>CM077162.1:153192083-153728953 GCA_039583875.1 Platanthera guangdongensis
GACGGCCTCTGAGCCATGAGAGAGCTTAAACGGGGTTTCTCCAGTGGCTGTGTTTGGTGTAGTTCTCAAGGCCCACAGTACTGAAGGTAATTGCTCCACCCAGCTTCCTCTCAAATTCTCCACCTTTTTCTTCAACAAATTGACAATGACCTTATTGGCCGCTTCGACCTGTCCGTTACTCCGCGGATGATGAACAGAGGCAAAGCGGAGATCTATCCCCAAACGAATGCAGAAATCCACGAACTCCCTGCTTGCAAATTGGGGTCCATTATCCGTCACAATGGCTAGGGGCAACCCATGCCGGCAGACGATCTCCCCCAAACGAAGTTCTTGACCACCTGCGAGGTTACCTTAGCCAATGCTTTCACCTCCAGCCATTTTGAAAAGTAATCTACCATGACTATCAGGAACTTCCTTTGGCCACTTTCTTGGGGAAAGGGGCCCACCAGATCTAGCCCCCATATAGCGAATGGCCAGGGAGCTGTGATGGTCCGCAACCTCTGCGCTGGAAGGAGCTGAAGAGGGGCGAACTCCTGGCACTTTTGGCACTTTTTCGCGAATTCCTCCGCATCTCTCCTGAGGGTAGGCCAAAAGTACCCCTGCCTCAGCACCCTCCCTTCTAAAGTCCGGCTCCCCGAGTGGCTTCCACATTCTCCGGAGTGAATCTCTTGCAGAACCCTGGGAACCTCTTCCTCCGACACACACCTGGCCAGCAAACCTGTCAAGGTCTTGCGATATAAAACTCCATCCTTCAGCAGGTAGTATGCTGATTTGTATCTGGTACGCTTCTTGTCGAGTTCCGTCGCGGGTAACTGTCCTGATGCCAAAAAGGTGACGAAGGGGTCCATCCACGACCTTTGCTGGCATACTTCCATAAGTTCTCCTTCCTCTATGGACGGTCTGAAGAGTTCCGTCACTGTTCCCCCGGCTCGAGGGCCGTGCTTGGCGAGTTGGTCAGCCTGAGTGCTCTCCTCTCTCGGGACGTGCTGGATTGAGAAACTTCGGAACTGCCCTATGATGTCCTTGACCTTTCCCAAATACAGCTGGAGGGTGGGCTCCCTTGCCTCGAACTCCCCTTTAATCTGACCTGCCACCACCATGGAGTCCGTCGAGGCCTCAATGTCTTGTATGCCCAGCTCCCGGGCTAACCTAAGCCCTACAATGACCGCCTCATATTCCGCCTGGTTGTTGGTGAGTGCAAAATGAATCTTCAAGGCTTGCTCAATCTGGGTCCCCTCCGGGCTGGTCAAAACTACTCCCCCCCCCAAAAGAGTTTCTCCCTGACGCTCCATCCACTAACATTTTCCAGGTTGCTCGAGGGGACGCCTCCGCTTCTCGGACCTCAACCACATAGTCTGCCAAGAAATCGGCCACCGCCTGCGCCTTGATGGCGAGCCGTGGAACGAAGACGAGATCAAATTCACTGAGTTCTATTGACCATTTTTCTAGCCTCCCCGAATGCTCCACCCCGCTCAAGATGTTACGGAGAGGGTGGTCAGTCACCACTCGGATGGAGTGCGCCTTGAAATACGGTCTGAGCTTTCGGGCCGAGACGATGAGGGAAAATGCTAACTTCTCCAGGATGGGATACCCGAGTTCCGCCTTCTTCAGGACCCTGCTTACGTAATAAATTGGGAATTGTTTCTTTCCTTCTTCACGCACAAGAACCGAGCTTACCTCCCCCATCCCTACCCCCAAATATAGGAACAGGTCCTCGGCTTCCCTTGGTCCCTGGAGTAAGGGCGTCTGGGTAAGCTGCTGTTTTATGGCCTGAAAAGCCGTCTCGCACTCCGCGGTCCACTCGAAACCCTTACCCCCTCGCAGCGTTTGAAACAAGGGCGAGCATCTCTCCCCCGCCCGGGAAAGGAACCTGCTAAGCCCGGCCAAATTTCCTGTGAGACGCTGGACTTCCTTCACATTCCGAGGGGACTCCAGTTCCAGGATTGCTCTCACTTTTTCGGGGTTGGGCTCCACTCCAGATGGAGTGAGTAGGTGCCCCAGGAATCTTCCTCTGCTAGCGCCGAAAATGCATTTCAGGGGGTTGAGCCTCATTTTATACTCCCTCAGGGTCTTAAAAGTTTCCTCCAGATCTAGGACATGAGCCCCGAGGTCCTTGCTTTTGATCATCAAGTCGTCTACGTAAACCTCGAGATTCCTTCCTCTCTGTTCTCGGAAAATTCGATCCATCATCCTTTGATAGGTCGCGCCCGCATTTTTCAGACCGAAGGGCATCATATTAAAGCTGAAGCACCCATCCTCCGTGACGAAGGTGACGTCCTTAACGTCCGGACAATGCATACGTATTTGATGGTACCCAGAAAACGCATCCAAGAAACTCATAAAAGGGAAACCGACGGCTGAGTCAACCAGCGCGTCGATTCGGGGCAGCGGATAACAATCCTTAGGGCATGCTTTATTTAAAAGAGAAAAATCTACGCACATCCTCCACTTACCCTCCCCTTTTTTGACCATTACAACATTACTCACCCACCCCGGATACTTACAGGCGGACATAAACCCCGCCTTAAGCAATTTTTCCACTTCCTCTCTAATAGGTCCGGCCATCTTGGAGGCGATGGCCCTCTTCTTCTGTTGTATGGGGCGGGTGTTGGGGTCTAGATTGAGGCGGTGACAGGCGACGTCTGCATCGACCCCCGGCATGTCCGCGGCGCTCCACGCGAAGATGTCAATATTGTTTTGCACGCAGGTCCTGACCTTCTCCCGGTCCTCTGGGTTGAGCTCGCCACTGATTTTTATCCTTTCTTCTCGGCCTTCCTTGGTGCGTATTTCTACCTCTAGGACCTCCACTGCAGCTTTCAGCCTGGATGGCTCTTCCTCTCCTTCCTGCTCTGCCTGCATACCCTGCT
This sequence comes from Platanthera guangdongensis, assembly GCA_039583875.1. Taxonomy (NCBI): domain Eukaryota; kingdom Viridiplantae; phylum Streptophyta; class Magnoliopsida; order Asparagales; family Orchidaceae; genus Platanthera; species Platanthera guangdongensis. Next base: position 153,194,951 of record CM077162.1, read on the forward strand.
GCTGGGCTTCGCTTCCTACGCTGGCCACCATTCTCCCTTCCCCCGGCTGCTCCGCCTCCCACTTGCTCGCGCCCTCCTTTTCCTGCCAGGAGGCTCTTCTCTTTTCTGGACGGGTCCCCTCCCCGGGTGATCCGCCCACCTCTTCCGTCTTCCTCTTCTCCTTCCTCCCTTCCTCTTCTTTTTGCCCCACTTCCCCTGCCGCTTCCGTCTCTCCTCCCTCCGCTCCAGCCATTTCTAGCTCCTCCCTCATACCCTTGTTCCTTGCCACTTCTCCCTCACCTCCAGCTCTTCCCCTCTCCCTTTCTTCTACCATCTCCGTCTCCCCGAACTCCTCTCCCGCCATTCCTTGCTCCTCCGCAATGCCTCCAACCACTACTACTTCTCCCTCTCCCCCAGCACCTTCCTCCTCCCTTTCTTCTGTCGTCCCCGTCTCCCCGAACTTCTCTCCCGCCATCGCTGGCTCCCCCGCAATGCCTCCAACCGCTACTACTTCTCCCTCTCCTCCAGCACCTTCCTCTCCTCGCTCTTCTTCGCCTCCCTGTTCTTGTTGCAATCGCTCCATCCTCTTTTCCAACTCCTCTGCGTCCCCCTGCCAGGAGATTGTGTTTACTGCCGTCACGTAGCATTCCCTTGCTGCCTTCGGATCTCCTCGTACCCTGATTTGAGTACCTCCAGAATTCAGCTTCAAGCACTGGTGAAACGACGACGGAACGCATCTGAAAGCGCTGATCAAGGGGCGCCCAAAGATAGCGTTGTAGCTACTGGGGGCATCCACTATGACAAAATGACAATTTCAGGATAGCCCTCCCAGAGTTACTTGGAGTCCCACACCCCCCTCGACCTCTTTCCTTTCTCCTGAGAATCCAAACAATGGTCCATCCGCCGCCAGTACCCTCCGTGCCTCCACCCTCATCGCATTGAATGCCTTCTTAAAAATCACGTTCACCGAGCTCCCATTGTCGACTAGGATCCGCGACACCGTGAAGTTCTCGATGGCGGTCCGTATCACCAGCGCGTCACAAAGGGGGTCCTCATGGTCGGGCATGTCTTTTCTTGAAAACATAATCTTTTCATCTGGAGGAGGGGACTATGACGTCGAGGCGACACTTCGGCGGTACATAGTGTGAAGGCTCGCCTTTCGGGCCGCCTCTATCCCCACCCCCCCATTGATCACCCCAACCAGCCCGCGATCCCCTTCATCCGCACGATCCACACATCGATCCTCTTCTCCTGCAATTGTTACTTCCTCTATCCGCACCGGCCTTGGCTGTTCTCCAACTCCTCGAGTCCTCCTTAACTCCAAGAAATCCGGGCAGGTAGCCGTTGCGTGACCTTCCTCCTCGTGGAAGTCACAGTATGGCAACGCCACCCCCCCCCCCCTCTGGTCTCCCTTCCTGAGGGTTCCTCCTTCTCCCTACTCCTGCTCCTCTTCCTCTTTCCCGGCCCCTTCCTCTACCTCGGCCGATGGCCATGGCCTGCTGTGGAGGAGGTAGGGGTGGTCTATGACCATACCCCCACCCCATCTGATTGAACCTTCCCGGTCCTCCCTGTTGATTCCTTCCCCCTTGGGGAAATCCTCTACCTTGCCCGGGGGCAGTCCCCCCCTGCTGCCTCCACCCCAGCTCCGGATACGCCGGAGCCCTCGGCTCTTCCCTTCTCCTCGCTTCGTGTTGCCTCCCTCATGTCTCCCTCGACTCTACCTCAGTGAGCCTTGCCAGCTTCTTTGCGAAGGCCGGGTTTGCTGCCTCCATTGCTATTTCCTTGGCCGCCTTCTCCATCAAGCCCTCAAAGGAAAGCGGCGCCTTCCGGTTGAGGCTCATTTTGAAGAACCCTTCTCGCAGTCCCACTGTGAAAGCCATCTGGAGGGCAAAACCCGACACCTCCTGTATATCCAGAATTTCCTCTTGGAACCTATCCACGTACTGAGCCAGTGATTCATCCGCCTTCTGCTTAATCAAGAAGATCGATTCTGGGTTCTTCTTCCTTTTCTTAGATGTGGAGAACCGGAGCTGGAAGCTCCTACTCAAGTCCTCGAAGCAATATATCGAGCCTGCCGGGAGTTGATGGAACCAATCCCTAGACTTGTCTTTCAGAGTGATCGCAAAGAGGCGGCACTTAAACGCGTCCGTCATGGGCCTGATCGAGACAGCGTCTTCGAACCACTTCAAGTGATGGAGGGGATCGTCCTTCCCTACATAGTAATTCATCTCGGGCTCTCGGAAGCCCTCCGGGACCGGAGCGGACAGGACTAGCTCGCAAAAAGGGGACCCCCGCGCCGCCGGTCTCGCCACCCCTACTCGCGCGACGACCTCCCCTGGCGCGATGGTACTCGCCGGACTTGGGAACAGCTCCCTTCCCGCCATGTCCCTCCCAGTCCCTTCCAACATCACCTCCTTTCCCGGCCTTCTCCCCGGGGCGTCTTCTCCGACTCGCACCGAGACGAGTTCCTCCTGAGTCGCGAGAGCTGGCACTGTGGGCAGTGGAGTTGAATAGTCTCCCTGCCGCGAGATCCCCTACAATAGATCCATGATCCCCTTGATCGAAGCCATGAACTCCGTTCTTCCTACAAATCCCCCCTGATTATCTGACTCCCCTCCTTCTCCTTCTCCATGATCTCCCGCCATGTTGGTTGCTCAAGGTTCTTCTCTGAGGGCTGCGTCCACGCTCACCGCACCAAAATGTTGGAACCAGCTTTCTGATCCCTCCTAGAGTTCGAAACAGGATGCGGCCCACACGTACTCTCCCTGCGCTACCGCCCTGACGAGAGTTAGCGACCTGAAAACAGACCGAGGGGATTCAGCTTGGAGGTCCCGCCTCTTACCCGGAAGAACTGAGAGTCTTCCCCTCCCTAGCCAGTGCTGAGCTAGATGCCTGTGAAGAAAATAGTGAGAAGGTTCAACAACCTCTTCTCAGGCACCTTATCGGTCTATTTATAGGTTTCTGAATCTGTTCTGCAAATATCACTTCCAAACCATCTTGAAATGCCCAAAACACCCTGGACCGGGTCTGCTAATAGCCCAACTCCGCTGTTCTGGAGTGCTATACGCAGGCCTCCAGGGTTAAAAATGTAAAACTATCTGGGGCCCAAAGGTAAAATCCCCCTTATGGGTAAAAAGATGAAAACCGTCTTCCTTCCTGCGGCGAGTGGGGAGGGACCCGCCAATCTTTTTGGGGGATCTCGCCTGTCGGTTACTCGCTCGCGCCCGGAGGTCTCGTCTAGCGAGATCTCGTCTGGCGAGATCTCGCCTAGCGAGGTCTCGCCTTACCTTGCGAGCTGTCTCTTCTCGCCTTGCTTTGTCGGCCTACTCGCGAGCCCAAGGTTGTACAGGATCCATGAGGTACTTTTTACTCTTTTGCCCCCACTGGTCTGCCCATAGCCCTTCAGAACAGCGGAGTTTGGCTATTGGCAGACCCAACCAAGGGTTTTTTGGTAACTTCAGGTTAGTATAGTTTGGTTATTGGAAGTTCATATCCTAAAAACTATAAATATGACCCAAGGGGTACCCTATAAGGCAGGCTTCCTGTGATCTCCTGCTCCAGTTTTCAAGTGCTTTTTGAGGGTACCTTAACTTGGCCTCTGGCTAAGGAGGGGAAGCGCACTTAGATCTTCCGGGTGTGTGGTGGGTCCTCCCCGCCGAGCCCTTGGGTCGGTTCCCCTTATTTCTTTTGTTGTTCTGCTTGCAGGAGCAAAGTAGGCGCGCGATCACCCCTTTCCCGAGGGTGAACTCCACAGGAGACCATTTTTCGGTTTCAACATTTTGGTGTGGTGAGCGTGGTGTACAACCCCGTGTACGGCGAATAAGGTCGCCAGGAACCAGACCGATTGGGCTGAAACTAATGGGCGAGCTCGGCAGCAGGTAAACCGAGCTCGAGCTTGGCATTTGTCGAACGGGAGAGCGGCGTTCGTCGACCGCGAGCTCGGCATTCGCCGAGCTAGTCCAAGAATCATCGAGCTAAGGACGACTGATGGTGACCAACGGATGGGTGAGCTTGCCACCCCAGCTCGCGTTCTCGCAAAGGAGCTCGACAATAGTGGGCGAGCCGGATCTGCCGAGGTGGCCAGGCTCCCCAGCTCGTCTGGATCCATGAGGTACTTTTTACTGTTTTGCCCCTGCTGGTCTGGCCATAGCCCTTCAGAACAGCGGAGTTTGGCTGTTGGCAGACCCAACCAAGCATTTTTTGGTAACTTCAGGTCAGTATAGTTTGGTTATTGGCAGTTCATATCCTGAAAACTATAAATAGGACCCAAGGGGTACCCCAGAAGGCAGGCTTCCTGTGCTCTCCTGCTCTAGTTTTCAAGTGCTTTCTGAGGGTACCTTAGCTCGGCCTCTGGCTAAGGAGGGGAAGCACTCTTTGATCTTCCGGGTGTGTGGTGGGTCCTCCCCGCCGAGCCCTTGGGTCAGTTCCCCTTGTTTTTTTTGTTATTTTGCTTGCAGGAGTGAAGTAGGCGCGCGATCACGCCTTCCCCGGGGGTGAACTCCACAGGAGACCGTTTTCCGGTTTCAACATTTTGGTGCGGTGAGCTTGGAACATGGTCAGTGCAGAAAAACTTCAGCGAGCCCGATGATAGGAGGATAGGAATCTGACAGGCCGGACTCGCCGCCCACCCCCCCCCCCCCCCCCCCCCCGCCTCTCGCCATGGTGAGGATGTTCGATGATTTCAGGAGTGAGGTGCTGAACCTAGTCAAATTCGCACTCGGCACACGGGCCGAGTGCTCGACTCCAGCAGCCCAGATCACGGCCGTCCCCTCTCTGGGCGAAGACGCCCCCGACGGGCTAGCTGGGAAGGAGGTAACCGAGGAAGGACGGGGGTGTGAGCTCCCCGGGCGCGAGCTCTTCCTTGGCTCGGTAGGCCGAGGGCGGTTCGGCGAGCTAGGCTCGCGAGACTCGCCAGCTCGCCTAGTAGGGGGAGTACGCCCCTTCAGTGACTTGGTTTCCTCTGCCCCAGTTCCAGATGGGTTCAGGGAACCCGAAATGTCCTACTACTCTGGGAAGGGAGACCCCGTCCAGCACGTTCAATGGTTCGAGAATGTAGTTTCAATCCGGTAGATGTCGGACGGGTTCAAGTGCCGACTCTTCGCTATAACCCTCAAGGAGAAGGCCAGGGAATAGTTCCACCAGCTACCGGCCAGCTCCATCTACTGCTTCGAGGATCTGCGCTGGTGGTTCATGCTGAGGTTCACCACCTCAAAGAGGAGGAAGAAGGAGTCGGAATCCCTGTTCCACATCAAGCAGGGGGTGAATGAGACGCTGGGGAGCTACGTGGATCGGTTCCAGTAGGAGGTTACTCAGGTCCAGGAGATGCCTGGCCATAGTTTGATGTTGGCCTTTACCCTGGGCCTGTAGTAGGGATTCTTCAAGATGGAGCTGAAGAGAGTTCCCCACCCCCTCTCCTACGAAGAGCTGATGGAAAGGGTGGCGAGAGAGGTTGACGGCGGGGCGTCAAACCCGGAGTTTGCGCGGAAGCTGTCCAGGTGGGCCATAGAGGAGGAGAAGGAGTTGAGAGGAAGGGGACAGGAGGAGAGGAGAGGAGAGCCCGGGCAGAGGGAGCAGAGACAGCTCCAGGTGCAGCAGCAGCCTAGGTGGGGGCATCAGGAGCCCGACCGTCGGCTGGGCTGGAGGCCTGAGTGGCAAGGGTAAGGGCCACAAAGAGGGTATCAAGGAAGGGATCGCCATCAAGGTGGGCAAGATCAATTCCACCCCCCGGGCTGGAGGCAGGCCCAGAGGCCCCGACTCCCCGATCAAGAATAGGCTGTGGCCATAACCATGGGGGAGAGGAGGAGAGTAGCAAGGAGAAGGAGGAGAGAAGTTAGGGTGGAGTTGCCCTATTGCGACTTCCATCAGGAAGAGGGGCACGCCACAGCCACGCGCCCGGAGTTCCCTGAAATGAGAGGGAACGAGGAACACCAGCAGTACCAGGGGCGCCAGGAAGTCGGGATCGAGGAGGTCCTGCCTCGGGCAGAGGAGGACCGCTGCGAAGACCGGGTGGACGTTGGGACCCAAGGAGGGTTCGGAGTGATCCACGGGGTTGGGTGGGGGGGGGGTGGGTGGGGGGGTGTGGGGGGTGGGGGGGGTGGGGTGGGAGTCGAGGCTTACCGGAAGGCGATCCTCCACACCATATATCGTTGGAGCATTGCCTCCACATCCCAAACCACACCCCTAGAAGAAAGGATCACCTTCTCCTAGAGCGACATGCCGGATCACGAGGATCCATTTTGTGATGCGCTGGTCATCAAGGCAGCCATCGAAAATTTTACCGTCTCTTGGATCCTCGTTGACAACGGAAGCTTAGTCAACGTCGTCTTTACGAAGACATTTGATGCGATGAAGGTGGAGGCGAATAGGGTGCTGGCCTCGGATGGACCCTTGTTCGGGTTTTCGGGGGAGAGGAAGGAAGTGGAGGGAGGAGTCGTTGTAACACCCCCATCCGTCACATGACATATAACAGAAGGTCCAGCTGGAACCCGACGCCATATACCACAGACAGTCGGAAGGGTTACATAAGAATAACCAAACTAACTAATTAAGACTACTCGTCCTACACAGAGCATTCTAGCGGAAGCTTTTAAATATTTGAAAGAACCCAAAACTTAAATCCATAAATCATGAATGTCCACATCCACACAGTAGGAATGAAAACCAAATACACTGAAAGGGGGAACACGGCCTTATGGCCTTACAATAGTTCACTTAACAAATAGTGTCTTACATACATCGGCTCGCAGCCGGCCACACATGACAAAATAAAAACAACTATTCTTTACGGCCTTCAATGGCCAGCACAGCAACATGGGCTCTAGCCTGCTATTTTGCACTCGGCTCCGTAGCACCTGCAAGCAACATTCCACCGCATGGTGGTAAACAAGCAACGGTCAGCTAAAGCCGACTAAATTATAACGACCCCGCCCCTTACTAGGTATGGCGGTGCTCTTTCCATGCACAACATTAGCCCAGCTAAACAATAAAGTGCAATTACATTTCACTACAGATGTAGGCTCGCATGGCCAAACACCCCGTGCACTCAGGGCACATTAACGGTGAATCCTGACACTTCAGCGTCTTCACCACCACCACCAAGATGGAAACCACGTGAGCATTTAGCCTTTCTGACCAATGTCTAAGGCTCCCGACTATGCCAACAGCCAGTCCCCTTTTCGGGTCTCTCGCACCGAAACACATAGCCCAAGTCCGATTTCACTTGCCCATTGATCACAACGCGTAGTACACCTTAAGACGTACGCACGAGCCAAGCTTCTCTCGGATCCTGCCATTTCGAAACAATCACATAACCCAGTTATGTTCAAGGCCGGTTCCCAGACTGCCAAGTTAGCAGAACAACGATTCTGCTCAGTTTTTCCGGTGCGCCTTGGATCTAACCTCCAAGAATCCCTACTGCAATCTACCGCGTAGAAACCCGAAAACCCAAATCATGGAGTCTTCTCTGGCAAATTATAACAAATGCAACATCACCGATCCAGACCAACATGTCCGGGTAGGCTTCAAACACAATACCTATGCCTGTACTTCGATTCCGGACTCTATATGCAACACAAGGGGGACTATTCACATCAACCCCAAGGAACACCACGTACTCACCGCACACTCGTAGGAGCGGGTTTCCCTATTCAAAAGGAAGAGCTTCTCATCCTCAAGTTGAGAATCGTTACCCTTGTAGTCCACTTTTGCGCCATGGAAAAACTACACGGATAGAAGTCTTCACAACGATCTTTCCTCCACGGATCCGCTCTCAGATCTCAGAATGGTGCTTCGATGCTCCGCCGGCGGCCGGAATTCTCCTCCTTCTTCCTCCTTGCTCTAACTCCTTGGAGAGAGAAAGCTTTGGAGAGAAATGAAGGATTCAACTCCCATTCACGGCCTTAACAGAGCAGGAAACCACCTGGGCAGTTGGATTTAAAATAAAGAAATCGAACGGCTCTGATCAGCTCACAAAAATCCCCAGACCTGTGTCGAACATTGCCTCGCACACGGCCGTGTCCCAGGCTGTGTGCCTCGATCCAGGCACAATCGTCGAACACAGAGACTCACACGGGCTCAGACATGTCTGTGTCTCACTCGACACGCCCGTGTCGGGTTTCTCGACACGCCCGTGTCCGGGGGCGTGTAACATATAACTGCCACGCCAACCGACACGACCCAGCTGAATACGGGTACTGACACGGGTAGGCACATGACCGTGTCAAATGACAAGCCCGTGTCATTAAGCTGTGTTCCTTGCCGTGTCCTTCTCGGGATGGAAACGGCCAAAACACGAGCCAGACACGGCCTTGGACACGCCCGTGTCCTAGGCCGTGTACCCCTATACAGGCACCAAAATCCCCTTTTCGCGACCAACTCAGATACAATTTTTGGGGCGTTACAAATCTCCCTCACTTAAGGAATTTTGTCCCGAAATTAAGTAAAGGTACAAAATTACAAGCTACCTGAATGGAATAACTCGGGGTATTCTTCCAACATAGTTTGCTCTCGCTCCCAAGAAAGCTCCTCACGTTCGTAATTATCCCAACGGACTTTAATCATTCGGATATCCTTGTTGCGGAGTCGCTTAACATTAACGTCTTCTATACGTATAAGCTTGACCTTTGTCGTCAACTCGTAATCAACTGGCACTTGATCAACCGCAACTATCTGCGAAGGCTCTTGCACCGCCTTACGCAACACCGATACATGGAACACATCGTGTAGGCCACTCAACTCCACCGACAGCTTCAATCTATACGCTGCTTCGCCAACACGCTCCAGGATCTCAATTGGTCCAAGGTATCTCGGACTCAGCTTCTTCAAGCATCGAACCCGCGAGACACCCTTGAACAGCTTGATTTTCAAGTGCACCCAGTCGCCAACACTGAACTCCACATTCCTATGCTTGACATTATAGTACTTTGACTGTCTGTCCTGAGCGATCTTCAACCGTTCCTGAATTGTCTGTATCACTGAAGTGGCATCTTCCACCGCTTAACGTTTGTAAAGCTTTGACTCGCCCGTCTCCAACCAAGACAACGATGTGCGACACTTTCTCCCGTACAAGGCCTTGAAAGGCGCCATTCCAATACTCGCCTGAAAGCTGTTGTTATACGCAAACTCCACCATGTACAGGTGATCTTCCCGCTGCTTTCCAAAATCTAGGACGCACATGCGAAGCATGTCCTCCAACGTCCGGTTGACCCTCTCGGTTTGTCCATCCATCTACGGATGAAAGGCTGTGCTAAACTTTAGCTTAGTACCCAACAGACTATGCACCAACCTCCAGTCATTCGACGTGATGCGTCCATCTCGATCACTAACAATACTACGGGGTACACCATGCAACCGTACAATATTCTCCACATAGAGTTTGTCCAACCTTTCCACCAGATCTTCCTTCCTGATCGGGATGAAGTGCGACACCTTTGTCAACCAATCTACGACCATCCAGATGGCGTCATTTCCCTTCTGCGACCTCGGCAAACCATGCACAAAATCCATAGATATGTCGTCAAATTTCCACTTCAGGATAGGCAAGGACTTTAGGAAACCTCCAGACTTCTAGCACTCCGCCTTAACCAAGGCACAAGTTTGGCACTTAGCCACATAAAGTGCTACATATTTCTTCAATCCTGGACACCAAAATAATTTCTTCATGTCTCTATACATCTTCGTGCTTCCCGGGTGGATTGAGTACTTGGTATGATGAGCCTCGTACATCAACTCCTCCCGAAGATTATCCGCACTAGGAACGCATAGGCGACCGTCCTTCCTTAGCAACTCATCCGCAATAGCAAACTGGGAATTTGACACATCCAATGATTCATCCAAGATCTGCTTCATGCTGTTATCCTGAATCAAAGCTCGCTGAACTCTATCAGCTAGGTCACACTGCACCTCGGTACAAAACAATTTCGCCTCATTACTAGACTGCTTGTCGACGTAAGATATCTCCAAAGCCTCCAACTTACGGACCAATCTCTCATTATGTACCGATAACCAGTTGGCCTGTGCAGGAACCTTACGACTCAACGCATCCGCCACTACATTACCTTTCCCTGGCACATAATGTATCTTGAAGGTGTAGTCCCCTAGGAACTCCATCCAGCTCCGCTGCCTCATGTTCAGATCCTTTTGATCTAACAGGTACTTCAAGATCTTATGATCGGTGTATATATCGACTTTCACACAGTATATATAGTGCCTCCACAGCTTTAAAGCAAATATCACGGCTGCTAACTCCAAGTCATGGACTGGATAATTTCTCTCGTGAGCCTTCAATTATCGTGAACCATAGGATATCACACTCCCATGCTGTAGCAGAACACAGCCCAAGCCACTACCCGAAGCATCACTATAGATTTCGAACCCTTCGGTTCCACTTGGGGAACATAAAATAGGCGCTGTGGTCATCCGCCTCTACAACTCTTCAAAAGCCTGTTCTCACTCTGAAGACCACACAAACTTCTGATTCTTCCGAGTCAAAGTCGTGAGTGGTAGCACTATCCGCGAGAAGTTCTCTACGAAGCGTCTATAGTAGCCAGCAAGCCCTAGAAAGCTCCGGACCTCCGCCATTGTAGTCAAAGCAGGCCACTCCCGTATCGCCACTATCTTCGCCGGATCCACAGCTATCCCTTCTCCACTAACAACATGACCAAGGAACGCTATCGAGGATAACTAGAACTCACACTTGGAGAACTTAGCATACAACTGGTTTCTCCTCAACGAATCCAACATCATGTGTAGGTGATTGTAGTGATCTTCTTCACACTGCGAGTACACCAGGATATCGTCGATAAATACTATCACAAAACGGTCTAGGTACTCTCTGAACGTCCTGTTCATCAAATCCATAAACACGGATGGCGCATTGGTCAAACCAAACGGCATGACCGTGAACTCGTAATGCCCAAACCGCGTACTGAATGTTGTCTTTGGGATGTCGCTCTCCCTTATCCTCAATTGGTAGTAACCGGACTTCAGATCTAACATCGAATATACCGTTGACGCAACCAACTGATCAAATAGATCGTCAATTCTAGGGATCAGATACTTATTCTTTTCTGTAAGCTTGTTCAATTCCCGGTAGTCGATACAAAGCCGCAAGCTCCCATCTTTCTTCTTAACGAAGAGAACTGGTGCGCTCCAGGGCGACGAACTTGGACGCACATAACCTTGCTCTAACAACTCTTGCAGTTGCACCTTCAACTCTGCCATCTCTTTTGGCGCTATCCGATAGGGGGATCGTGACACCAGTTTGACACCCGATACCAGCTCAATAGTAAATTCTATCTCCTGCTGAGGAGGAGCTCCTGGGAGATCATCCGGGAACACATCAGGATACTCGGACACAACTGGGATACTGTGCAGACTAGGCCTAAGCGTGGAAGCTTGCACTAATGTGACAAATAGCTCTGCCCCAGACCGAACTGCCTTAATCACCTGAAGGGACAACATCAAAACTTTCCCTGACCCCTTCATGCCCGCAAACATAGTCTCCCGTTTAGAATATAATCCCAACTTAACCTCCTTTCGATTGCAATCAATGTAAGCTCGCTGCTCCGAGAGCCAGTCCATACCAAAGATTACATCGAACTCTACTAATGGTAGAATCAACGCTCGCAAATAAAACTCCTGATCCCCAATTCGAACCTTGACTACGCAGACCTTATCCGCGCGCATTGAGCACCCATTGGGCAATAAGAAGTCCAACCTATCTTTTTTCCATCGAGGGAGGGACCCCGATGCGCGTCACAAATCGTTCGGACAAGAAGGAATACGAAGCTCCCGTATCAAACAAGGCTCTTGCTGGACAATCGAGAATCAAAACAAATCCTAGCAAAAACAGAAGTAAGCTAACACATAAAAGAGGTAACAACTACAAAAGTTAATCTGCTATAAATTAACTCATACCTGTCACCATGTCAGCTCGCTTTATGGCCTTTTGCAGACCAAGATTATAAACTCTAGGTTGGACTGGAGTATGATGGGACGCGGTTGACTCCACCGCCTTCCCTTTCTCCTCATAAGTCGCTCCAGACTTTCTCTCGGACTTTGCACGTCCGCTCCAACACTCACGAGCACAATGCCCCGTCTTCCCATAGTTGTAACAAGATTCTGGGACTCGACTTGTGGTTGCCCCTGATGCACCAGACGAAGGGGCTGAGTTCAAAGTCCTCTGCTTCTTGCCCCACCTGTGAAATCCTGACTTTGCATTAGGTACTTTGAACTCTGCCTTCTTTTCTCCTGGGTCCTTCTTCTCTTGCACCCTCTTCACCACCTTTTCCAAAGACCGGGCCGAGTTGACCAAGGCTAGGAAGCCCTGCGCCTTAGGCCCAGCAAGGAGTAACTATAGGTCACCACGAAGACCCTCATAAAATCGGTTGGTCTTCCTCTCCTCTTCCGTAAACATAGCCCCAGCATACCGACCCAACCGTATAAACTCGTGGAGACACTCGTCCACGCTTCTGGATCCCTGAGTCAACCCAAGATATTGGTTCTCCATATCAAGCTTCTGAGCAGAGGGTACATATCTGGCTAGGAACAATCTTGAAAATTCCTCCATAGGCACATCAGCAAGCTGCCTACCCACTAAGATATGAAACTCCAACTCATCCCACCACAGCCTCGCTTCACCCACCAAAAGAAAAGTCGCTATGGTGGTCTTCTGCCACTCCTCAGTTAACGTGGCTATCAAAAACCTCTTTATCGTAGAGAGCCAGTCCTCAGCTTGAGCTGGCGTTCCAGTCCCATCAAATACTGGGTGATGAAAGCCCATTACATGCTTAAGCTGCTTCTCCATAGCTCTCCTCGGCTCTACCAGATCAACTGCTGCGCGCTCCACCACTCTCGGCTCTACCGCCCTAACCGATTCTTGATCCACGACAGGAGGTGAGTGGTGCATTTGCCCTGCAGGTTGGGCATTAATCATCGCAAATACGGCTTCAGCCACCATCCTGATGGTTTTCGCTGAAGGAGGTGTAGTAGGCATGTCTCTCGGTGCACTACTTTCCGCTGATTGCGGACGCTCTGATTGACCAGCACCGCTCCTACCTGCCTATAGAAGCAAAGACACACGATTAGACGACAACCAATTTGCTAAAATCAATCATTGGAACACTCAGATTCCAAAAAACAAGTGTATTTTTCATTCCTAAGTGGACATTTATGGGTTCTTTTTGATGTTATAACGATGACGCACATATGTGCTCACCACCCCTTAAAAGAATTCGTCCACGAATTCATTTAAGCCTGACCGTAACCAGAAGTCTGATACCAAATTGTAACACCCCCATCCGTCACATGGCATATAACAGAAGGTCCAGCTGGAACCCGATACCATATACCACAGACAGTCGGAAGGGTTACATAAGAATATCCAAACTAACTAATTAAGACTACTCGTCCTACACAGAGCATTCTAGCAGAAGCTTTTAAATAGTTGAAAGTACCCAAACCTTAAATCCATAAATCATGAATGTCCACATCCACACAATAGGAATGAAAACCAAATACACTGAAAGGGGTAACACGGCCTTATGGACTTACAATAGTTCACTTAACAAATAGTGTCTTACATACATCGGCTCGCAGACCGGCCACACATGACAAAATAAAAACAACTATTCTTTACGGCCTTCAAGGGCCAGCACAGCAACATGGGCTCCATCCCGCTATTTTGCACTCGGCTCCGCAGCACCTGCAAGTAACATTCCATTGCATGGTGGCAAACAGGAAACGGTCAGCTAAAGCCGACCAAATTATAATGACCCCGCCCCTTACTCGGGACGGTGGTGCTCTTTCCCTGCATAACATTAGCCCAGCTAAACAATAAAGTGCAATTATATTTCACCACAGATGTAGGCTCGCATGGCCAAACACCACGTGCACTTAGGGCACATTAACGGTGAATCCTGACACTTCAGCGTCTTCACCACCACCACCAAGATGGCAACCATGTGAGCATTTAGACTTTCTGACCACTGTCTAAGGCTCCCGACTATGACAACGGCCAGTCCCCTTTTCGGGTCTCTCGCACCGAACCACATAGCCCAGGTCCGATTCCACTTGCCTGTTGCTCACAACGCGTAGTACACCTTAAGACGTACGCACGAGCCAAGCTTCTCTCGGATCCTGCCATTTACAAACAATCACATAACCCAGTTATGTTCAAGGCCGATTCCCAGACCGCCAAGTTAGCAGAACAACAATTCAGCTCAGTTTTCCGGGCGCGCCTTGGAGCTAACCTCCTGGATCCCTGCTGCAATCTACCACGTAGAAACCCGAAAACTTAAAGCACGGAGTCTTCTCTGGAAATTCATAACAAATGCAACATCACAGATCCAGACCAACATGTCCGGGTAGGCTTCACACACAATGCCTATGCCTGTACTTCGATTCCGGACTCTATATGCAACACAAGGGGGACTATTCACATCAACCCCAAGGACCACCACACACTCACCGCACACTTGTGGGTGCGGGTTTCCCTATGCAAAAGGAAGAGCTTCACATGCTCAAGTTGATAATCGTTACCCTTATAGTCCGCTTTTGCGCCATGGAAAAACTACACTGATAGAAGTCTTCGCAACGATCTTTCCTCCACGGATCCGCTCTCGGATCTCAAAATGGTGCTCTGATGCTCCACCGGCGGCCGGAATTCTCCTCCTTCTTCCTCCTTGCTCTAACTCCTTGGAGAGAGAAAGCTTTGGAGAGAAATGAAGGATTCAACTCCCATTCACAGCCTTAACAGAGCAGGAAACCACCTGGGCCGTTGGATTTAAAATAAGGAAATCGAACGGCTCTGATCCGCTCACAAAAATCCCCAGACCTGGGCCGAACACGGCCTCACACACGGCCGTGTGCCTCGATCCAGGCACGATCGTCGAACACAGAGACTCACACGGGCTCAGACACGCTCGTGTCTCACTCGACACGCCCGGGTCGCGTTCCTCGACACGCCCGTGTCCGGGGGCGTGTCACACATTACCGCCACGCCACCGACACGACCCTGCTGAACACGGGTACTGACACAGGTAGGCACACGCCCGTGTCAAATGACACGCCCGTGTCATTAAGCCGTGTTCCTTGCCGTGTCCTTCTCGGGTTGGAAACGGCCAAAACACCAGCCAGACACGGCCTTGGACACGCTCGTGTCCTAGGCCGTGTACCCCTATACAGGCACCAAAATCCCCTTTTTGAGACCAACTCAGATATAATTTTCGGGGCGTTACAAATCTCCCCCACTTAAGGAATTTTGTCCCGAAATTAAGTGAAGGTACAAAATTACAAGCTACCTGAATGGAATAACTCGGGGTATTCTTCCAACATAGTTTGCTCTCGCTCCCAAGAAAGCTCCTCACGTTCGCAATTTTCCCAACGAACTTTAATCATTCGGATATCCTTGTTGTGGAGTCGCTTGACTTCAACATCTTCTATACGTATATGCTTGACCTTTGTCGTCAACTCGTAATCAACTGGTACTTGATCAACCGCAACTATCTGCGAAGGCTCTTGCACCACCTTACGCAACACCGATACATGGAACACATCGTGTAGGCCACTCAACTCCACTGAAAGCTTCAATCTATATGCATGTCCTCCAACGTTTGGTTGACCCTCTCGGTTTGTCCATACGTCTGCGGATGAAAGGTTGTGCTAAACTTTAGCTTAGTACCCAACAGACTATGCACCAACCTCCAGTCATTCGACGTGAAGCGTCCATCTCGATCACTAACAATACTGCAAGGCATACCATGCAACCGTACAATATTCTCCACATAGTGTTTGGCCAACCTTTCCACCGGATCTTCCTTCCTGATCGGGATGAAGTGCGACACCTTTGTCAACCTATCTACGACCACCCAGATGACGTCGTTTCCTTTCTCCGACCTCGGAAAACCATACACAAAAACCATAGATATGTCGTCAAATTTCCACTCTGGGATAGGCAAGCACTTTAGGAAACCTCCAGGCTTCTGGCACTCCGCCTTAACCAACGCACAAGTTTGACACTTAGCCACATAAAGTGCTACATCTTTCTTCAATCCTGGCCACCAAAATAATTTCTTCATGTCTCTATACATCTTCGTGCTTCCTTGGTGGATTGAGTACTTGATATGATGAGCCTCGTACATCAACTCCTCCCGAAGATTATCCGCACTAGGAACGCATAGGAGACCATCCTTATTTAGCAACCCATCCTCAACAGCAAACTGGGAATTTAACCAATCCAATGATTCATCCAAGATCTGCTTCATGCTGTTATCCTGAATCAAAGCTCGCCGAACTCTATCAGCTAGGTCATACTGCACCTCGGTCCAAAACAATTTCGCCTCATTACTAGACTGCTTGTCGATGCAAGATATCTCCAAAGCCTCCAACTCACAGACCAATCTCTCACTATATACCGATAACCAGTTGGCCTGTGCAGGAACCTTACGACTCAACGCATCCGCCACTACATTACCTTTACCTGACACATAATGTATCTTGAAGGTGTAGTCCCCTAGGAACTTCATCCACCTCCGCTGCCTTATGTTCAGATCCTTTTGATCTAACATGTACTTCAAGCTCTTATGATCGGTGTATATATTGACTTTCACACCGTACAGATAGTGCCTCCACAGCTTTAAAGCAAATATCACGGTCGCTAACTCCAAGTCATGGACCGGATAATTTCTCTCGTGAGCCTTCAATTGTCGTGAACTGTAGGCTATCACACTCCCATGCTGTAGCAGAACACAGCACAAGCCACTACCCGAAGCATCACTATAGATTTCGAACCCTTCGGTTCCACTTGGGGAACATAAAATAGGCGATGTGGTCAGACGCCTCTTCAACTCTTCAAAAGCTTGTTCGCACTCCGAAGACCACACAAACTTCTGATTCTTCCTAGTCAAAGTCGTGAGTGGTAGCGCTATCCGCGAGAAGTTCTCTATGAAGCGCCTCTAGTAGCCAGCAAGCCCTAGAAAGCTCCGGACCTCCGCCACTGTAGTCAATGCAGGTCACTCCCGTATCGCCACTATCTTTGCCGGATCCACAGCTATCCTTTCTCCACTAACAACATGACCAAGGAACGCTATCGAGGATAACCAGAACTCACACTTGGAGAACTTAGCATACAACTGGTTTCTCCTCAATGTCTCCAACACCATGTGCAGGTGATTGTAGTGATCTTATTCACACTGCGAGTACACCAGGATATCGTCGATAAATACTATAACAAAACGGTCCAGGTACTCTCTGAACATCCTGTTCATCAAATGCATAAACATAGATGGCGCATTGGTCAAACCAAACGGCATGACCGTGAACTCATAATGCCCAAACCGCGTACTGAATGCTGTCTTTGGGATGTCTCTCTCCCTTATCCTCAATTGGTAATAACCGGACTTCAGATCTAACTTCGAATATACCGTTTACCCAACCAACTGATCAAATAGATCGCCAATTCTCGGGATCGGATACTTATTCTTTCCCGTAAGCTTGTTCAATTCCAGGTAGTCGATACAAAGCCGCAAGCTCCCATCTTTCTTCTTAACGAAGAGAACCAGTGTGCTCCAAGGCGACGAACTTGGATGCACATAACCTTGCTCTAACAACTCTTGTAGTTGCACCGTCAACTCCGCCATCTCTTTTGGCGCTATCCGGTAGGGGGATCGTGACACCAGTTTGGCACACGGTATCAGCTCAATAGTAAAGTCTATCTCCCGCTGAGGAAGAGCTCCTGGGAGATCATCCGGGAACACATCAGGATTCTCGGACACAACTAGGATACTGTCCAGACTAGGCCTAGGCATGGAATCCTGCACTAATGTGACAAACAGGCCTGCCCCAGACCGAACTGCCTTAATCACCTGAAGGGCCGACATCAAAACTTTCCCTGACCCCTTCATGCCCGCAAATATAATCTCTCGTTCAGAATATAATCGCAACTTAACCTCCTTTCGATTGCAATCTATGTAAGCTCGCTGCTCCGAGAGCCATTCCATACCAAGGATTACATCGAACTCTACTAACGGTAGAATCAACGCTCGCAAATCAAACTCCTGATCCCCAATCCGAACCTTGACTACGCAGACCTTATCTGCGCGCATTGAGCACCCATTGGGCAACAACACATCCAACTTGTCTTTTACCATCGAGGGAGGGACCCCGATGCGCATCACAAATCATTCGGACAAGAAGGAATGTGAAGCTCCCGTATCAAACAAGGCTCTCGCCGGACAATCGAGAATCAAAACAAATCCTAACAACAACAGAAGTAAGCTAACACATAAAAGAGGTAACAACTACAAAAGTTAATCTGCTATAAATTAACTCATACCTGTCACCACGCCAGCTCCCTTTATGGGCTCTTGCAGACCAAGATTATAAACTCTAGGCTGGACTAGAGCATGATGGGATGCGGTTGACTCCACCGCCTTCCCTTTCTCCTCATAAGTCGCTCCAGACTTCTTCTCAGACTTTGCATGTCCGCTCCAACACTCACGAGCACAATGCCCCGTCTTCCCACAGTTGTAACAAGATCCTGGGACTCGACTTGTGGTTGCCCCTGATGCACCAGACGAAGGGGCTGAGTTCGAAGTCCTCTGCTTCTTGCCCCACATGCGGAATCCTGACTTTTCATTAGGCACTTTGAACTCTGCCTTCTTTTCTCCTGGGTCTTTCTTCTCTTGCACCCTATTCACCACCTTTTCCAAAGACCGGGCCGAGTTGACCAAGGCTAGGAAGACCTGCGCCTTAGGCCCAGTAAGGAGTAACTGTAGGTCACCACGAAGACCCTCATAAAATAAGTTGGTCTTCCTCTCCTCTTCCGTAAACATATCCCCAGCATACCGACGCAACTATGTAAACTCGTGGAGATACTCGTCCACGCTTCTGGATCCCTGAGTCAACCCAAGATATTGGTTCTCCATCTCAAGATTCTGAGCAGAGGGTACATATCTGGCTAGGAACAATCTTGAAAATTCCTCCATAGGCACATCAGCAAGCTGCCTACCCACTAAGAGATGAAACTCCAACTCATCCCAAAACAGCCTCGCTTCACCCACCAAAAGAAAAGTCATTATGGTGGTCTTCTGCCACTCCTCAGTTAACGTGGCTGTCAAAACCCTCTTTATCGTAGAGAGCCAGTCCTCAGCTTGAGCTGGCGTTCCAGTCCCGTCAAATACTGGGGGATGAAAGCCCATTACATGCTAAAGATGCTTCTCCGTAGCTCTCCTCGACTCTACCAGATCAACTGTTGCGCGCTCCACCACTCTCGGCTCTGCCGCCCTAACCGGTTCTTGCTCCACGATAGGAGGTGCGTGGTGCATTTGCCCTGCAGGTTGGGCATTAATCATCGCAAATACGGCTTCAGCCACCATCCTGATGGTTTCCGCTGAAGGAGGTGTAGTAGGCTTGTCTCTCGGTGCACTACTTTCCGCCTATTGCGAACGCTCTGATTGACCAGCACCGCTCCTAGCTGCCTATAGAAGCAAAGAAATGCGATTAGATGACAACCAATTTGCTAAAAGCAATCATTGGAACACTCAGATTCCACAAAATAAGTGTATTTTTCATTCCTAAGTGGACATTCATGGGTTCTTTTGATGTTATAACGATGACGCACACATGTGCTCACCACCCCTTAAAAGAATTCGTCCACGAATTCATTTAAGCCTGACCGTAACCAGAAGTCTGATACCAAATTGTAACACCCCCATCTGTCACATGGCATATAACAGAAGATCCAGCTGGAACCCGACGCCATATACCACAGACAGTCGGAAGGGTTACATAAGAATATCCAAACTAACTAATTAAGACTACTCGTCCTACACAGAGCATTCTAGCAGAAGCTTTTAAATAGTTGAAAGAACCCCAAACTTAAATCCATAAATCATGAATGTCCACAGCCACACAATAGGAATGAAAACCAAATACACTGAAAGGGGGAACACGGCCTTATGGCCTTACAATAGTTCACTTAACAAATAATGTCTTACATACATCGGCTCGCAGGTCGGGCACACATGATAAAATAAAAACAACTATTCTTTACGGCGTTCAAGGGCCAGCACAGCAACTTGGGCTCCAGCCCGCTATTTTGCACTCGTCTCCGCAGCACCTGCAAGCAACATTCCACCGCATGGTGGCAAACAGGCAACGGTCAGGTAAAGCCGACCAAAATATAACAACCCCGCCCCTTACTCGGGGCGGCGGTGCTCTTTCCCTGCATAACATTAGCCCAGCTAAACAATAAAGTGCAATTACATTTCACCATAGATGTAGGCTCGCATGGCCAAACACCCCGTGCACGCAGGGCACATTAACGGTGAATCCTGACACTTCAGCGTCTTCACCACCACCACCAAGATGGCAACCACGTGAGCATTTAGCCTTTCTGACCACTGTCTAAGGCTCCCGACTATGCCAACTGTCAGTCCCCTTTTCGGGTCTCTCGCACCGAACCACATAGCCCAGGTCTGATTCCACTTACCCGTTGCTCACAACACATAGTACACCTTAAGACGTACGCACGAGCCAAGCTTCTCTCGGATCCTGCCATTTCCAAACAATCACATAACCCAGTTATGTTCAAGGCCGGTTCCCAGACCGCCAAGTTAGAAGAATAACGATCCTGCTCAGTTTTCCGGGTGCGCCTTGGAGCTAACCTCCAAGGATCCCTGTTGTAATCTACTGCGTAGAAACCCGAAAACCCAAAGCACAGAGTATTCTCTGGCAAATCATAACAAATGCAACATCACCGATCCAGACCAACATGTATGGGTAGGCTTCACAAACAATGCCTATGTCGGTACTTCGATTCCGGACTCTATATTCAACACAAGGGGCACTATTCACATCAACCCCAAGGAACACCACGCACTCACCGCACACTCGCGGGAGCGGGTTTCCCTATGCAAAAGGAAGAGCTTCACATGCTCAAGTTGAGAATCGTTACCCTTGTAGTCCGCTTTTGCGCCATGGAAAAACTACATGGATAGAAGTCTTCGCAACGATCTTTCCTTCACGGATCCGCTCTCAGATCTCAAAATGGTGCTCTGATGCTCCACCGGGGCCAGAATTCTCCTCCTTATTCCTCCTTTCTCTAACTCCTTAGAGAGAGAAAGCTTTAGACAGAAATGAAGGATTCAACTCCCATTCACGGCCTTAACAGAGCAGGAAACCACCTAGGTTGTTGGATTTAAAATAAAGAAATCGAACGGCTCTGATCCATTCACAAATATCCCCAGACCTGGGCCGAACACGGCCTCGCACACGGCCATGTCTCAGGTCGTGTGCTTCGATCCAAACACGATCGTCGAACACAGAGACTCACACGGGCTCAGACACGCCCGTGTCTCACTCGACACGCCAGTGTCGGGTTCCTCGACATGCCCGTGTCCGGGGGCGTGTCATATATAACTGCCACGCCAACCAACACGACCCTGCTGAACATGGGTACTGACACGGTTAGGCACACACCTGTGTCAAATGACACGCCCGTATCATTAAGCCGTGTTCCTTGCCGTGTCCTTCTTGGGATGGAAACGACCAAAACACCATCCAGACACGGCCTTGGACACGCTCGTATCCTAGGTCGTGTACCCTTATACAGGCACCAAAATCCCCTTTTCTCGACCAACTCAGATACAATTTTCGGGGTGTTACAATCGGCCTCCATGTCACCCTGGAGGGGTAGTCTAGAAACTGCAGGTTCGTTATCGTGGATGCCCCCAGCAGCTACAGCGCCATCTTCAGGAGGCCCCTTATCAGCGCCTTCCGCTGCGTCCCCTCATCATTCCATAAGTGCTTGAAGTTCAACGCTGAGGGGATTCAAGTCAGGGTCAGGGGGGACCCTAAGGTGGTGTGGGAATGCTACGTCACCGCTGTGAACTCCATCTCTTGGCAGGAGGGAGCCGAGGAGATGGGGCGAAGGATGGGGTGGCTGAGCAGGAAGCTGGCAGGGAGGAGCTGGAGGTGGAGAACCGCGCAGAGGAGGAGGCAACAGGAAGTGACCAGGAAGAGATGGACGAAGTGATGGCCATGGAGAAAGAGGTGGAGGTGGAGGTCCCCCTCCCGGAGGGGAGGGATGCTGAAGGATGGGGGGAGCAGTCCAGGTTGGAGGTTGTAGAAGAAGTGGTGGAGTTGGAGGTCCTCACCCATGGAGGCAGGGTGGAGAAGGTCCGCGTCAGTGGAGGGCTGACCCCGAAGACCAAGGCAGGATGCTGGAGTGCATCCAGAATAATGTGGACATCTTTGCATGGAACATCGCGGAGATGCCGGGGGTTGACGCGGATATGACCTGCCACCACCTCAACCTGGACCCGGGAACATGCCCCATCCAGCAAAGGAAGAGGTCCACCGCGGACAAGCTGGCAGAGCACATCAGAGAGGAGGTGGCAAAGCTTCTCAAGGTCGGCTTCGTGTCCGAAATCCAATACCCCGACTGGGTCTCCAATGTGGTCATGGTCAAAAAGAGAGACGGCCGATGATGAATGTGTATCGATTTCTCTTTACTTAATAAAGCTTGTCTTAAGGATTGTTATCACTTGCCTCGGATCCACGCGCTGGTTGACTCAGCCGTTGGTTTTTCTGTAATGAGTTTTCTAGATGATTTTTTAGGTTATCATCAAATCAGGATGCACATCCCGGACGTCAAGGATGTCTCGTTCATCACGGGGGATGGATGCTACGGTTACAAGATGATGCCCTTCGGGCTAAAGAACGCAGGGGCGACCTACCAGAAGATGATGGATAGGGTCTTAAAAGAGCAAAAGGGGAGGAACCTGGAGGTGTACGTGGATGAACTTATGATCAAGAGTCAGGATGTGGACTCCCACCTCCAGGACCTAGAGGAGACCTTTGCCACCCTGCGCAAGTACAAGATGCGATTGAACCCCCTGAAATGTGTCTTCAGGGCTAGCAGGGGAAAGTTCTTGGGGCATCTCCTCACCCCTGCGGGGGTCGAGCCGAATCCTGACAAGGTCAAGGCTATCATGGAGCTAGGGTCGCCACAGAATACCAAGGAGGTGCATCGCCTGACAGGAAAGCTGGCAGGGCTAAGTAGGTTCCTCTCATGGGCAGGAGAAAAGTTCTCCACCTTCTTCAAAATGCTAAGGGGCGATCAAAGGTTTGAATGGACCAAGGAGTGCGAGGAGGCATTCCAGGCCCTCAAGATGCAGTTGACCCAGGCTCCGCTGCTCCAAGGGCCCAAGGAGGGGGAGGACCAGTTTTTGTATCTCGGGGTCGGGGCAGAGGCCTTGAGCTCCGTCCTAGTTTGGGAGGAGGGGAAGAAGCAGCTCCATATTTACTACGTGAGTCGGGTCCTGAGGAAGGTCAAGCTCCAGTATCCAATTTTGGAGAAGCTGGCTTTCGCCCTGATCATCTCAGCCCGAAGGTTGCGACCCTATTTCCAGGCACACTCAATCCGAGTGGTGACTGACCATCCTCTCGGCAACATCTTCGAGGGGGTGGAGCATTTGGGCAGGTTGGCCAAGTGGTCGGTGGAGTTGAGTGAGTTTGACGTTTCCTTCATTCCGCGCCTCTCGATCAAAGCTCAAGCAATGGCCGACTTCTTGGCTGATTATGTGATTGAGGTGGCGGAGGAAGAGCTCACTCGTCCGACTCCTTGGAAGGTGAAGGTGGATGACACCTCGGGGAGGCATTCCCTAGCAGTGGGGGTAATCTTGGAAAGCCCTCAGGGGACTAGACTTGAGCAGAAAGTGGTGGTGCACTTTCCCATCACCAACAATCAAGCCGAGCATGAGGCTGTGATTGCAGGGCTGCGCCTGGCCAGGGAGCTGGGGGTACTAGACGTGGAGGTCCTTACCGACTCCATGGTGGTAGCTTCACAGATCAACAGGGAGTTTGAAGCAAGAGAGCCTACCCTGCGGTTCCAAACTTTTTCCATCCAACACGTGCCCCGGGAGGAAAATGAGCAGGTCGATCAGCTCGCAAAGTATGGTCCTCGGGTGGGGGGTACCATCACCGACATATTCCACTCTTCCATCGAAGAGGGGGAGCTCATGGAGATAGATCGACGGCCTTCATGGATGTACCCAGTTGTAACTTTCCTTTCCACGGGAAAGTATCCGGAGGGGCAGATAAGAAGAAGCTCATGCATAAGTCAGTGTACTACCTCCTCCAAGACGGGCAGCTGTACAGGAAGACTCTCTCGGGGATGTTGGCTCGTTGCGTGGCCGAGGGGGAGGTACAAAGAATCTTGGAGGAAGTCCACTCCGGAGAGTGTGGGAGTCACTCCGGGAGTCGGACCCTGGAAGGGAGGATCGTTAGGCAAGAGTACTTCTGGCCCACCCTGGGCCATGATACAATGGAGTTCGCGAGAAGGTGCCACAAATGCCAGCTGTTTGCCCCCTCCAGCTATAGCTGGCTCAGTGACTCAAAAGTATCACAGCCCCCTGGCCCTTCGCCATTTGGGGAATGGATTTGGTTGAACCGTTTCTCCAGGCCAGTGGATAGAGGAGGTTCCTCCTAGTAATGATCGATTATTTATCCAAGTGGTTGGAAGTGAAGGCGCTGGCTAAGGTGACCTCCCAGGTTATCAGAAACTTTGTTTGGGGGGAGATCATCTGCCTCCATGGACTGCCCCAGGCCATTATTACGGACAACGGACCCCAGTTCGCCAGCGTTGAGTTCACTAGATTCTGCTAGCAGCTTGGAATCGATCTCAGGTTCACCTCGGTCCATCACCCCAGGAGCAATGGGCAGGTGGAGGTTGCGAATAAGATCATTGTAAACCTCCTGAAAAAGAAAGTGAAAAATCTGAAGGGGAGCTGGGTGGAGCAGCTTCCCGCGGTTCTCTGGGCCCTGAGAACTACCCCCAAGACAGCTACCGGAGAGACCCCCTTCAAACTCTCTCATGGGTGCGAGGCAGTGCTCCCCGTGGAATTTTAAGTTCAAACACCTCGAGTTGTTATGGCCAAGGAAGGCAGGGCAGAATGGCAGGATGAGAACGAGGAGGAGCTGCGGCTCTCCCTTAACATGGTGGAAGAACTGCGAGATCTTTCTGCCCTCCGGCAGGAAGAGGTGAAGAGGCGGATGGCCAAGTACTTCGACAAGCACGTCAGAGTCAAACAATTTGTGGAGGGGGACTTGGTGCTCAAGAAGGTGGATACAACAGGGAGATCGGCAACCGTGGGGAAGCTCAACCCCAGTTGGGAAGGTTCATTTATTGTAAAAGAAGCCTTGAGATCAGGGGGGTATCGACTCCAACATGTGGAGGGCGAGACCCTAAGTCTCCCCTGGAGTGTTGACGACTTAAAATGCTTTTTCCCTTGAAGCTTGTAAGTTCTGCCTTGATTTTTAATGAAAATTCTTTAATATGCCAAGGTTCTCGCAATGAGCTCGCATGAAGAAGTGAAGTGAATTTGGACCCCGAGCAGATCTCGCTGTCAGTCTCCCACCGAGCTGGCAGGGCTGGAAGTCACTCGGTGTCATACTTAGACCTCGAGTAGATCCCACTGACAGGCTCTCACCTAGCTGCCAGGGCTGGAAGTCACTTGATGGTGTTAATAATGAATTTGGACCCCGAGCAAATCCCGTCGTCAGGCTCTCAACTAGATAGCAGTGCTGGAAGTCACTCGGTGTCATCCTTAGACCTCGAGCAGATCCCGCTGTCAGGCTCTCACCTAGCTGGCACTGCTGGAAGTCACTCGATGGTGTTAATAATGAATTTGTACCCCGAGCAGATCCCGCTGTCAGGCTCTCACCTAGCTTGCAGGGCTGGAAGTCACTTGGTGTCATCCTTAGACCTTGAGTAGATCCCGCTGTCAGGCTCTCACCTAGATGGCAGGGCTGGAAGTCACTCGATGGTGTTAATAATGAATTTGGACCCCGAGCAGATCCCGTTGTCAGTCTCTCAACTAGCTGGCAGAGCTGGAAGTCACTCGGTGTCATCCTTAGACCTCGAGCAGATCCAGCTATCAGGCTCTCACCTAGCTAGCAGGGCTGGAAGTCACTCGATGGTATTAGCAGAGCACCCCGAGTAGTGTTAAAATTTTCTCAACGTGGTCAGCAAGGTAGCCCAAATGCCAAATTAATATCTTCGGCACTACCCAGTTCTCACGTTGAACCAGCGGAAAACCAAGGAACAAAGGTTAATCCCAACAAACAATGGAAGCACAAGCAGATCTTTTATTCATTGACTTCTTTACAACACGAGGCATACATATCGAGACATGATTTCGCTAGTATAATAGTTGTAAACAGAAAACACCAAAAAACCCAAGACGGGCGGACAACACCGGAGTCCGCCGAGACCGCCGAGGTCGCCGAGGTCGCCGAGTCCGCTGAGATCGCCCGAACTAAGCTGCAATCTGCCGAATAGCCACGGAGTCCGCCGAAGCCGCTAGGCCGCGCGGACACACCGTTATTCGTCTCCTGCTGAAGCTGAATTGAGGAACACCCCCTACCCGCCTGAAGCCGCCGGATAGGTTATTGAAGCTGGCAAAGTTGAAACAGAGTTGACAAGCCGCAGAGCGACCTCCTGCTGAATCCGCAGAACCGCACAACTTCCAAGTACTTGACCGAGGTCAAAGCCAAACTTCTGGCTCCTTGAAGCTATCTGCGCGACCTGCACATAGCAAACCGTCAGCCCTGAATCAATCCGAGCGGACATACAAACTGAGACCGCAGCTCCTTGCCCAACCCAACTTACTGTTCACTCAATTTACTGTAGATGTGCCAGGGGGTCCTATTTATAGGCGAGGTGAGGAGTGTGGTCACCGCCCTAGATATAGCGACTCCGCCCTAGCCCGCGCGATAGCAAAACACCGTCCGCCGAGTCCCCAAGCACTTAGCCGGATACCATGGAAAACCGCCAGGAGCAAGACAACATTGGCGAACCCTCTCCAGTCCGCCCAAGCTATGCGGACAAGGCATCAGCACGCAAAGCCTCCAACCACTGCAGGACAGCAATCCCCCTTCAATGGCAGTCCACACAACTCGAGGCAGTCCGCAAGACTCAAACCTCAATTCGCCACAAGTCCACGACCAAAGGCAGATAGCAACAGTCCGCCCGGTCAACAGCGGACTTGGCGGACATGGCGGATACCATGTTCTTGGCACAGAGTGTGACCAAGTCCAAAAGCCATCAAAGGCCAATGCGAGCATGGCGCACACAAACTCCGTCCGCCAAACATCCAAGCACACAGACCGCCAGCAGTCCGCGAGCTACTCGCATACCTGCCCCATCGCAGCAGCCTCCTCCCTTCTCCAAACTTCCGTCCGCCACAGACCTCCACAACAAAACACCTGCTGTAACACCAGAGCTTGACAAGGCCTCAGCCAAACTCTAAGCCCAGTCCGCAACAGCCCAAACCGCGGACACACCAGTCCGCAAGCTTCCCGCGGACATGAGCCAAACCTCCAAACAGCACAAACTTGCAATGCGGCCACTGAGCAAAGCACCAGTATGCAAGCCTCTATCCGCTCAGGCCGCTCCTTGGTAGACAAAACAACCAATGCCTTATCCGCAGATACCAGGCCATATAGTCCATGGACTTCACCCGTGCAAACCGCTCAGAAGAACAGCCGGCTTCCACTAGACTTTCCACCAGGCCGCACACAACAGTCCGCCCAGTCCGCCTAGTCCGCCAAAGTTGTCCTCCCAGGCCGCCCGGCCTGTCCCGTCAACCACTTCCACTTCATAAATTTCAACACTCCCCCTTGAAGTGGGAAGTGGTGACTAGGCCCAACAAGCTACGCAAGAGCTCAAAGGGCCCCTTCGACAGTGGCTTCGTGAAGATGTCAGCAAGATTATCTTCACTCCGAACATGCCCGACCAACAGAGATCCCTCCAACACCTTCTCCCTGATGAAGTGGTGATTAATCTCTATATGCTTGGTCCTGGTGTGACACACTGGATTATTAACCAGTTTGAGAGCACTCTCATTGTCACCCCGGAGTAAAGTCGGCCCTTGCACTTCTTCATGAACATCCTCTATAAGCCTCCTCAACCAGATGGCTTCCCGAGTAGCCAAGGCCGAAGCCTTATACTCTGCATCAGTAGTTGAGATTGACACAGAGTCTTGCTTCTTGCTACACCACGAGATGCTAGCTGAACCGCAAGTGAACACATAACCTGAAGTAGAACTCCGATCATCCGAATCACCGCCATAGTCAGCATCCGTGTACCCAAGCAACGCAAACTCCGAGTCCCTTTCATAGAGGAGTCCCATGTCAGAAGTCACCTTGACATACTTCAGAATATCCTTCGCCGCCACTAGATGAGATTGCCTTGGTTCAGCCATATACCGACTTACTCGGCCAACAACATAAGCAATGTCCGGCCTTGTAATCGTCAGGTAAATCAAGCTCCCAACAAGAGCCCTGAACACCAAGGGATCATGAAGAACCCTTCCCTCATCTCGTCGAAGCTTCAGCCCAGGTTCTAGTGGAGTAGAGCACTTCTTCCCTTCTCCCATGCCGAACCAATTCACAATGCGATCAGCATACCCTTTCTGACTAATGAGAATCCCGCACTCCTTCCTCTCCACTTCCAGACCGAGAAAGTTATGCAACTCTCCCAAGTCTTTCATCTCGAAGCGTATAGCAAGCTCAGCCTTGAGCCTTGCTACTTCCCCCTCCGAATTCCCAGTGATGATCATGTCATCCACATACAGCAGGACCAAGACTTGTAGCTCCTCCTTCTTTTTGACGAACAAGCTTGAATCCGAGTTGGAAGCAAGGTATCTACAGAATTGCAAGTACTCTGCAATCTTCCCATACCACGCTCTAGAAGCTTGCTTCAACCCATAGAGAGCCTTCCTGAGTTTGCAGACATAGTCCGGATGCTTTTCAGAGACAAAACCAAGCGGCTGATCCATGAAGATGTCCTTGTCAATCTCTCCGTAAAGAAAGGCATTCTTCACATTGAGTTGCCACAACCTCCATCCCTTGCTAGCTGCCAAGGTGATCACTACTCTTACTGAAGTCATCTTCGCAACTAGACTGAATGTCTCCTCATAGTCTTCTCCATACTGCTGTGAGAATCCTCTAGCGACCAGGCGAGCCTTGAACCTATCAATGCTCCCATCAGCATTCTTCTTCAACTTATACACCCACTTGCAAGTAACCGGAGTAATGCCATCAACCTTGGGCACAAGGTCCCAGGTTTCATTCTTCTTCAGAGCATCAATCTCTTCTTTCATGGCACCTTCCCACTCCTTCAATCCAGTAGCCTCGTTGAAGTTTGCAGGCTCTTGCTCATCCAGAGGACCTGCAAAGAAGCAGGAGACAAAGCTCACTACATTCCCATCACAGTACCGAGCCGGTGGCTTAACAACCCTCTTCGATCTCCGAAGGGTAGGCTCCTTGCTCACTGCTTCTGTTGCTTCTTCGGGCTCAACTCCTACCTGGGGCAAGCATTGAGCAGTGCTCCCCCTGCTTCCTGAGCCAGAAAGCTCAGCCTCGAAGTTAGAAGCAACAGGAGCTGCTGCTGAAACAGTAAGCTCCTCTTCCAAGCCTTCAGCAGCCGCCACCTGTGCTTCATCAAACTTGCTACTTCCGGTTAGCTCAACCGAGCCACCTCCATATGACGTCAGCTCATCAAAGACAACGTTTCTTGATACCACGAACTTCTTCGTCATAGGGTCCATGCATTTCCATGCCTTCTTCCGCTCATCGTAGCCAACAAAGACAAGCTTCCTTGCCTTCGCATCCAGCTTAGTCTGTGAAGCATCCGAGACATGCACGTAGCAAGTTGAACCGAACACCCGAAGGTGTCCCACACTCGGCTTCTCCTTCAGCAACAGCTCAAGAGGAGTCTTCATGTTGACAGGGCTGAGTGGCATCTAGTTGATGACATAAGCAGCACAAGACATCCCCTCCGCCTAAAATGACCTTGGGATATCTTTCGCATGAAGCCAGCATTTGCAGGTCTCCGTCAGATGACGGATCTTCCACTCCGCTACCCCATTTTGTTGAGGAGTGTGAGCACAAGTAAGCTCCCGTTGGATCCCGTGCTTCCTGCAGAAGTCAGAAAACTCGGAGGAGACAAACTCACCCCCGTTATCAGTTCTAAGCTTCTTAATCCGCAAGCCAAGCCGGCCTTCTACCAACTCCTTAAACTCCACAAACAAATGGAAGGCTTCCGACTTCTCCTTTAAGAAGTACACCCAAGTATACCTTGAGTAGTCATCAACCAAGACAAGCATGTATCTGCTTCCACCAAGGCTGGCAGTAACCGTCGGTCCCATCAAGTCGCCATGAATGCACTACAATGGTTTCTTGCTCCTTGTTTGTGATTTATCAAACGGAAGGCGATGTGCCTTACCGTATTGACAACCCGCGCAAACATGCCCGTCACCAAAGGAGGACAACTTAAGCAACCCCTTCACCAGACTTCTACTCGCCATCGCCTTCAGCTTGTTCATGCCAACATGTCCCAGCCTCTCATGCCAAATAGTGAAAGAAATTGTACCTAATCACCTAGAGGGGGGGGGGGTGAATAGGTGAGTTAATCTTTTTAAAACTTTTTAGGCAGATTGCAGATTATATCACAGATTTATATCTAATGCTACACAGCAGTCACTCAACAATCACAGCAATCAATCAAGCACACAGTGAACACATAAATTTATAGTGGTTCCCCAAGGTTTGGGTACATCCACTTTCCCCCTTCGCCTATCTAGTAGTGTACTAGATTCGGCCAAACTCCTCCACTATCTCAGATCCTCAGATCTTACACTCAGAACCTCAAACAGGTTCCTACATCTCAGGCCCAAGGCCCTACAACTCAGTCTTCTCCAAAGAGCTACACTCAGCTTCTTCACAAAGCCTGCACTCAGCCACAAGAGGCCTACACTTAGCCACAACAGGCCTACACTCAGAGAATTAGATCTCCTACACTCAGGCATACAGGCTCTACCACTCAGCCTTTATAATTGCAGGCTTACAACTCAGATCCCTAAGGATACTACAAGAAATTTAAAATACAAAGTGTATATACCTACAACTCTAAATAGAGATATGAGTTGATAGGTTCTTGATGAGTTCTTGAAAGAACTCTGATGAGAACAATCTCACTTGGCTTTTCTTCAAAGCTTCTTGAATGTAGAACACAATAGGATTGATTCTCTGCAGCTGATCTTCAATCACTGCAACTTAAGATTCAGAACTAGGTCTGAACCCTTCTTCACAGCCTGGTTCCAACGGCTGTCTTCTTGGAAGGAGCTCTCTCTCTCCAAATACTTAGATTTTCAGATCACTTCAATTGATTTGTGTTAATCTGTGTTGAATCATCATCTTTCTGTTGACAGTATAAGCCTATTTATAGGCCTTCTTCATGGTGACCGGCTGATCCGGTTTCTAACGGCTTTCTGACATCTCTGACAGGTGCA
Source organism: Platanthera guangdongensis (assembly GCA_039583875.1). NCBI lineage: Eukaryota > Viridiplantae > Streptophyta > Magnoliopsida > Asparagales > Orchidaceae > Platanthera > Platanthera guangdongensis. Next base: position 153,226,285 of record CM077162.1, read on the forward strand.
GCAGACCGGCTGGAATGGCAGCTGTCAAGTCATCCAGTCAGTTCTTGAAATAACTGTAACTGTCTGAAAGTGTCGAGACAGTCTATCTTTAAGTGTCGACACTTATAGACCAAGTGTCGACACAAGTAGACTAAGTGTCGACACTAGCCTTCAAGGTGTCGACATAACTTCTTGTGTTGTAGAAATTACTTCTCGACACAGCTTCTTCATCATGTGTCGACACTGATAATGTGTGTCGACACAACTCCTTGTTCTTCAGTACTTTGTTGATTTCTTGTAAGTGTCGACACATCTCCTTTGTGTCGACACATCTTCATATGTTGAACTTGTTCAGTGTCGGCACATCTTCTTGGTGTCGACACATGCCTTCTGTGTTGATACTTGCTGAGTGTCGACACAGCTCCTTGTGTCGACACATTCTTTTTTCTATTGAGACTTTGGCTGAGTGTCGACACATCTTCTTTGTGTCGACACTTGTACTTAGAATTTTTGTTGAACTTTACTGAGGGTCGACACAGCCTCCTAGTGTCGACACTTTCTTCATGTATCGAGTCTTCTGCTGTGTGTCGACACATTCTTCATTGTGTCGACACTTTCTTCACGTGTTGAGTCTTCTGCTGAGTGTCGACACATTCTTTATTATGTCGACACTTATACTTAGACTCTGCTGAACTTTGTTGAGTGTCGGCACAGCCTCCAAGTATCGACACTTTCTGATGTAGACACAGTTCCTCTAGGTGTCGACACTGCTTCTAAGTGTCGACACAGCTTCACTGGACTTTCTTCATTGAGTGTCGACACAGCTCCTTGTGTCGACACTTTCTGTCTGGTGTCGACTCTGCATCCCTGGTGTCGACACAATTACTCCAAGTGTCGACACTGCTTGCCTGAGTGTCGACACAAGTCTTCTTAAGTGTCGACACTTTGCTCCTGGGTGTCGACACATGGACTTAGAAAACTTTCAGCTTTCCCTGCAAATACTTAACCTGCACAAGGCAACTCAAAATACATCAAATACATTTTGATGTATATCATTGAGTGGGGTGAGGCTTCTTCAAATCAGGTACATTTAAACCAATGTACCCAACAATCTCCCCCTATTTGGATAAGTCATAACCCTTAGTCAATGATATACACCATTCATAACAAAATTACAGAATGATGTAAAACAGGATTATGCAATCAGGGAAAACATAAACATGTATTAAAACAAAACATGTACACGCATGTTTCTCAGAACAATTATGTAATAGATTTTTCACACAACACATTGTTCTAACAACTTTGTGATATTCATTTTACAAAAGTTTACGAAGTGTTTAAAATCAAAAGATTACAATTGTAAACTGAAGAAAATTATATTCTATTTTTGCTCAGCATCCTTGATCACTATTCCCTTTCCAGACTGTCTCTTGGCTTGTACAGGGGCTTCAGCATCTTCAGTATCAGCAGGCTTTTTCCCTTTTAGCTCCTTCTTCTTTAGCTCTTCAGCTTTAATCTTCTGCCTCTCAAAGTAATGATAAGGCTTGGGAAAGTACTTGCTAGGCTCCTGGGCAGTAGGAGGTAGCTTTCCCATCTTTGCCTTTCTTCTATATTGCACTATGGCTTCTTGCCTATTTTCATGCTTTCTCCATTCTAGTTCAGAATACCATTTGTTTCTGTCTTGAATATTATCTTTGGCAGCCTTCCATGCAGTTAAGATAATGTTTCTTGAAGTGGGGCTCCACTGTTCAAAATCAGGCCTTTGTTCAGCTTGCTCTCTGAACCTCTTCTTGGACAGTTTGGCTTCTTGTTCTTTCAGCAAAGCTTCTTGCATAGCCTCAAATACTGGCTGAACCACTTTTTCTATAATGACATTTTCCTTTCCCTCAGGTGGGCTATACATGGACTGTATATCAGCATGTATCATATCAAAGTCTGGAGGAGGGTAGATTACTTGAGCCACTTCAGGTTGCTCCCCTCCTAGATATGCAGGATGTATCCCAGACTCTGCAACATTATCATCATCACATAAAAGAGGATAACCAAGAGTTGCTCTGATAGAATTAAAAATCCACTTTGCATGATCAGAGCTGGCTTTGAGTAACACCCTCTCCCCCTTTATGACTTCTCTTTCCATGTGATCCCTTAGATCATCCTTTTGAAATCTTATTTGGTTATCCAAATAGTTTACTCCATCTTTAAAGTAAGGTTTCAACCATTGGAGTTTTTCAGTGATAAGCTTCTGAGAGTCTTGTATAACAGTTGTAACAACAGTTAAGCTCTCTTGCAAGTGCTTATCAAAAGTTTCTTTGGCTGTGGCACTTTCTGCAGACTGTGCAGTGGCTATATTCTTTATCTCAGTTACAATGGCATTGTGGGAAGCTGTCAAATTATCATTCATTCTAATTTGATTCTCTAGAACATAGCCTTGCTTTACTTCAAGTTCATCCACTTGAGCTTTGATCTTCTCTTGATGTGTAGCCAAGTACACCACTGCATTCCCTCCCTTATGGAAGCAGTCAGTCATCTCCTTCTTATTTAGATTCATCTCAAATCTAATAGACTTAATGTCCTGGGCCAGATCAAACTGTAAAGACTTATGACCCTCATCCATATATGTTTCTATAGCTTTCCTATGCTCATCAAGCTTTATTTGCATTGCAACCATCAGCGAACTGTAATCTACAGATGGTGCTGGCTATGATAGAGGCTGTGGTGCAATGGTTTGCAGAGCTTTCTTATAATTCTGGCTCCTCCTCTTGAAGACTTGGAATTTCCTTTTCTTTGCTCTTGCAGCCTCCTCATCTTCTGAAGCTGATGTGCTTGTTATTTCTACCCTCTCCTTAGGTAGCTCCTCAACTTCCTTTGGCTTCTCAGGCTCTTTCCTTGTAGTTTCTTCTAGAATTTCCACTTGCTCCCCCTCAACTTGAGCATTCTCCCCCTCAGCAGCAACACTTTCCTTCTCAAAGTCTGTTTGATCCAGATTAAGGAAGAGATCTTCCATTGTAAACTCTTATTGAGGAAGTGATGGAGATTCTCTTATCTCATCAGTTACTTGATGTGGTTCCACTTGATATGCAACAGATGTGTCCTCCATAACAACATCTTGGGGTTGACTATCAATCTGAGGTTGCTGATTAACATTGTTTAAGGAATCAGACAAAACATTATCCTCTATAGGGAAAACTAAGTTATTGATTTTAGTGAGTACCTTAAGTATGGTCTGGGTTGCTTGTTCACTCTCTAGTGGAGTTGTTTCTTCCACTACTAGAGGCTCCCCCTGGAGAGAATCCTGGTGTATTGGGCTAGCTTGAGGTAGCTCCCCCTGCCTCTCTGCAACTTCTTGTACAACTGGAGACTTTTCAGCAATTCCAGTGTCTTCTTCATCAGGAGTGAAGACAACTTGCTCCTCAGAACTGCTAGATGAATCTTGAGCCACTGGCGATGTCTTCTTCTTCTTCTGTGGAGTTATTTTCTCAGGAGTAGGTAATTCCTTTGTCAAGACCCTATTCCATCTTGTGAAGAGTCTCATGTCCATCTTTCGCATATGATTGATTTTAGAGCCTGCAGCTTGACTCATTACTTCTGGTATACTACCAGCCAAGTAAAGACTGAGTATCCTACCCAAATTGGGTTTCTTCAGACTCTCCTTAATCTTATCAAAGACTAATACAGACCAATCAGTTTTCAATGTGAAGATAATCCTTGTCATAAGATTGAACATATGTGCTGATACCCTGTCATGCCCTCCAGGCTTACTCAAGATCACCTTGCCAACAATTTCTGAGAGAAATTTGCCTTGGTTGTTCATCCCTTTTCTATTGAATACTGATCCAATTTTCAGCTTGGAATCCAGTCCACACCATGTTAAAGCTTCTCTGGTCTTAGAAGCAGTAACTTCATCTTCTTCCTTTGTCCTTGGTAGGTTTAGTACCTTTCTCACACTCTTAGGTGATACCTTCACCTTTTTTCCATGAACACTTGACTTTATCTTGAGTCCAGAGTTGTCTAGGGTTGCGCCATTCAGAAATTCCAATACTTCCTTCTTCCATATTTTGGTTGGCTCTGAAACAAGAAAATCTAACCCTGAGTTTGCGACTAGGGTTACCACATCCTTGATCTCCGATTCTGCGTCATCAAACGCATGCCGCACCAGTTCATAGCCTTCATTTACGTTCTCTTCGAGCTTTGGCGCCATTAGGGTTTGAAGAATTTGAATGGAGAGAAGAGAGGTGTCGACACACAAGTTTGGTCTCGAAACTTTGATGAGCGTGTCGACAGACAATGGCGAAATCCTATTTATACCTTTCTAGGATTGAAGATGAAAGGGCGCGTCAACAAACTCAAATTGTGTCGACACTGTTGAAAAGTGTCGACACAGACTTATAATGTCTCGACAACTATGTGTCGACACAAGTATAGTTGACAGAATGTATGTGTCGACACTTGATTATGTGTCGACACCACTCAGCTCGACACATAGTCGAGACTTTACTTCACTAATTCTGCATAAAGTCTAAGTGTCGACACCACCTTGGATGTGTCGACACCTACTTATCATGTGTCGACACTAATTCTCTGAAGTGTCGACACCAACTTTCTAGATGTGTCGACACCTTTTCTCTGAAGTGTCGACACCAATTTTCTGTCTCGACACAGACAACTCTGTGTGTTGACACTATTTTACTTAGCCATTTCTGTAAACTTATTCTAAGTTTATCATACCTAGTTCAATTTTAAACATATTGAACTTTGTTTCTTCTAAGGGCTTGGTATACATGTCAGCTAGTTGATTATATGTATTTACATACTCTAGTGATATATCTTCTTTTTCTACATGTTCCCTTAGAAAATGATATTTTATCTCAATATGTTTAGTTCTACTATGGGAAACAGGATTGTTTGCAATAGATATAGCACTAGTAGAAACACAAAACAGTGGTGTTCTACTTACCTGAATACCATAATCCTCAAGCTGATGTTGTATCCATAGAAGTTGAGCACAACAACTTCCTGCAACCACATACTCTGATTCTGCTGTGGAGATAGCCACACTTATTTGCTTTTTGCTATTCCATGAAATCAGTCTTCCACCTAGGAATTGACAGGTTCCAGTTGTACTTTTTCTGTCTTCTTTGCAGCCTGCAAAATCTGCATCTGAATAACCTGTTAGTTCAAAGTCTCCATTCCTAGGGTACCAAAGGCTTAGATAAGGAGTGCCCTTTAGATATCTCAGTATTCTTTTGACTGCTGTCAAATGAGACTCTTTAGGGCATGCTTGGTACCTAACACAGACACATGTAGCATATGTGATATCTGGTCTACTTGCAGTCAAGTATAGAAGGGAGCCAACTATCCCTCTATACAAAGTCTCATCTACAGGTTTCCCTGCATCATCTTTGCTAAGAGACATACTTGACCCCATAGGAGTCTTCATGGTACTGGATGAATCCATACCATACTTCCTTATCAGTTCAAGGGTAAACTTAGACTGGCATATGGATAAACCATTCTCAGTCTGTCTAACTTGGAGACCCAAGAAGAACTTAAGTTCCCCCATACTGGTCATCTCAAATTGTCCTTGCATTAGTTTTGCAAACTTTTTGCAAAGACTACTTTCAGTAGACCCAAATATTATGTCATCTACATATATTTGGACTAGTATGATCTTGCCTCTGGATTCCCTAAGGAATAGAGTCTTGTCTATTTTCCCCCTTGTGAATTTATTCTCAATGAGGAAACTAGACAGGGTTTCATACCAAGCCCTAGGGGCTTGTTTTAACCCATACAGAGCCTTCCTAAGTCTATAGACATAATTAGGTTGAGTTGAATCAACAAAACCTGATGGTTGTTTCACATAGACCTCTTCCTTTATATTACCATTAAGAAAGGCTGACTTAACATCCATTTGGTAGACTTTAAATCCTTGATAGGTTGTATAGGCCAGGAACATTTTTATGGCTTCCAGTCTGGCTACTGGAGCAAAGGTTTGATCAAAGTCAATACCTTCTTCCTGCCTATATCCTTTAGCAACCAATCTTGCTTTTTTCTTGACAATTACTCCATGTTCATCCATCTTGTTCCTAAAGATCCACTTGGTTCCAATTATGTTGTGGTCTTTTGGTTTAGAAACAAGCTCCCAAACTTTGCACCTCTTGAACTGATTCAGCTATTCTTGCATTGCCTCAATCCAATGAGGGTCTAGGATGGCTTCTTCAAACTTCTTTGGCTCTACTTGGGATAGAAAACTGGAATAGAGTGCTGCACTCAGATTTCTGCTCCTTGTTTGTACCCCTTGTCTTAGATCACCAATGATTTGATCTGCTGGATGATCTCTTAGTGCTGTCAACTCATGGACTTAAAAACTTTTCCTGCATTCCTACATTTTCTTAACCTGCACATATAAACTCAAAACAACATCAAATACACCTTGATGCATATCACTGAGTAAGGTGAGGCTTCTTCAAATCTAGTGCACATTTTCCAATGTACCCAACAATCTCCCCCTATTTGGAGAAGTCATAACCCTTAGTCAATGATATACACCATTCATAATAAACACACATTATGATATATAAAAACATTACATGACATGGTAACTTATAAACAAAACATGTATCAAATGTCATCACAGAATAATGATGCAAACATAATGAGCATTAATCATTGTTTTGTTTAAACTTTCAAAAGTTTCTTAACAATAGTTTACATAGATTTTTTAAAACTAAAGATTGCAATGTTGTAAAATCTAGTTAATCTATTCTAAGGCTGGTCAGGCTCCTTGATGACTATGCCTTTGCCTGACTGGATCTTGGCTTGTACTGGAGCTTCAGTATCTTCAGCTGGCTTCTTGCCTTTTAGATCTTTCTTCTTTTGTTCTTCAGCATTTATCCTTTGCCGTTCAAAATAGTGAAAAGGCTTTGGGAATTACTTGCTAGGCTCCTGAGCATTAGGAGGTAGCTTCCCAGCTTTTACCTTTATTCTATATTGTAGAATAGTTTCCTGCCTAGCTTCATGCTTGTTCCATTCTTGCTCAGCATACCATTTACCCCTTTCATGGGTCTTGTCCTTCACAGCCTTCCAGGCAGTCAATATAATATTCTTGGAAGTTGGGCTTCATTGCTCAAAATTAGGCTTCAACTCAGCCTGTTCTCTGAATCTTTTCTTTGAAAGTAGAGCTTCTTGCTCTTTAGTCAAAACTGCCTCTGACATTTCCACTTTCTCAATAATAATATTGTCAACCTCCTGTGGAGGACTGTACATTGACTATACTTCTTGCTGAATCATATCAAAATCTGCTGGAGGGTAAATGACCTGAGCAACTTCAGGTTGATCACCTTCAAAATAAGCAGGTTGCACACCTGACTCAGCTATATTATCATCATCACATATGGGTGGATATCTAAGGGTGGCTCTGATGCTATTAGATATCCATTTAGCATGATCTGAGCCTGCTTTGACTAACACTCTCTCCCCCTTTATGACTTCTCTCTCAATATGAGCTCTGAGGTCATCTTTCTGAAATCGTACTTGGTCATCTAGATAATTAACACCATCTTTATAAAATGACCTTAGTTTCAGTAGCTCATCAGAAATGATCTTTTGAGAATTCTTAATAGTGGTTTGTATAGTAGCTAGTTCTTCCTGTAATTGTTTATCAAAATCTGACTTGTCTTTAGCCCTTGCCTCAGTCAGGGCAGTAGCAGTATTCTTTAATTCTGTAACAATCACATTATGTGATTCAGTCAGATTGTCATTCATCCTTAGTTGATTTTCTAGGATATAGCCTTGCTTAACAGCAATATCATCAACTTGAGTCTTTATGCCTTCTTGTTGTTTTGCCAGAAAAACTACAGCATTACCTCCTTTATGGAAGCAATCTGTCATCTCCCTCTTGTTCTGATTTACTTCAAATCTTATGGATTTAATATCTTGAGATAATGATAACTACAATTCATTATGTCTCTCATCCATATACTTTTCCATTGTTATTCTTTGTTCATCTAATTTGACTTGCAAAGATACCAGTAAGGAGCTATAATCAGTGGCCGGGGTAGGTTGTGGAGCAGTTTGCAATGCCCTTTTATAGCTTTGGCTTCTTCTTTTGAAAACCATCAGCTTTCTCTTCTTTGCTCTTAGAGCTTCTCCATCATCAGAATCAGAAGTACTTTCTAGATTCACAATGTCCTTTGGACTTGTGGGCAGCTCTTTGTCAGATCTAGGTAACTCCCCCTGAGTCCCTTGCTCCTCCCCCTCAGTCCTGACTTGCTCCCCCTCAATGTTAGCTTGTTCCCCTTAGTTCTTGCTTGCTCCCCCTCATTTTTTACTTGATCTATATCAGGGAACAACTCTTCAAGGGTAAACTCTTGTTGAGGTGGGACTTGAGGCACCACCAACTCAGGAGCATCAGCAGCTGTAGATGTATCCTTCATGATAACATCTTATGCTTGATTTTGGAGTAGAGTGGTCTAGTCAACATCAACCAAGGGCACAGTTAGTGTGTCATCCTCATTATTTAAAATGGATTGATTAACTTCTTGGATTACCTCAAGAATAGTCTGTGTAGCCATTTCACTTTCTAAGTGTGTTGGCTCTTCCTCAAGATGAGGCTCTCCCTGCACCTGAGCGTCATCTGTAATGTCTTGTGCAGGAGATTTTTCAGCAATCTCTTGTCTCTCTTCATCAGGCATGTCATTTGTTAGGACTCTATCTCATCTGGAGATTATCCTTATATTCATTCTTCTCATATGGTTGATCTTAGAACCAGTAGTCTGTTCCATTACTGCTGGAATTATTCCAGCCAAGTATAGACTCATGATTCTTCCCAAATTTAGCTTCTTGATGCCTTTCTTAATCTTTTCAAAGATTACTGCAGACCAATCTATGTTCAGTCTGAAGATAATCCTGGTCATCAGGCTGAACATATAGGTTGAAACCCTATCATGTCCCCCTGGCTTGCAGAGAATGACCTTTCCAACTACTTTAGAAAGGAATTTTCCATGCAGATTCATCCATTTCCTGTTCATTGCAGATCCAATCTTCATGGTGGGATCAAATCCACACCAATGAAGTGCTTCCCTAGTCTTGAATGAGGGTACTTCTTCTTCTTGAGTTCTTGGGAGTTGAAGAGTTTTCCTCAAGCTCTTCAAGGTAAGTTTAACTTTAGCTCCCTGAACTGTAGATTTGATCTTAAGTCCAGTCGAATCTAAAGTAGCTACACCATAGAATTCCAGTATTTCTTTCTTCCATATCTTTGTAGGTTCGGATACCAGAAATTCCAAACCATTCGCAGTAATTAGGGTAACTACTGTTTTAATCTCGGGTTCCGCATTATCAAAAGCATTGTGAACCAGCTCATAGCCTTCATTGACGTTATCTTCAAGCTTTGGCGCCATTGGGGTTGAGAGAAATCTTGGATTGAGAAGAGAGAATTTGTCGACACAAGGTTTTGTTCTCGAAAATATGGAGAGTGTGTCGACAGAGTATGGTGTTGACCTATTTATACCCTTCTAAATAATGAAGTTCAAAAGGCACGTCAAAATTCTCTTAATGTGTCGACATAGTTGAAATGTGTCGACACAGACTTCTAATGTCTCGACATAAGTGTTGACTTCTATGTGTCGACACCAATTGATGTTGTGTCGACACAGACATTCTTATCAGTTCGACAAAAATTCTGTGCTGACTCTAATTCTAAGTGTCGACACAACTTCTGGATGTGTCGACACAACTGCTCTAAAGTGTCGACACCAATTTTCTAGATATGTCGACATCACTTTCCTGGAGTGTCGACACCAACTACTATGTGTCGACACAGACAACTTTTTGTGTCGACACGATTTTACTTAGCCAAATTTGTTAAACTAATTTATGTTCAACATTCCTAATTCAATTTTGAAATTATTGAATTTAGTTTCATCTAATGGCTTAGTGAACATGTCAGCAATTTGTAAATCTGTATTAACAAATTCTAAAGAAATATCTTCTTTTTATACATGATCTCTAAGAAAATGGTATTTTATTTATATATGCTTTGTTCTACTACGAGAAACAGGATTATGAGCAATAGAAATCGCACTAGTAGAATCACATAATAATGGAGTTCTACTTACCTGAATATCATAATCTTCTAACTGATGCTGTATCCACAACAGTTGTATACAGTAACTTCCAGCAGCAACATACTCAGACTCAGCTGTGGCAATTGCCACACTAGTCTGCTTCATACAACTCCATGACACCAATCTTCCTCCTAGAAATTGACAGGTGCTTGTTGTGCTTTTCCTATCGACTTTGCATCCTGCAAAGTCTGCATCTGAATAGTCTATTAGTAGAAAATCTCTATTCTTAGGATACCAAAGGCCTAGATTAGGTGTGCCCTTATGATATCTCAAAATCCTTTTGACAGCAGTATAATGAGATTCTTTAGGGCAGGATTGGTACCTAGCACAAACACATATAGCATACATGATGTCAGGTCTACTAGCAGTCAGATAAAGGAGTGAGCCAACTATCCCTCTATACAAAGACTCATCTACAGGTTTCCCTATATCATCTTTGCTTAGAGACATACTTGTCCCCATTGGAGTTCTCATGGTAGTGGATGACTCCATACCATACTTCTTAATTAACTCCTGGGTGAACTTAGACTGGGATATGGACATGTCATCATCAGTCTGTCTTACTTGGAGTCCCAAGAAGAACTTAAGTTCTCCCATACTGCTCATCTCAAACTTCTCTTGCATAAGTTTTGCAAACTTTATACAAAGGTTGTTTTCAGTAGAACCAAATATTATGTCATCAACATATATTTGGACTAGGATGATCTTTCCTTTGGATTCTCTAAGGAATAGAGTCTTGAATATTTCCCCCTTGAGAATTTGTTCTCACTGAGGAAAGTAGACAAGGTTTCATACCAAGCCCGTGGAGCTTGTTTCAACCAATATAAAACTTTCCTAAGTTTATAAATATAATTAGGATTGAGTGGGTCAACAAAACCTGATGGCTGTTCTACATAGACTTCCTCCTTTAAGTCTCCATTCAGGAATGCTGACTTAACATCCATTTGGAATACTTTGAAACCCTGATAGGCTGCATAGGCTAGGAATAGCCTTATTGCTTCCAACCTTGCCACTGGAGTAAAAGGCTGATCAAAGTCTATGCCCTCTTCCTGCATGTATCCTTTAGCAACTAGTCTTGCCTTATTCTTCACTATGATCTCACTCTCATCAAGCTTGTTTCTATAAATCCACTTTTTCCCTATGATATTGTGGCCCTTTGGTTTTGGAACCAACTCACAGACCTTGCACCTTCTGAATTGATTTAACTCCTCCTGCATAACATCAATCCAGTGTGGGTCTTGAATAGCTTCTTCAAATCACTTGGGTTCCAGTTGAGATAAGAAGCTTGAGCAAGGAACTGTGCTTAAGTTCCCGCTTCTTGTTTATACTCCTTGTCTTGGATCACCAATGACCTGGTGTGCAAGATGATCCTTTAAATGTCTAACTGCTGGAGGTAATCTATCAACAGTTTGACCTTCTTCAATTTCTTCATTTATTATACCTCATGGTCTTCATCAGCCTCTTGAGTGTCTTGTACTCCCCCTGGACAGCAACTACCATTTTCCTCATCCTGCTTTGCAGTTGGATCTTCTCTGATAGTAAGCTGGTCCATCTTTTGATATATACTTGTAGAGCTACAAGAACTACTAGGCAACTCACTGTTAATAAGTCTAGATTCATCAAATATGACATGAACAGACTCTTATACAACTTGAGTAGCCAAATTGTAGACCCTATAAGCCTTACTATTGTTGTTGTACCCAACAAATATCCCATCTTGGGATTGTGCAGCAAACTTAGTTAGGTGAGACTTGCCATTGTTAAGCACATAGCACTTGCAACCAAAGATCCTAAAATAGGATAAGTTTGGTTTTCTGCCTTTCATAACCTCATAGGGTGTCTTTTTGTGGCTTTTGGTGATGTAAGCCCTATTGAGCACATGACATGCAGTGTTTACTGCCTCAGCCCAGAAATATTATGGGAGAGTAGTGTCACTCAATAGTGTTCTTCCAGCCTCAATCAATGTCCTATTCTTTCTTTCAGCAATGCCATTTTGCTGAGGTGTTCTAGGTGAGGAGAATTCCTGATGAATCCTAAATTTTTCACACAACCTTGTCATACTTTCAGATTGGAATTCAGTTCCATGGTCACTTCAGATTTTGACCACTGAATTATCTAATTCATTTTGAATTTGTTTGACAAAATTGCAGAAGACATTTGAGGTTTCAGATTTCTGCCTCAGAAAGAATACCCATGAAAATCTAGAATAGTCATCTACAACCACAAAAGTGTAGACCTTCCTACCTAGACTATGAACTGGCATAGGACCAAATAAATCCATATGCAAGAGGTATAAGCAGCTCACTGAGTCTTTAGTTTCTAAGCTATGAAAGGAGGATCTGGTTTGCTTGCCTTTTTGACAAGCTGAGCATATTCCATCCTTAAAGAATTTAACTTAAGGACATTCCTCACTAACTCTTTACTAAAGAGTTGGCCAATAGTCTTGTAGTTAACATGAGCTAGCCTCTTGTGTCATTTGACACAATGAGAGACTTTCTCATCAGCCACAAGATAGATAGGAGAATTTTTATTCTCACTCTCAAAGTTTACGCAAGACACATTTCTTTTTCTATAGCTAGTCAATATGACTTTTTGATCACTTGAACTCTTGATATGACACCCATTCTTGATAAATGAAATGTCATATCCAAGATCACTCAGCTGGCTTATGCTTATTAGGTTGTGTTTCAAACTCTTCACATAAGACACTTGAGTGATAGTGATTAAATTGTTAGAAATGTTACCAAACCCTTTGATGACTCCTTTTTCAGAACCACCAAAAATTACTTTAAGCCCATTCAATATTGGTGAGTAGTCCTTCAACAATCCTCTTATTCCAGTCTTGTGCATGGAACATCCACTGTTCAAGTACCATATAGGGGCATGTCAACTTGGACTTACCTGCAACAAAGATTACTTAACCTTAGAACCCAAATAACTTTTGGGTCCTTGGTTCAAGTTAGCCTGAAACTTGACAAATCTGCCTGCAGCTCTTCTAACAGGTAGACTGTTATTCTTCCTGACACTGGTGTTGTGCCAACAGTCTAAGGCATAATGGCCTATCTTACCACAGCACCAGCACTCATACTTATTATACCTCTTTTTAGGTACAATCTTAATTGTATTGTTGGCCGCAAATCTTTTGTTTTGTGCTGGGGCTTTGCCTTTATTATTGAACTGGGCAGCCCATGCAGTTCCCTTAAAGCCTAATCCTGTCTTACCCTTTTGAGACACAAAGTCATCAATTAAAGGTAGGACAAATTTTGGCTTAGAGAAACTAGCCACTATTTCCTTCTCTTTCTGAAGTTTGTCTTTCAGACTTTTGATCTGATCATTTTTGAATGTGATTGTTCCCATCTGAATAACAGTTATGTTTTTCAGCTTGGCAATCTCATTCATCTTTTGATCCAGCAGCTTCTCTGAATCAGATGCAGCCAACTTAAGAGCTACAATTTCCTTAGCCTGATTTTTGGCCAGGTTTTTGCTTCTCTTGAGTGTCTGCAACAAATCCCCATATTCATCTATAAGCTGATGAATATCTCCTTTAGATTCAGACTCATCCACATCTCTTGATGCAGATGCATATGATTCTGACCCAGTGTAGTAATCAGAATCTACAGATAAACTTTTTACCTTATTGGGACCAAGTTGATCCTAGCACTGGCCTTCTTCAGACATAGCCATCAGTCCTTTGCACTGATGATCTTCTTGCTCATTAATAGAGTACAGTAATTTCAAGAACTCATCCTCTTCTTATGTTACAAACAAACCAATATAGGCCTCAACCTCAGATTCAGACTCTGAAGTTGATTGATCTGTCCAACTTTTCTCTTTCTTAGCTACCAAGGATTTCTCCTTCTTGCTCTTGTACTGAGACTTCTTTTTTTCAGTAGACTCCTTCCTTTTGTCTGGACAGTCAACCACAACATTTCCAGGTCTGTTGCAGCAATAGCAAATAATCTTTGATGTAGTTGACTTGCTAGGCTTTGTCCCACTCCTGTCCTTCCTGGATGATTTCCTCTTCTGATAATAGTCATCCTTGGACTGAGATGAGGATGGCTTAGATTTCCACTGCTTCTTCTTTAAGAATCTCTGAAACTGCCTTGTGAAAGCAGCAAAGTCTTCATCAGAATTACTGCTGTCTGAACTGTGATTATCAGAATTTTCAGAGATCACTTCTGCAGCTTTCTTAGGAGAAGATGAAGACATCCTCCTATTCTTCCTTGTGACTTCTACTTTGAAGGCCACTGACTTATCTCTATAGTCAACCTTTGTATTTTTCTCTTCCTCCTTTCTGGCCAACAGTTGCATCTCAGAAGACAGCAATTTGCCAAATAGTGTTGGAGGTGAAATTTCTGCCAATCTGGCCACTTCCCTTATGACACAGATCTTTGTATCCCAATCCTTAGTCAAAGACCTAAGGAATTTGTCATTCAGCTCATATGTACTGAATATTCTTCCATAGGACATTAGTTCATTTACAATTATGTAGAACTTCTTATAACATTCAGTTATGCTATCAGACTTGGCTTGTCTGAAACTCTCATATTCTTGATTAAGCATAGACTTTCTATCTTGTCTAACCACTTCAGAACCCTCCATGTAGACAACCAATGTGTCCCACATCTCCTTGGAGGTTTTGCAGTGAATCAGATTCTGGAATGTTGAGTCATCTATGGCACTTACTATAATATTATGTGCTCTTTTATCCATTGTAGCCAAGATGATCTCATCCTTAGTCATTTCTGAAGGATCCTTAGGAATCCTTTGATTAGAATCAAGAACAGAAACCTTCATTGGAATATATGGTCCTTCCTTAACTGTTATATAAATTTTAGGATCAGATGCCTTCATAAATAGTCTGACCCTTTCCTTCCATATTCCAAAGATTTTCTTCCTGCAGATAGGCAACTTCATTGAACCAAGTTCTTTATGGTTTACTCCTGAACCCATCTTCTTTAACTTACTTCTGCCTCACAGATCTTACTCAGACTGTTAAGTATATCTTTGAGTAACCTACTTCTGATACCAATTGAAAGAATTGGTTCCTAAACACCTAGGGGGTGAATAGGTTCAATTCCTTTTTTCTCTAAGGCAGAATATTAATTCAGTTAATTAACAGAAACATATAGTTATATAGCTATCCCAGCACAGAAATAACAATACCACACACAATCACAGATGGCACACTGATTTATAGTGGTTCCCCAAAGTCTGGGTACATCCACTTTCCCCCTTCGCCTATTTAGCATTGTGCTAGATTCGACCTAACTTCTTTCCTTCTCCTCAGATCCGCAGATCTTACATCTTAGAACCCAAATAAGGCTCCTACAACTCAGAGTGAGTCCACACTCCTACAGCTCAAGCAATTTGCCCTACTTCAGCTTTCAACAAGGCCTACAACTCAGCGATGAAAATCTCCTACAACTAAAGATTTCAGCCCTACCTCAGCCTTCAACAAGGCCTAAAACTCAGAGATGAAAATCTCCTACAACTCAGGCTCTCAGCCCTACCTCAGCCTTCAACAAGGCCTACCACTCAGAGAACTTAATCTCCTACAACTCAGCCTTTATAAATTAGGCTTACAACTCCGATCTTAAAAAGATCCTACTGAAAATAGATGTAAATTTTAAATTTACCACCACCCTGGTTGAGAGAGAAAGGATGGAAGGTTTCTTGATCAGTTCTTGAAAGAATCTGATATTAGAGATCAACCTGCATTAGCTTTTTTCAAAGCTTCTTGAATCTGGACACAGTAGTGTTGATCTCCTTTGAAGTTGATCTTCAATCAGCTTATTTCTTGAAATTCAGAAATCAATCTGAATTCTTCTTGGCAGACTAGTTCAGAATCTGCACTTAAGAGACTTGTTGATGTAAGTCCCTTTCTTCACTTGAATAGATGGAGCTCTCTCTCACTTCAAATTCCTCTGAAGATTCTTCTGAATTCTTCTTTGAATTCTTTTGACAAACTCTGAGTAGATCACCACTTCAGAATGTCTTCTTAGATCTTCTGTTGAAAATCTTCTTCTATTTTTCGTGTTTACTTTTTTTATCTCATGTGTATGAATCATTCTGTTGATAGAGAATGTCTTTATATAGACTTCCACCATGGTAACCGACTGATCTGGTTTCTAACGAACTTCTGACAGCTCTGACAGTTGCAATAGACCGGTTTGTTATGGCAGCTGTCAAGTCTTCCGGTCACTTCTTGAAACTCTGTCTCTATCAGCAAAGTGTTGAGACTGAACTTCATCATGTGTCGACATAAGTAGACTAAGTATCGACACAAGCCTTGGTGGTGTCGACACAGCTCCCTTGGTGTTGACACTGCTTCTCGACACATCTTCTGTAGAATGTGTTGACACTAGTTCTATGTGTCGACACTGTCACTTTTTCTCTTCACAAAAAATCAACTTTGTTGAAACTCTGCTATGTGTCGACACAAGTCCTGTGTGTCGACACAGTTGATGTCGACAAAGTCTTCTATGTGTCGATACTACCTCTGTGTGTCGACACAGTTGATGTCGACTAAGCTTTTTTGTGTGTCGACACTGCCTTTGTGTGTCGACACAGTTTCTTCTGGTGTCGATGTTGGAGTTACCATGGTGATCTAGAAGTGGTCAAACATGTAATCTCACTGCCAACGCGATATGAGCCTGCAGGGTCGCACATAAGAGATGTGGAGAAGTTGGATGATTGACTGTGTTGGTAAAGGTTACCAATCACCGACCTGAATGGCGTTATGGGCAATGTGTTGCCTTAAAGGATCGTCGGGTTGGGAAAATGTTGCCTTGAAGGATTGGTAAGAATAGTCGACCGAGGGTCGATGATAGTCGACCGAGGGTCGACGATCGTCGACCGAGGGTCGACGATCGTCGACCGCGGGTCGACGTGTATCGTCGACCGCGGGTCGACGAGTATCGTCGACCGCGGGTCGACGAGTATCGTCGACCGCGGGTCGACGAGTATCGTCGACCGCGGGTCGACGAGTATCGTCGACCGCGGGTCGACGAGTATCGTCGACCGCGGGTCGACGAGTATCGTCGACCGCGGGTCGACGAGTATCGTCGACCGCGGGTCGACGATTATCGTCAACCCACGTTCGACGTGAATCGTCGAGTATTGTACTTTGATTCTCGCCGACTGATTCTCGCCGAATCTGCTAGGTGATTCTTGCCGATTCTGGAACCCTAATTTTCTGGGTTGTCTGCGGATAGCGATATTCCTAAGTCTGTTTATGCCTTTGGTATAAATAGATACTTAGGGTTTTCGGGAATGCTCTCTGATCGAATCCCGCCGACGGAAGTGTTCCGCCGTTCTTCGTTCGTTCCGCCGATCCAGAATCCCGCCGACGGAAGTGTTCCGCCGCCGTGCTCGCTCTATCGACCTCCTCCTCTTCGGCGATTGTCGCTGGTGTTGCTATTCCTGGCGCGGACCTAGCAGTCCGTGGAGAAGCAAGGTGTGGTCATTTTCCTTCCCGATTATCAGTGCGACGGAAAAGTCGGTGTTCTCCCGCTCGTGTGGATTTCTGCAGAGACGTGGATATCATTCCACGTAGAACTCGCCACCAGCAAGAACACGAAGCTTGGAGCATCTTCGTTGAGTTGTGACTCAACGCCACCGAGGTAATTTTTGCCTAGTTGTATGTTAACTTCTTGATTCAACTACCATGGCCCGATCCCATCTCTTTTGGGTTTTTCTTGATGTTTTTTTTTATTCTTCTGCTGCGTGCACAAGTGTTGTGCCATCCTCATAGAGAAACCCAACAGTGGTATCAGAGCCAGGTTCCGGCCATGATTGTTGTATTGGAAGTTTTGTTATTCCAGTGCGTGTAAACCTAGGGATTTAGAAGTATTCTAAATGTTTAGATTTAGTCTGGGTACCCCACCAAGAACGTCTGGGATTTCGTGGAAATTTCTAATTGTTAGAAATTGTAGTCTCCTTAGCAGTAACCATCCCTCGAGTTTGTTTTGGATTTTGAATCCAACATAGAGAGATGAGCTTGTCTACTGCTTTAAGTTAAGTTGTCTTTGCTTTTGTCCAATGCATGTAAATTTGAGGATTTGGAAGTTTCCGGATGTTCAGATTTAGCCCTCCCTTCTATCAAATGTTGATGGTGTGAGGTTGTGCACATAAGGGATGCATGTGGTTTTAGAAAAATTGTTTTTCTTTGGATGTGCACGTTGATCAAATGTTGATCATGGTTAACTGTTAACCTATAATCAAAATCCCTTCATCAAATATTAAGTGTTCGGATGCCTTCCGATGGATGACACTCTTCCTGCCTCGATCGATGAAGTGTGGGCTTGCCAAAGCAAGGTGCATTAATCTATCTTGGTAAGGGTGCGAGCGGATAATTGTGATATCCCACTATCGACATCGGGTCCAGCTTAACTAGGTGACCTCAAAGGTTGAGTGCCTAGAGGCATAGGGTTGGCATGCACCATATGATGGATGCGAGTAAGGAGTTATTCACCAACCATACAAGAATTGCATGAGGATGCAATTGGCAAGCGTTGCCTACCTAAATAACCGCATCGTGAGAGGAAAGCCAAAGCTGACTTATTGTGTTGGTGAAATACGGATCTTGTCCACTAAGAGAGTAGCTCGCATGAACTCTTCGAATTGTTAGTGAGGGCTATCATTTCGAATAAAATAGTGGGAGTGTTTTAATTGAAGTCCAAATTAAAATAAATTGTATTTGAAATTTTGGTACTGATTTTATTCTGCATAAATTCTTGTAGAATTTCATGGCAAGTGTTTCACACTCCACGTTGTCTCTGAGAGCCATCCTTGAGAAGGATAAGCTCAGTGGGACTAATTACCTGGACTGGTACAGGAACCTGAGAATTGTTCTCAGGCAAGAGCGAAAGCTCTATGTCTTGGAAGAAGAAGCCCCCGAGGTGCCGACCGGGAACTCTTCCCGTGCTGAGAAGGATGCTTATAAGAAGTATACTGATGATGCTTTAGATGTCGAATGCCTTATTCTTGCCACTATAAACTCTGAGCTTCAGAAGCAACATGAGAACATGGGGTGCAAGGAGATTGACGAGCATCTCAAGAAAATATTTCAAGGGTAGGCTCGTCAAGAGAGGTTCGACATCACAAAAGCGTTGTTTCAGTGCAATATGGGAGTTCGAGACTCAGTAGGGACTCACGTACTCAAGATGATTGGGTATATAGAGAACCTTGAAAGGCTGAGTTTTCCTCTTGGTCAAGAGTTGGCCACAGATCTGATCTTGCAATCGTTGTCGGACAGTTATGAGCTGTTCGTCTTGAACTACAACATGAATGAAATAGATAAGACACTACCCGAACTCCTAGGCATGTTGAGAACTGCCGAAATCAATATGAAGAAGGCCAAGCCTGCCAACCCCATACTTGTACAACCCCGTAGCCGGGCGAGTGGGACCCTCCCCAAATAGCAGCCTAGGGGCGTGTTGTGGGCGACGAGTCGGTGCGACCCCGTTTGAGGACGTTCGGGTCCTCGTGCGTGCGTGCGGAGGTTTTATGTGCGCGTGCTTAACATATATATATATAATATTATATAATATATGTATTATTATATTATATAATATATATATATATCATTATATTATATAATATATATGAAATTGGATAAAATGGGGGGATGAGATGAGCTCAGGGGGGGCGGGATCGGGTTCAGCAGGGGGTGGGGTTGGGTACAAAAGAAAAAGGAATTAGAAAATAAAAGGGAGGCAGGGTGGGGCTCGAGAAGGGGAGGAGGAGAAAAAAAGAAAATAGAAGCAGGGAGATAAAGAAGAAACGGGAACCCTAGCCATGGATCTCAAGTCCAACCGCCGTCGCCCCTTCCCCGTCCTCTCCCGTCGCCGGCAAAGCAGCGCCGCCGTCGCCCCCTCCCTCTCTCTCTCGGCCAACAGCAAACCTGCGCCGCTCCCTTCCTCCGGTCGTCTACAGCAGCACGCCCGCCCCCTCACTTTCTCTCTCTCGGCCAACAGCAAACCCGCGCCGCTCCCTTCCTCCGGCCGTCTACAGCAGCACGCCCGCCCCCCTCACTTTCTCTCTCTCGGCCAGCAGCAACACCCGCCCCCTTCCTCTCTCTCTCTTTCTAGTTGGCTGGAGAAAAAGAACCCGCCCCCTTCCTCTCTCTCTCTAGCCGGGATCGGCCTTGTACAGCAGCGGCCGACCACTTGGAGCACGGTCGGCCATGGAAAGGCTCGGTCATAGAGGGGAAAAATCATTCGGAGCTTTCAACTCTCCCACGGTGGTCGGATCCGAGCATGGACAACCACTATGGACGCTAGACGTGGAGCCTCGGGCAACGAGCGCGGTGGCGGCCCCGCCAAACACGCGTCAAGGGTAACGAAATTTCTACTTGGGCATGTGAAGCCCTCAATTTCCATATTTGCATGGAAGCCCCTCTCCACCAACGGGTGGAGGAAGGGAGCTCTCCGACGGGTTGATGTGTACGTCCCCGCAATTAACTATGTTAGCGCCCGGAAGTGTGAGTACGGGTTTAGGCATGCTGTGTGAAGCCCATCCGGACGTGTGAGCTGGATTGGTGATGTTCTGGGGTTCCCGGAGAAGACTCCGAGGAAATTGTATATTATCTGTTGCAGGGAATGCGCGCCACAGCCCCCGAAAAAGGGGTGAGTGCAATATGTTTGGCCCGCTTATATTAGCCGACCGATGAGTAGTTGGCCGCCGCTCGTCGAAACGTTGGCGTAGAGGTGTTGCAGTACCAGGCGGGGAGTAGCGGGCTTAAGCCCAAACTTGTGCCGGCCCTCGAAGGCCTTTTTGTTTATATTTCCGGCTTGCATGCCGAGTATGGAATTTATATTCCTGTAATATTTTTTCATATTTGTGATGCTCTGCGATTATAGTTTACTGCTCCTGTCTTGGGCGAGCGGTGTGTTCGTGAACCGCCCCCCCCCCCCCCCCCGTGTGGGCCCCGAGGTATAGATGTCGGGAAGCCCCTGATGGCTCGTTGCCATCCATTCAGAGTAGCGGAGTTCCTCTATTAGCGGCCCAATTGGGGCTGCGTAGAGTAGGGCTGCTGGGCAGTTTGGCGCCAATAGTAAGGCAGGCGGGGAGCATTTTACTTAGACCCGAGGTGGCACCTCTAGTTTGGGAGTGGATCTCGAGATCCTCCTTGGATGTTCCAGTCGGCCAAGAGAGCCCTCCGAAGGTGCCTTAGCTCAGCCCTTGGCTTGGGAGGGGAAGAGTTTGTTAGTCTTCCGGGTATGTGGCGGGTCCTCCACACTAAGACCTTGGGTCTGTCCCTTGTGTTCCTAATCTTGCGCCTAGATCGTTCGCCTGAGGGTAGTAGGTGCGCGGTCACCCCTCTTTTGGGGCTCCGAACTCCACGAGAGACCAAGTTCTAGTTTCAACATTTATGGTGCGGTGAGCGTGGAGAGTGACCAGCACAGAAAAACTCAGTCGAACGTCATGGCTATAGAAGAGGAACCAAGTGACGACCAAGGTCATGTGATGAAAGAAGTCCCCTCCCACTCCTCTTTTGTTTCTCAAATGACAAAGTATAAACTCTCACAGTTGAGAAGTAGCTCTTAAAATAATTTTCCACTAGCTAACATTTTAAGGTTGGAAAGGGCACAGTCGAAAGGTTCAAGTGTTAGTACTAGCATACTGGGTTCAAACTTGTGCGAGTCATCTAAGTTCCAGAAAACGTATATTAACAATTATTCTCAAGTGTGTGTCTTAGGATGAGAGAGGTGGGAGTAAAAACAACAGTAAAACCAAAGAGTACCACTGCATTCACGAACCATAACTAATTCATCTATGCTAGGGGGTTTGCTTGCGAAACTGTAGAGCGAAATCCGGAGAACGAAGAGGGACCAGGATTGAACTTGTAGCCCTTAATTTCAGATGAATGTGCAGCACCACCAGATACATCATGACTTTTCAGCGCAATAACATCCTGGTTGTATTTAACTAAAAATCCAGTATAGCTTAACCCACCCATACCGCTACCAATCACCACCACACCTGCTCATAACACCTCTGAGCATTTGTCATGGTTAAGCAAAAAGATGTTTGCCATAAGTGAAATAGAAGTAATTTCGATTTTTAGATTTATATGAGAAAAATTAGCAGACAACTAACTACTGAAGGCTCAATCGTTTACCCTCCCATGACAAGCACATTTATGAATATGAGGCGAAGAATACTTACCGTATTACCACGTAACACAGTACATGTAAAGTGATGTGTATAATGAGCCAAGTGAAGATTATTTATCGTGTTTCTCTTAGTTGAAATCCTACTGGAGTTTGGTTGTTAGAATATTATTTATAAATCTCTAATTGCAAGTATATACATGAGAGCTCAATACATCAATAAAGTTATAAGATTTTATTCTATCAAAAAATACCAAATGTGATAAGATATGAGAGCTGGAATTTTGAATTATGATTTAGAATAGTAAAATAAGAAAGATACATGTAAATCACATAGGATGTTCTATCCTAGAGATCAAAACGTGCTTTAGGGAGGATATTATATGATCGACCCTGATTCTCAGGAGGGTGGACGTAGCGGGTAGAGGTGCCTCGTGTCGGACTCTGACTTGATTGACCGGGTTATCAGTTCCTTTGAGTTATTTGTTTACCTTTACGTTTGCTTTATAGATGTTTTGGAGAGGAGACCCCGAGCAGACCCGCTGACCAGGCTCCCATCTAGCTGACAGGGCTGTAGGCTCACTCGGTGGATTGGAGGTGTGTTGGAGAGGAGACCCCGAGCAGACCCGCTGACCAGGCTCCCATCTAGCTGGCAGGGTTGTAGGCTCACTCGGTGGTTGGAGGTGTGTTGGAGAGGAGACCCCGAGCAGACCCGCTGACCAGGCTCCCATCTAGCTCGCAGGGCTGTAGGCTCACTCGGTGGTTGGAGGTGTGTTGGAGAGGAGACCCCGAGCAGACCCGCTGACCAGGCTCCCATCTAGCTGGCAGGGATGTAGGCTCACTCGGTGGTTGGAGGTGTGTTGGAGAGGAGACCCCGAGCAAACCCGCTGACCAGGCTCCCATCTAGCTGGCAGGGCTGTAGGCTCACTCGGTGGTTGGAGGTGTGTTGGAGAGGAGACCCCGAGCAGACCCGCTGACCAGGCTCCCATCTAGCTGGCAGGGCTGTAGGCTCACTCGGTGGTTGGAGGTGTGTTGGAGAGGAGACCCCGAGCAGACCCGCTGACCAGGCTCCCATCTAGCTGGCAGGGCTGTAGGCTCACTCGGTGGTTGGAGGTGTGTTGGAGAGGAGACCCCGAGCATACCCGCTGACCAGGCTCCCATCTAGCTGGCAGGGCTGTAGGCTCACTCGGTGGTTGGAGGTGTGTTGGAGAGGAGACCCCGAGCAGACCCGCTGACCAGGCTCCCATCTAGCTGGCAGGGCTGTAGGCTCACTCGGTGGATTGGAGGTGTGTTGGAGAGGAGACCCCGAGCAGACCCGCTGACCAGGCTCCCATCTAGCTGGCAGGGCTGTAGGCTCACTCGGTGGTTGGAGGTGTTTTGGAGAGGAGACCCCGAGCAGACCCGCTGACCAGGCTCTCATCTAGCTGGCAGGGCTGTAGGCTCACTCGATGGTTGGAGGTGTGTTGGAGAGGAGATCCCGAGCAGACCCGCTGACTAGGCTCCCATCTAGCTGGCAGGACTGTAGGCTCACTCGGTGGATTGGAGGTGTGTTGGAGCGGAGACCCCGAGCAGACCAGCTGACCAGGCTCCCATCTAGCTGGCAGGGCTGTAGGCTCACTCGGTGGTTGGAGGTGTTTTGGAGAGGAGACCCCGAGCAGACCCGCTGACCAGGCTCCCATCTAGCTGGCAGGGTTGTAGGCTCACTCGGTGGTTGGAGGTGTGTTGGAGAGGAGACCCCGAGCAGACCCGCTGACCAGGCTCCCATCTAGCTGGCAGGGCTGTAGGCTCCCTCGGTGGTTGGAGGTGTGTTGGAGAGGAGACCCTGAGCAGACCCGCTGACCAGGCTCTCATCTAGCTGGCAGGTCCGCAGGCTCTCCTGTGGGGGTAAGGGACCCCGAGAGCTGCTCGGCCCCGGGTAGACTCGCTGCTCAGGCTTTCATTAGCCGGGCAGGACGGTAGGCACACATATGGGGAAATGATTAGCTCCCCGTGTTCAACACATTACAAATATATGGCTTTATTGTTTCGCAATATTTTGGAAAATTTTGCACTTATTGTAAATAAGGGTATAAGGTAATTCAATAGCAAGGGGCATTCTAAGGTATCGAGTGGTTCAAAAAGATCAAAGGGGGCATGTAGAGACTAGTTCTCTAAGTGCAGTTTTCAATTTCCCCCAAAATATTTTCTTTGGGTCGGCTCCCACTCGCCGGATACGTGGGGTTGGACATTTATTTCCGAGCTTGTGCCAACCTCGAAAAGAGCGGGGATTATGTACAACCCCGTAGCCAGGCGAGTGGGACCCTCCCCAAATATCAGCCTAGGGGCGTGTTGTGGGCGACGAGTCGGTGCGACCCCGTTTGAGGACGTTCGGGTCCTCGTGCGTGCGTGCGGAGGTTTTATGTGCACGTGCTTAGCATATATATATATATATATATATATATATATATATATATATATATATATATATTATATAATATATATATTATTATATTATATAATATATATATATATATATCATTATATTATATAATATATATGAAATTGGATAAAATGGGGGGATGAGATGAGCTCAGGGGGGCGGGATCGGGTTCAGCAGGGGGTGGGGCTGGGTACAAAAGAAAAAGGAATTAAAAAATAAAAGGGAGGCAGGGTGGGGCTCGGGAAGGGGAGGAGGAGAAAAAAAGAAAATAGAAGCAGGGAGATAAGGAAGAAACGGGAACCCTAGCCATGGATCTCGAGTCCAGCCACCGCCGCCCCTTCCCCGCCCTCTCCCGTCGCCGGCAAAGCAGCGCCGCCGCCCCCTCCCTCTCTCTCTCGGCCAACAGCAAACCCGCGCCGCTCCCTTCCTCCGGCCGTCTACAGCAGCACACCCGCCCCCTCACTTTCTCTCTCTCGGCCAACATCAAACCCGCGCCGCTCCCTTCCTCCGGCCGTCTACAGCAGCACGCCCGCCCCCCCTCACTTTCTCTCTCTCGGCCAGCAGCAACACCCGCCCCCTTCCTCTCTCTCTTTCTAGTTGGCTGGAGAAAAAGAACCCGCCCCCTTCCTCTCTCTCTCTAGCCGGGATCGGGCTTGTACAGCAGCGGCCGGCCACTTGGAGCACGGTCGGCCATGGAAAGGCTCGGTCATGGAGGGGAAAAATCATTCGGAGCTTTCAACTCTCCCACGATGGTCGGATCCGAGCATGGACAACCACTACGGACGCTAGACGTGGAGCCTCGGGCAACGAGCGCGGTGGCGGCCCCGCCAAACACGCGTCAAGGGTAACGAAATTTCTACTTGGGCAGGTGAAGCCCTCAATTTCCATATTTGCATGGAAGCCCCTCTCCACCAACGGGTGGAGGAAGGGAGCTCTCCGACGAGTTGACGTGTACGTCCCCGCAATTAACTGTGTTAGCGCCCCGAAGTGTGAGTACGAGTTTAGGCATGATGTGTGAAGCCCATCCGGACGTGTGAGCTGGATTGGTGATGTTCTGGGGTTCCTGTTGGGTATTGTATCCACAATGTACCTGATTTGAAGAAGCCCCTGGACAAGCTAAGGTCAATAGACTATGTATTTGATAAAGTTTTTCAAAGTGTACTTGCAGTCTCTCCACGCTAAGTGCACACCAATGTCAGGGTGCAGTAGGTCAATATACACGGGTCTGCACGACGTAATCCCTCGTTGAGCAGATCAGTGTGTTGGCCTATGTGTACTCTCTCTATTGGAGTGCACTTACTTTCAAGTACAGGGCCGCTCATATGCAAGAGAAGACAAGGAGCATGGAGGATCAAGGAGCAGCTCCTAGGTGGAAGACGAAAAATCGTCCAAGGCAAATTCGACGAGAATCACCAAGTGATTCTCGCCGAATCGGCGAGAATCACTAAGTGATTCTCGCCGAATCGTCGAGAATCGTCAGTGAATCTCGCCGACTCCTTCTGGCCATCTCAAAATGGTGCCAAGTGAGATTCGGCGAGAATCACTTGTAATTCCCGCCGAACCAGTGGTCAAGCAGCCCATGAATACAAAGTCCAATTCGTTGAGAATCTACAAGTAATTCGACGAGAATCACAAACGATTCTCGACGAATCGTCGAGAATCACTTGGTGATTCTCGCCGATTCGTCGAGAATCGTCTGCGATTCTCGCCGATTTTTACTTGACGTTTTCTCAGAATGCTGCTGAACCGGATTCTGCCGCTGTCTAATATCTGGACCGGGATTTGTGGATTATCCCTGTGGGTCCCACAAACGGTCTTATTGGGGATAGCTACAGTATTTATACTCGGGTATTTTGAACAGTAAAGACACGGAGAAAGAACCCGAGCTCAAAACCCTAAAATCGCGATCACTCTTTTCCGCCGCCTCCGTCGCCGCTCGCGCAAGTCCGTCGCCGCCACTGATAGATCTTCTTCCCGATCTCCGGCGACAGTAGCTTAGCAAGGCTTGAGTCTCACGCGTCTATCCAGAGATCCTTTGTCTCTCGATTTGTTGATCGGAAACACTTCCCATCCGAATCGATCGAGACGACCGATCCTCGTGTGACCGTTGGTAGACCGAGCTTGCTTCGCAACGAAGTTTGGATCTCCAAGTTCAGCAGCTGCTCTTCATCGTAGCCGCCGATCCCGAAGCTAGCCGCCGCTCGTGTGCCGCCGCCGGTTCCGGGGAAATCCTCTCCAAGAGAGACCAAGGTCGTAGACTCTTCATCGACTTCAAGAACACGTCGTCGAACAAAGAGGAACACCGGAGTCTCCAAGAGAAGTTTGTATCACGTGTACATTCTACTTTTATTTTATTGTAAAGGAACTTTTGTTCCGTGTTGTAAGGGTTGGGTGCAACCCGATTTGTGAGAGTGTTGACTCTCACGTGTGGAAGGGCTCCTTCCGTTAGTGAAGGGATTGGATTTCAATCCCGTTGGTGAAGTGACCGAGTCGTCCCTTGTTGGGGAGATAGGTCGAAGGGGGAAAGTGGATGTACCCAAGTCGGGGAACCACTATAAATTTGCTGTGTTTTTTGTGTGCTGTGTCTGTTGTTTTTACTGTGCAGGTACATCTTTAAATTCCGCAAAAGAACCACACGTCACCTATTCCCCCCCCATAGGTGGACATAGCCGACACTAAGTGGACTTTCAAGTGGTATCAGAGGGAGGTTACTCAACAAAAAGGTTAACACCTTGAGGTGAATCCTGCCACTAGTGTCAACAAGGAGACATACATCTACTATGGACGGGCTCAAGTACTCCGGCAAGATCCCAGTATGCAACAGACTCAACTTTCCTATCTGGAAGGAAAGAATCAGGTTCTACATGGAAGCAGTGGACCCTCGACTGTTCATGATCGTGCTGGAGGGACCTTATGTCCCCACTAAGGCCTCCACCATTGATCCCACCAAGAAAGTGCCGAAGACACTCTCTGAAATGGACAAGGATGAGATGGTCCTAGTGGGCCTTGACATGAAGGCTAGAAACATCCTGGTCAGTGCAGTTGATGACTCGATGATGCAAAACTTCAGCAACTGCAGGACAGCTCAGGAGATATGGCAGTGTCTGATCATTCTAATGGAGGGCACAGATGAAGTAAGGGATGATCGGAGATCCCTCCTGAACCAGAAGTACGAGGCCTTCCGGCAAGGGCCTAAGGAAGAGATCGGAGTCACATACGAGAACTTCCTGAAGATTGTCAACGCCCTCAAGGGCTATGGAAGGGTGTTCACCAATGGTGAACTCAATGACAAATTCCTTAGGTCCCTTACTAAGGAATGGGACACAAAGATCTGCGCCATCAGAGAATTTGGCAGACTAGCAGAAACTGATCCACAAATCCTGTTTGGGAAGCTGATGTCCTATGAACTTCAGCTGAACACCAGGAAGGCAGAGGAAGAAGCAGAGAAGGCTGCTGCAAAAGAAAAGACTGTGGCCCTAAAAGCCAGTCACTCCAAAAAGGGGAAGGGTGCGGTGTCCTACCGTGCCAGAAATAAGGAAGAAGAGGAGGACTCCGATCCATGCTCCTCCAGCTCAGAACTGTCGGAAGAGGATTTCTCCCTCATCACTCGAGAGTTCAAGAAATTCCTCAAGATGAGGAATCAAAGAAAGAGAGACGGCTCCTCTTCCAGACATCAGAAGAAAAACTACTCTTCTGACAGGTATGCATCTAAACCTAACAAACATCGTTCTTCTGATATTATTTGCTTTGGATGCAATAAGCCAGGTCACGTTGTGGCCGACTGCCATCAAAGCAAAAGAGATAAAGGGAAAGGAGAGGAGCTCAAATCCTCCAGAGATAAGAAGAAGGAGCGGAGCTATATCGCCAGAAGGCCAAAGTCACTAAGTGAGTCTGATTCCTCAGACTCCAGTGATGATGAAGAAGCCTACTTCGGGCTGGTGGGTCGATCAGACTCAGAAGGAGAATGCCCCCCATTCACTGGGAAGGTAAAAGCTCACACCCCTCTTTCCGACTCCGACTCTGATCCTGAGTCTCAGGATGATGAACCTGAGGATGGCCCTTCGGCCCGTGAAGCTGAGCTCCTCGAAAAGTATGAGCTTCTGCTCAACACTTTCGACGAGTGTCGCAAGAGACTGAAGGCTGAGAAGAAGGAAGTAAAATTCCTTAAGGGTGAGTGTGTATCCCTAAGGGAAGAGGTCACTAGCTTGATCTCTCTCAGACAGGAGCACATTGACCTAACTTCAAAGCACTCAGAGTCTTTGAAGCTCCTTGATCTCAAGCAGGAGGAAGTCAACAAATTGGAAGAACTACTTGCGGCAGAAAGGAAGATCGTACAGAGCTTCTCTATGCCTAAAACAGTTCTTCCAGTCGTTGACACCTTCTCTGCTCAGGCCAAAGGAGCTGGCTTGGGGCATGTTGGGGCATCTGGTTCTTCATCTCGGAGAAACAAGAACCAGAGGAAGAATAAGGCCGCCAAGAAGGCCTCTGCTGATGAAAAGGGGAAGGCTCCTCTTAGTCCTGTTGCGTTCAGAAAGCCTGGCTTTCCTTGCAACCAACATGACTTTGAGTCAACATTTGGGCATCATTTCCGGCCCTCGGTTGCAAAGCCTAAGAGCCGGTATGAAGGTTGGAACTTCCCCCGGAACTTTGGTGAGAGTGCCTTCAAGGCACCTTATGAGGAGATCCATATAGGAAGTTATGGTCCGTTCTCTAGCGGCCATAATGGAAAGCAGGCGCCAAAAGTCAAGCCTGTTATTCAGAAGGTGACAAAGTCATGTGACTGCCGTCACCATGAGGCCTCCACCTCCAGATCCAAGGCCCCAGCAGTACCCGTTGTTCCCAGGGTAAGGGAGGAGCCTAGGAAGAGATACAACAGGTTCGACTGTTGGTGCTGTGGCAAAGTCGGTCACTTTGCCGTGGATTGTTGGTTTAATCCAAGGAACTACGAGACTCCCCATGTTAACAATGCGAGACCGACCACTCGTAGGGTTAACCACCCGAGGGGGAGTGTGCTAACCAGGAATCTAGGACCCAAGTTCGATTGGGTTCCTAAGGCAAATTAGTTTTGTTTTGCAGGAATGTCCAAAGGCCACCAAAACGCCAATCTGGTATTTGGACAGTGGATGCTCCCGACATATGACCGGGACAAGAAGCCTGCTGCGTGATTACACTCCAGTCGAGAATGGACCCAAAGTCATCTTTGGAGGGTCAGATCGAGGAGTCACCAGAGGTTATGGTATGATTTCCAACGGTATAATCTCTATCACCGACGTGGCTTATGTTGAAGGGTTAAACCATAACCTGATCAGTGTAAGTCAGTTATGTGATAAAGGTTATGACGTTAAGTTCTGCAAGGATAAATGTCTGATAATTTCACGTACCTCTTCTGAGACGGTATTATCAGGCATTAGGAGCAGAAATATCTTTTGCTTAGATTTTCTCAGTTTGGATTCATCTACCCCCGTATGCCTTGTGGCAACAGGCAGTGCATCTCTTTGTGAACAATGACACAAGAGATTGGCACATATTAATTATAAGACAATTAGTATGTTATTTTCTAAGAATTTAGTAAGAGATGCTGCCAGTATCAAGTGCATCAAAGATAGCCCCTGTCATGCATGCCAGATGGGCAAACAGACTCGGGCTACCTTTAAGAGCATTGCAGACAAAGACTCCTCCTGATGTCTTTACCTATTACATATGGACTTGTTTGGTCCAATGCAAGTTCATAGCTTGGGAGGCAAATCATATACGCTAGTGATAGTTGATGATCACTC
This sequence comes from Platanthera guangdongensis, assembly GCA_039583875.1. Taxonomy (NCBI): domain Eukaryota; kingdom Viridiplantae; phylum Streptophyta; class Magnoliopsida; order Asparagales; family Orchidaceae; genus Platanthera; species Platanthera guangdongensis. The sequence goes on from CM077162.1 coordinate 153,256,703, forward strand.
TCGGTTTACATGGGTGTTCTTTTTGAAACGAAAGTCAGATACTTTTGACATCTTCACTAATTTTGTCAAGCAAGTTCAGAACGAATTTAACTGCTCCGTGGTCAAAGTCAGAAGTGACCATGGAACAGAATTCGAATCTGGTGCTATGACAGAATTCTGTGAAGAACACGGTATCTTTCATGAGTTTTCCTCCCCACGCACTCCTCAGCAAAATGGGGTTGTGGAGAGGAGAAATAGAACTCTCATTGAAGCCTGCACAACAATGTTGAAAGACGCCTCTCTCCCTGAATACTTCTGGGCAGAGGCTGTCAATACAGCTTGTCATGCACAAAACCGAGCACTGATCAACAAGCATCATCGTAAGACACCCTACGAGCTACTGAAAGGCAGGAAACCAACCATGTCCTACTTTAGGATTTTTGGTTGCAGATGCTATGTACTGAATAATGGGAAGTACCCTCGTACTAAATTCGGTGAAAAATGCTTCGAAGGCATATTCATGGGATATAGTTCCCATAGTCGGGCATATAGGGTCTTCAATAAGAAAACCCTAGTGGTAGAAGAATCAATAAATGTTGTATTTGATGAAGGAAGTTTGCTTCACTGCAACTCTTCCAGTGGTATTCTTGAAGATGCAGGTGCCAGACTTGACCAGCTGAATTTGGATGAGACCCCTAAAGATGACGCACCCAAGTACGTCAAAGTTTCCACCTCCACGTCATCTGAAAATGTTGAAGATCAAGATGGAACACCTCTCTTAGAAGAAAGAGAAGCACAAGAAGTAGTTGCAGCTCCAGACGCCAGACTTCTAGAGCTCCGGCACGTGAGAGATCATCCTAGAGAACAGATCATCGGGGATCCACGTGTTGGCGTCAGAACTCGAAGAGGTACAACTAACGAAGTACTGCATCTTAGCTTCCTGTCACAGGTTGAGCCAAAGAAGTTCGACGAAGCGAACAAGGATGCGGCATGGATTCTGGCCATGCAAGAGGAACTACATCAATTCGAACGATGCAAAGTTTGGACGCTGGTTCCCAGACCATACAAGCAGAATGTGATCGGCACAAAGTGGATCTTCAGAAACAAGCTGGATGAACATGGTGTCATCATAAAGAACAAAGCCAGGCTGGTGGCTCAAGGTTACCGACAGGAGGAAGGGATTGATTTCGACCAGACCTTTGCACCAGTAGCAAGGCTCGAGGCAATCCGGTTGTTCCTGGCGTATGCTTCACACAAAGGATTCACAGTCTACCAAATGGATGTGAAATCTGCATTCCTGAATGGAGATCTGAAAGAGGAAGTATACGTCGCTCAACCCCCAGGTTTTGTCGACCCTACTTATCCCAATCACGTTTATTTTCTTAATAAGGCCTTATATGGGTTGAAACAAGCTCCACGAGCTTGGTATGAGACTTTATCTAGTTTTCTTCTTGAGAACAAGTTCTCCAGAGGTAAAATAGATAAAACATTGTTTCTCAGGGAAGTCAAAGGCAAGATTTTGCTGGTGCAAATCTATGTCGATGACATAATATTCGGCTCAACGGACAACAATCTTTGCAAAAAGTTTTCTAAACTTATGCAAGGAAAGTTCGAAATGAGCAGTATGGGAGAGCTCAAGTATTTCTTAGGCCTTCAAGTGAAACAGTCTGGGGATGGAATCTTCATCTCTCAGACGAAGTTCACAAATGAACTCCTTAAGAAATTCGGTATGGAGAGTGCAACCTCTATGAGGACTCCAATGGGATCCACAATGTCTCTGGATAAGGATGAGAAAGGTAAACCTTTCGATGAAACCAAATACAGAAGCATCATTGGATCCCTGCTCTACCTTACTGCCAGTAGACCGGATATTATGTTCTCCACATGTGTCTGTGCCCGATATCAGGTGAACACTAAGGAATCTCACTATGTCGCTGCAAAGCGAATTCTAAGATACCTTAAAGGTACTCCTAATCTTGGCTTGTGGTACCCGAGGAACAATGATGTCGAGCTAATAGGCTTTTCAGATGCTGATTTTGCAGGGAGCAGAGATGACAGGAAAAGCACCTCCGGGACGTGTCAATTCCTCGGCAGGAGGCTTATCTCATGGAACAGCAAGAAACAAAATTGCGTTGCAACCTCCACAGCAGAGTCAGAGTATATCTCGGCAGGAAGCTGTTGCGCACAACTTCTTTGGATCAGAAATCAGTTGGCCGACTACAACCTTCAGTTCAAGGAAGTTCCAATGTACTGCGACTCCTCCAGTGCAATTGCCATTGCCAACAATCCGGTGTCGCACAGCCGAACGAAGCATATTGAAGTACGCTACCACTTCATTCGGGAGCACGTGGAGAACAAGGATATCTCTCTCTGTTATGTCCCCACGGACAAGCAGATTGCTGATATATTCACAAAGCCCCTAGACGAGGCCAAGTTCAATCTTTTTAAGACTGAATTGGGAATGCTCAACTATGAGGAGTGAAGACTACAGAGGCTCCCAACTCGTGCATAATCTGAGGGGGAGCCGGGAACTCCAGCGTGAGTACAGATGCAAGAACTGAGGGGGAGCTAAGGGCCAAAGGTTCCTGACCCCGATTTGCCGAAGCCGAAAAGGGGGAGATAACTCGGGGTCCTCTCGGGGTCAAGGCTAAGGTGACTCCAGCTTGCTCCCAAGCACTCGGTATTGGTAAGGAATGTCTTCACTTAATGATGTTAAGTTTATGGTCTTCAATTGCTTTCCTTTTCATTTGCTCTATTCACCTTAGCTTGTAGGGTTTAGGCTTCTTCAAATAGGGGGAGATTGTTGGGTATTGTATCCACAATGTACCTGATTTGAAGAAGCCCCTGGACAAGCTAAGGTCAATAGACTATGTATTTGATAAAGTTTTTCAAAGTGTACTTGCAGTCTCTCCACGCTAAGTGCACACCAATGTCAGGGTGCAGTAGGTCAATATACACGGGTCTGCACGACGTAATCCCTCGTTGAGCAGATCAGTGTGTTAGCCTATGTGTACTCTCTCTATTGGAGTGCACTTACTTTCAAGTACAGGGCCGCTCATATGCAAGAGAAGACAAGGAGCATGGAGGATCAAGGAGCAGCTCCTAGGTGGAAGACGAAAAATCGTCCAAGGCAAATTCGACGAGAATCACCAAGTGATTCTCGCCGAATCGGCGAGAATCACTAAGTGATTCTCGCCGAATCGTCGAGAATCGTCAGTGAATCTCGCCGACTCCTTCTGGCCATCTCAAAATGGTGCCAAGTGAGATTCGGCGAGAATCACTTGTAATTCCCGCCGAACCAGTGGTCAAGCAGCCCATGAATACAAAGTCCAATTCGTTGAGAATCTACAAGTAATTCGACGAGAATCACAAACGATTCTCGACGAATCGTCGAGAATCACTTGGTGATTCTCGCCGATTCGTCGAGAATCGTCTGCGATTCGCGCCGATTTTTACTTGACGTTTTCTCAGAATGCTGCTGAACCGGATTCTGCCGCTGTCTAATATCTGGACCGGGATTTGTGGATTATCCCTGTGGGTCCCACAAACGGTCTTATTGGGGGTAGCTACAGTATTTATACTCGGGTATTTTGAACAGTAAAGACACGGAGAAAGAACCCGAGCTCAAAACCCTAAAATCGCGATCACTCTTTTCCGCCGCCTCCGTCGCCGCTCGCGCAAGTCCGTCGCCGCCACTGATAGATCTTCTTCCCGATCTCCGGCGACAGTAGCTTAGCAAGGCTTGAGTCTCACGCGTCTATCCAGAGATCCTTTGTCTCTCGATTTGTTGATCGGAAACACTTCCCATCCGAATCGATCGAGACGACCGATCCTCGTGTGACCGTTGGTAGACCGAGCTTGCTTCGCAACGAAGTTTGGATCTCCAAGTTCAGCAGCTGCTCTTCATCGTAGCCGCCGATCCCGAAGCTAGCCGCCGCTCGTGTGCCGCCGCCGGTTCCGGGGAAATCCTCTCCAAGAGAGACCAAGGTCGTAGACTCTTCATCGACTTCAAGAACACGTCGTCGAACAAAGAGGAACACCGGAGTCTCCAAGAGAAGTTTGTATCACGTGTACATTCTACTTTTATTTTATTGTAAAGGAACTTTTGTTCCGTGTTGTAAGGGTTGGGTGCAACCCGATTTGTGAGAGTGTTGACTCTCACGTGTGGAAGGGCTCCTTCCGTTAGTGAAGGGATTGGATTTCAATCCCGTTGGTGAAGTGACCGAGTCGTCCCTTGTTGGGGAGATAGGTCGAAGGGGGAAAGTGGATGTACCCAAGTCGGGGAACCACTATAAATTTGCTGTGTTTTCTGTGTGCTGTGTCTGTTGTTTTTACTGTGCAGGTACATCTTTAAATTCCGCAAAAGAACCACACGGCACCTATTCCCCCCCCCCCCCCCCATAGGTGGACATAGCCGACACTAAGTGGACTTTCAGTTCCCGTAGAAGACTCCGAGGAAATTGTATATTATCTGTTGCAGGGAATGCGCGCCACAGCCCCCGAAAAAGGGGTGAGTGAAATATGTTTGGCCCGCTTATATTAGCCGACCGATGACTAGTTGGTCGCCGCTCGTCGAAACGTTGACGTACAGGTGTTGCAGTACCAAGCGGGGAGTAGCGGGCTTAAGCCCAAACTTGTGCCGGCCCTCGAAGGCCTTTTTGTTTATATTTCCGGCCTGCGCGCCGAGTATGGAATTTATATTCCTGTAATATTTTTTCATATCTGTGATGCTCTGCGATTATAGTTTACTGCTCCTATCTTGGGCGAGCGGTGTGTTCGTGAACCGCTCCCCCCCCCCCCCCCCGTGTGGGCCCCGAGGTATAGATGTCGGGAAGCCCCTGATGGCCCGTTGTCATCCTTTCAGAGTAGCGGAGTTCCGCTATTAGCGGCCCAATTGGGGCTGCGTAGAGTAGGGCTGCTGGGCGGTTTGGCGCCAATAGTAAGGCAGGCGGGGAGCATTTTACTTATACCCGAGGTGGCACCTCTAGTTTGGGAGTGGATCTCGAGATCCTCCTTGGATGTTCCGGTCGGCCAGGAGAGCCCTCCGAAGGTGCCTTAGCTCAGCCCTTAGCTTGGGAGGGGAAGAGTTTGTTAGTCTTCCGGGTATGTGGCGGGTCCTCCACGCTGAGACCTTGGGTCTGTCCATTGTGTTCCTAATCTTGCGCCTAGATCGTTCGTCTAAGGGTAGTAGGTGCGCTGTCACACCTCTTTTGGGGCTCCGAACTCCACGAGAGACCAAGTTCTGGTTTCAACAATACTGATGGTGCATAAGGGCAAGGGCAAGGCCAAGGGCTCTAAGAAGACGAAGGTGGGACCTAAGTCATATCTTGAGCCCAAGTCTTTTGCACTGATGAAAAAGAAAAGCACGGTGAAGGAAGGGAAATGCCACCACTGTGGCAAGGCTGGACATTGGAGGAGGAACTGTCCTTCGTACATTGAAGGTCTGCAGAAAATGAAGGGAGGTATGACTTCCGCTTCAAATGTTCACGTTATAGAGATAAACCTTTCTGCTCCTTCATCTTGGGTATTGGATACCAGATGTGGTTCTCACATTTGTACAAATGTGCAGGAACTGGGAAGGAGAAGATTGCTGAGTAAAGGGGAGGTGGACCTCCGCGTCGGCAATGGAGCAAGAGTTGCTGTTGTAGCCGTAGGGGTTTACCGTCTTTCTTTGCCCAGTGGGCTTGTAATAGAACTAGATAATTTTTATTTTGTTCCGGCCATAACTAGAAACATTATATCTATTTCATGTTTGGACATGATTGGATTTTCTTTTATAATTAAGAACAACTATTGTTCTATATTTAAGAATGATGTTTGTTATGTTGTAGCCCAATTGTTTAATGGTCTTTATGTTTTGAACTTGAACCATCTGATCTGTAATGTAGAAAATAATAAAAGAGTAAGAACAAATGACTCGAACCCTACATTTCTCTGGTATTGTCGTTTGGGCCATATCAACGAGAAGCGCATATCCAAGCTCCATAGAGATGGACTTTTGGACTCATTTGATTATGAATCATTTGAGCGATGCGAATCTTGTTTGTTAGGCAAGATGACTAAAGCTCCTTTCACTGGTTATACTGAGAGGGCTGAGAATCTCTTGGGTGTTGTACAAAGTGATGTATGCGGACCCATGAGTTCCATGGCTAGAGGTGGGTATTTCTACTTTGTTACATTTACTGATGATTTCAGTAAATACGGATATGTGTATCTTATGAAGTGCAAATCCGAGACCTTTGAAAAGTTCAAAGAGTTCAAGAATGAAGTAGAAAACCAGTTGGGTAAAAGGGTTAAAGCACTCCGATCTGATCGAGGTGGCGAATACCTGAGTCATGAGTTACGTGATCATCTGAAAGAGTGTGGTATTATATCACAGCTCACTCCACCTAGAACACCACAACATAATGGTGTGTCTGAGAGGAGAAATCGTACTCTGTTAGACATGGTACGTTCGATGATGAGTCATGCAGACTTGCTTGTATCATTTTGGGGTTTTGCTTTAGAGACTGCTGCAATGACATTGAATCGCGCTCCAACGAAAACGGTTCTGAAGACACCATATGAGATATGGACTGGGAAGCGTCCTAGTATGTCGTTCATTAAAATTTGGGGCTGTGAGGCATACGTGAGACGTCAAATGCCTGACAAGCTGGAACCCAAATCAGATAAATGTTATCTGGTGGGATATCCTAAGGAAATGAAAGGGTATTACTTTTACCTACCGTCTGAGGGCAAAGTGTTTGTCGCAAGGACTGGTGTCTTCTTGGAGAAAGAGTTCTTATCAAGAAAGACTGAAAAGGTAGAGCTTGAAGAAGTTCAAGAACCACATGTAGTGAATGAACCGGAATTGGATTCTGAGATAGGACTACAAGATGTTGTAGCTAGAGAACCTGCTCAAGGAACACAAGTCCTACGTAGATCTGGTAGACCGAGGTTTGAGCCTGAGAGATATGGATTTCTCGTGTCTCAAATAGGTAATGTGTTGCTTATGGATCATGATGATGAACCACCAACCTACCAAGATGCTATGAATGGACCGGACTCCGACAAATGGCTTGAGGCTATGAAATCCGAAATGGACTCCATGTATGCAAACCAAGTTTGGAACTTGGTGGAACCACCTGAAGGGGTACGACCCATAGGGTGCAAGTGGGTCTTCAAGAAGAAGACCGACATGGATGGGAATGTACAGACATTCAAAGGGTGACTGGTGGCTAAGGGTTTCAAGCAAATTCATGGTATTGACTATGATGAGACCTTTTCCCCTGTTGCCATGGTAAAGTCCATAAGGATATTGCTTGCTGTTGTTGCGTATTATGACTACGAGATCTGGAAGATGGATGTCAAAACGGCTTTCCTTAATGGAAACCTCTTTGAGGAAGTGTATATGACACAATCCGAGGGTTTTGTATCCCCAGATGAAGCCACTAAAATATGCAAGCTGAATAAGTCCATCTATGGACTGAAACAGGCCTCTCGAAGTTGGAATCTTCGTTTTGATGAGAAAATCAAAGAGTTCGGTTTCATCAAGAATGAAGATGAGCCTTGTGTTTACAAGCGAATCAATGGGAGCATTGTTGTCTTCCTGATATTGTATGTAGATGACATACTGTTGATTGGGAATGACATTCCTACCCTGAAAGTTGTTAAGAACAACCTAGGGAACTGCTTTTCAATGAAGGATTTGGGTGAAGCGACTTACATACTCGGTATTAAGATCTATAGAGATAGATCAAAGAAGTTGTTGGGTTTGACCCAGAGTACGTACATCGAAAAGGTATTGAAGCGGTTCAACATGCTTGAGTCCAAGAAAGGATTTTTGCCCATGTCTCATGGTGTGAATCTCTCTAAGGACCAGTGTCCAAAGTCTTGTGAAGATAAGGACGGCATGAAGTTGATTCCATATGCTTCGGCAATTGGATCAATCAAGTACTCGACCCGATGTCTCCTTTGCTTTGAGCATGACTAGCAGGTATCAGTCAGACCCCGGTGAGTGTCACTGGATTGCAGTCAAGAATGTCCTGAAGTACTTGAGAAAGACTAAGGATGTGTTCTTGGTGTATGGTGGAGAGGAAGAGCTCGTTGTAAGTGGTTACACGGATGCTAGCTTCCAAAATGATAGAGACGACTCCAAGTCTCAGTCAGGTTTTGTGTTTTGCCTGAATGGAGGAGCTGTGAGCTGGAAGAGTTCCAAGCAAGAGACAGTTGCCGATTCTACAACAGAGGCCGAGTATAGCGCCGCAGCTAATGCGGCGAAGGAGGCTGTATGGATTAGGAAATTCATCAGCGAGCTTGATGTAGTTCCTAGCATTGTTGGTCCCGTAGTTCTCTACTGTGATAATAATGGTGCAATTGCACAATCTAAGGAACCTAGATCCCATCAGCGCTCCAAGCACATACTTCGGCGGTTTCATCTTATTCGTGAGATTGTCGAACGAGGAGATGTGAACATTTGCAGAGTGCCGATTGAGGAGAATGTTGCGGATCCACTAACAAAGCCTCTCGCGCAGAGAAAGCATGATGGTCATACTAGATCGATGGGTATACGATACCTAAATGATCAACTCTAGTGAGAATCTTGTGGATTGCATGTAAACATGTATTTTGTTGGCCATTTGTTCATATGATGAACAGTGTACCTAGTTTTTCTCTTACAATTAATGGCAAGTTCTTTTATTATGAGTTTTTTTTTCCTATATGATAGTTAAATGTTAACATAATAGATACCCTTAGAATGTTCGCTTCCATGGGACATCAAATACGTGACTTGAATGTGAGAGCCTATGATTTATTTGAAGCTTCATTCTTAAAAGGTCCCTGGTCGAGTATCATCATAGAAGCTAAGGGTGATGATGGTACATGAAGGCTAGCACGTGCGTTGACTGATGACCGGTTCTCACAGGTCATGATATTGTGATATCAAGTCATCACGTGGGTACTTGTTAGTGAACAAGTTGTACTGGACAAACCCAACCTGAGACTACTCTGTGGATTGTCATCCAATCGTGTCACGAGTAGGTCTCAATTGACAATGGTGTTGTGGTCCTTTGACCTGAAGTCACAGCATTCATCAAGTGAGGAAGAGCGTGCTTTGATGCCATCTAAAGTCTTCCTTGAGAAAGGTTGATGATAAGGGTGGTTGTTGGGCATGTTACGAATCATTTGGGTGTTTGTGTGTGAGTAGATATGAGATTTGTCCTCCTGTATGACAGGAGTTGCATCCATGGGCCCCTTGATGGAACTGGACTGAGAAATGCATGGCCATGCTTGGTTGAGTCAATATGTGATATTAGACTCACCATTCTCTGGAAGTCCGTCCTGGATCAAGAAACTTGGATTGAGCTATTACGAGGGTGACACGGTCCATGCCTCTAGTTCTTTCCGGATGTAAGGGACAAAGGGACAAACACAACGCTGATACATTGGTCATAAAGGCTTATGAGTTATAAACTCTTATTGTTTGGGGAGCAATGATGCATTGCTAGATGCCGCTCATTGTTTGTGAGGTTTTTGGTTTGATACTTTCAAGATCAAGTGGGAGACTGTTGGAGTTACCATGGTGATCTACAAGTGGTCAAACATGTAATCTCACTGCCAACGCGATATGAGCATGCAGGGTCGCACATAAGAGATGTGGAGAAGTTGGATGATTGACTGTGTTGGTAAAGGTTACCAATCACCGACCTGAATGGGGTTATGGGCAAAGTGTTGCCTTAATGGATCGTCGGGTTGGGCAAATGTTGCTTTGAAGGATTGGTAAGAATAGTCGACCGAGGGTCGACGATCGTCGACCGCGGGTCGACGTGTATCGTCGACCGCGGGTCGACGAGTATCGTCGACCGCGGGTCGACGAGTATCGTCGACCGCGGGTCGACGAGTATCGTCGACCGCGGGTCGACGAGTATCGTCGACCGCGGGTCGACGAGTATCGTCGACCGCGGGTCGACGAGTATCGTCGACCGCGGGTCGACGAGTATCGTCGACCCATGTTCGACGTGAATCGTCGAGTATTGTACTCTGATTCTCGCCGACTGATTCTCGCCGAATCTGCTAGGTGATTCTTGCCGATTCTGGAACCCTAATTTTCTGTGTGGTTTGCGGATAGCGATATTCCTAAGTCTGTTTATGCCTTTGGTATAAATAGATACTTACGGTTTTCGGGAATGCTCTCGGATCGAATCCCGCCGACGGAAGTGTTCCGCTGTTCTTCATTCGTTCCGCCGATCCCGAATCTCGTCGACAGAAGTGTTCCGCCGCCGTGCTCGCTCCGTCGACCTCCTCCTCTCCGGCGATTGTCGCTGGTGTTGTTATTCCTGGCGCGGACATAGCAGTCCGTGGAGAAGCAAGGTGTAGTCATTCTCCTTCCCGATTATCCGTGCGACGGAAAAGTCGGTGTTCTCCCGCTCGTGTGGATTTCTGCAGAGACGTGGATATCATTCCACGTAGAACTCGCCACCAGCAAGAACACGAAGCTTGGAGCATCTCCGTTGAGTTGTGACTCAACGCCACCGAGGTAATTTTTGCCTAGTTGTATGTTAACTTCTTGATTCAACTACCATGGCCCGATCCCATCTCTTTTGGGTTTTTCTTGATGTTTTTTTTATTCTTCCGCTGTGTGCACAAGTGTTGTGCCATCCTCATAGAGAAACCCAACAGTCGACACAGCCTTTCCAAGTGTCGACACAATTGACTCCAGGTGTCGACACAGCTTTTCTCCAGTGTCGACACAAGCCTTCATAAGTGTTGACACAACTTCTTCTGGTGTCGACTCATGGACTTAGAAACTTTTCCTACATTCCTGCATTTTCTTAACCTGCACATATAAACTCAAAACAACATCAAATACACCTTGATGCATATCATTGAGTAAGGTGAGGCTTCTTCAAATCTAGTACACATTTTCCAATGTACCCAACACCCGATGGGCCAGCTCATCCCACTGCAACATGGGCTCACCCGCCGAGTCCTTCCACCGCCCCCCAAAGTTGAAGAGGGGATGTTGTTTCGGCTCCCCGCGCTCGCAAGCCGCCCTCTTCGCCGAAGGAGGTGGGGAGATCGCCGCCGCGGAAGCAGGAGCCTCGTTGCCCTTCCGACCTTTGCTGGTGATCTCCTTCAGTGGGCTCTCCGGCGACGCGTCAGGGATGGTCTCGGGCGAGCTCATGTATTTGGGGCTGGATTGATGTTGTTGATATTGTTTCCCCCACGGAGCGAGCACGGCCTTCTTCATCTATTTTCGTAATAGCTGGCGGAGTGGCGGGTTCGACCCCGCATCCTCAGGCTGTCTCTTGCTAGAAGAGGGTTGGGAGAAGTCCGCCTCATCTCAGCAGGCCGCTGTCGCCTTCTCGCGAGCTAGGGGGTCTGGGTGCGATCCCGAGTCCGTGAACGGCGGATTCACAGGGATTAGACGCTCCCCTGCAAAAAAGAACTTGGAAAAAGTTAGATCTTCAGCAACAATGTGGCGAGCTCGGCAAAAGTGGGGGGAACAATACCTTCGCCGGGTAGGACAGGGAGAAGCGTGTCAAGGCCCCTCCGCAGGTAGGCGACCTCGAAGTCTTTGTGGATGAAGTATTTGTGGAGCTCGGCAGCGTTGCCGGATACGGCAGGCGGGCGGTACACCTCCTCGCCTTTTTGCTGCGGCGAGTACGGGATGTTACCGAGATCTCCCTTGATAAAGGGGATCCTGGTCATCCAGTTATGGTGCTTGTTCGCGATCTCGCAAACTTTGATCAGCGAGCCGCCGAAGTAAGCGACCTCATCCGGCATCGCCTTATAAGAGAAGAGTTTCCTGAACACTGTCAGGTTGAACTCTATCCTCTCTCGCCGGAGTTAGCTCGCGAATGCCACCATCATGGCGATGGCATTGGAGTTTAGCTGCGCGGGTATCGCGCCATAGTACTGTTGGATCCTTAGTTTGGATTTGAGCTAGGTTCACTGAGTTAGGATGTCTTTGACCCACCTTGTATAGTCAGGGTCATTGGTTGTGTCCTAGAGTCTAGGGTTTGTCCTTAGAACATCATCCTGTGGACCAGCCATCCTCCAGACTGCCAAAGAAACTCAAGACTTAGAGATATTTTCAGCTCAAGGAAATGTGTTCGACGTTCGTCGATCTTAGCTCAACGAACCATATTATTTGGTCGACGAACTCTGGTCTACTAATTTGAATCCTTCTCAGCCAGAGACTTCTCAGATTGTAAGTCCACAATCATTCTTCGGTCGACGAATTTGGAGCTCTGTTCGACGAATGATGATTGTCTGTTTGACGAATGATGATTGTCTGTTAGCGTTGACTTTGGTCAACTCAGCCTCTTGGGTGGACCCCAATGGGTCCTAAGTGACCCTTTGACCTCACTCTAGGGTTAGGTGGGCTTGGGTGCGGTCCACTTGGCTTGGGGATGGTCAATTGACCCTAAGTAGGTTGGTTTGACCCATTTAGGGTTAGGGTTGACTTGGGTCAACTTAACCCTTTTGACTGCCCTCCATGGGTCCTTATTGATCGAATGGATCTTACCATGGTTTGATGAGACCATGTATGGGAGGAAATGTAGGACTCCGTTGTCTTGGATACAAGACGAGGGTCCAAAGATTGTGGGCACGGACTTTATAGAGGATACTGAGGTGCAGGTACGGTTGATACGAGATAGAATGCTGGAGGCGCAGAGCAGGCAGGCGAAATATTATGACGCTCGTCATCGTCTGGACCCTGGTAGGCCGGCGGTGCCAGCGGGTTCCCATGGGATGGGCCTGGACCGTTACATGTTCGACGAATGATGATTGTATGTTCGACGAATGATGATTGTCTGTTCGACGAATGATGATTGTCAGTTCGACGAAGATTGTAGCAGAATTGATAAGTTTCCCTTAAAGACTAATTGTTATTGCCTGGTCGACGAACTCATCAGCTCAGCTCGACGAACTGTGAACTCAGCTCGACGATTTCTGTTCTTCGTTCAACGAATCCAGACTTGGTCTTCTCCAGTTTTCCGACCCTTTTCTTGGCGTTGATTACTGAGTAAATAATACTCAATCTTCTCGGAATGTTACCGTTAGAACGAGCATTGATCATGGATTATTTCATGTCATTTTCCCCGGGATAGTTAGGGAATTCATTGATTGTCCATTCCTTCCCAGGCCGACTGCATTTACTGCTCAAGCATTCAAATTTCGAGTGTGTTCTTCAGTCAGTTTAACAACCAAAAAAAAGAAAAGAAAAGATCAAGCAGTCGTGCTGACACACAGATTACTTTCAACAAGTCTTACAGAAATCAAAAAGTTTTCATACACTGCAATCAGCCTAGGCCAGAGAGCATCTTCTTCAAGAAGAAGAACATTCAATCTCTATCAAGAGTCTTCTTCTTTCAACCCTACAGGACAACTTCAGAAGGACAACAATAATTCTATCTGTCGAAGAAGTTCCTGAAGCAATCTCTGGTCAAGGCAATCAAGTTTTTGAAGACCTGTCACCCTGAAGCAGAGCTCCAGATTTCCTGATCCATTCAAGATCTCAGGGGAAGCAATCTGCTGAAATCAATCCACTAGTATTCTCAGTTGTTATTGAGAAAGAGAAGACACCATCACCTTTTTTTCATCCTCTGTACAGGGTTTTAAGTCCCTTCAAAATTATTCATGGTTGCAAGTCTCCTACCAAAAGACTTGAGGTTTGGTTTTTGAGCACCTGAACAAAAGCTCATTGGTGTCAGGCACCTGATCAAAAATCTGAGTGGATTCCTAACACGGTGGTAGAAGAGTGGATGTACCCAGGTTGGGGAACCACTATAAATTCTTATGTCGTCTGGTTGCCCTTTTTCTTTTGTTTTGGCTGTGTTCTGTGATTTGTTAGGTTGTTGTGTTTATTACTTTATTTGCTAACCTGTTCACCTAGAATTACAACGAAAGTTGTAAAAATTTTATAAGAGACCACAATACTCTATTCACCCCCTTTAGAGTATTTCATATTTAACCTTCACTTTCAATTGGTATCAAAGCGAGGTTGTTTAAACTACCACACCTTAGCAGATTGGTTATTATTGGTTGCACAGGCTAACATCTGAACCATAAAGATCCCTCTTGTTAGATCTGATTGTTTTGTTTCTGTTATTAGATTTATTTCTTCACAGAATGGCTCAAAACAAAGATTATGCAAGCATCAGACCTCCAGTATGCAATCTTAACAGATTTGCCATCTGGAAGGCAAGAATCAAATTGTATATGAACTCTATTGATGAAGATATCTACAATTCTATTTTGACAGGTCCCCCCAAGTCTTCACATTTTCTGTAACATCTTCAAGCACAACAGCAGTGCCACCATCTGAGTGGACTGAAGCCTAGAGGAAAGCCAAAATTGCAGATGGAAAAGCAATGAACATCTTGGCTCAGACTATGTCAGATGATATATTTCAGAAGGTGGCTGAGTGCACCTCAGCCAAGGACATTTGAGACTCCCTCAACCAAATGGTAGCTGGTTCAGCTGATGAAAGGAAAGACAGGAGATCAAATCTCATATCCCTGTATGAGAATTTTAAGAAGGATGAGGCTGGTAGAACCCTATTGAGTGACACAACTCTCCCAGAATATTTCTGGGCTGAGGCAGTAAACACTGCTTATCATGTGATCAATATGGCTACTATCACCAAGAGCCACAATAAGACCCCCTGTGAGATTGTGAAGGGCAGAAAACCAAATCTATCCTATTTCAGGATCTTTGGTTGTAAATGTTATATACTTAACAATGGTAAGTCTTATTTAACCAAGTTTGCTGTCAAATCCCAAGAGCGGATCTTTGTTGGGTACAGCAACAACAGTAAGGCTTATAGGATCTACAACTTGATTACTCAAGTTGTAGAAGAGTCAGTTCATGTAGTATTTGATGAAGCTAGACTCATTAACAATGAATTGCCTAGAAGTGTTTGCAGCTCCACAGGTGTGACTGAGAAGATGGACAAGCTTATTATTAAAGAAGGATCTATTGCAAGTCAGCAAGTGGATGATAGTGGCTGTTGTCCAGGGGGAGTACAACTTACTCCTGTTGCTGAAGAAGACCAAGAGGAGCAGCTGAATGAAGAAGCTGAAGGTGTACAACCAGAAGACAGGCTGCCTCCAGCAAATAGGCATTTAAAAGATCATCCAGCCAATCAAATTATTGGAGATCTCAGACAAGGGGTACAAAAAAGGAGCAAGAATCTAAGTTCAGTTCTCTACTCCAGCTTTCTATCCCAAGTAGAGTCAAAGAAATTTGAAGAAGCAATCCTAGACCCTCATTGGATTGAGGCTATGCAAGAGGAGCTGAACCAGTTCAAAAGGTGCAAAGTCTGGGAGCTAGTTCCTAAACCAAAAGACCACAACATTATAGGAACTAAGTGGATCTTTAGGAACAAGTTGGATGAAAATGGAGTAATTATGAAGAATAAAGCTAGACTAGTTGCTAAAGGATATAGACAGCAAGAAGGTATTGATTTTGATCAAACCTTTGCTCCAGTAGCAAGACTGGAAACAATAAGGATGTTCCTTGTCTATGCAACATTCCAAGGATTTAAGGTCTATCAAATGTATGGTAAGTCAGCTTTTCTAAATGGAAACCTGAAGGAAGAAGTCTATGTAGAGCAGCCATCAGGTTTTGTAGATTCTACTATACCTAATTATGTTTATAGACTTAGGAAGGCTTTGTATGAGTTAAAACAAGCCCCTAGGACTTGGTATGAAACCCTATCTAGTTTCCTCATTGAGAATAAATTCACAAGGGGGAAAATAGACAAGACTCTGTTCCTTAGGGAATCCAGAGGCAAGATCATCCTAGTCCAAATATATGTAGATGACATCATATTTGGGTCTACAGAAAGTAGTCTTTGCAAAAAGTTTGCAAAACTAATGCAAGGACAATTTGAAATGAGCAGTATGGGGGAACTTAAGTTCTTCTTGGGTCTCCAAGTTAGACAGACTGAGGATGGTTTATCCATATGCCAGTCTAAGTTCACCCTAGAATTGATAAGGAAGTATGGTATGGAATCATCCACTACCATGAAAACTCCTATGGGGTCAACAATGTCTTTATGCAAAGATGATGCAGGGAAACCTGTAGATGAAACTTTGTATAGAGGGATAGTTGGCTCCTTACTATATTTGACTGCAAGTAGACCAGATATCATGTATGCTACATGTGTCTGTGCTAGGTACCAAGCATGCCCTAAAGAATCTCATTTGACAGCAGTCAAAAGAATTTTGAGATATCTTAAGGGCACTCCTTATGTAGGCCTTTGGTACCCTAGGAATGGAGATTTTGAACTGACAGGTTATTTAGATGTAGATTTTGCAAGCTGCAAGGAAGATAGAAAAAGTACAACAGGTTCCTGTCAATTTCTAGGTGGAAGGCTGGTGTCTTGGAGTAGCAAGAAGCAGACCAGTGTGGCTATCTCCACAACTGAGTCAGAGTATGTTACTGCAGGGAGCTGCTGTGCACAACTACTATGGATACAACACCAGCTAGAAGATTATGGTATTCAAGTAAGTAGAACACCGTTATTTTGTGATTCTACTAGTGCTATTTCTATTGCAAATAATCATGTCTCCCACAGTAGGACTAAACACATAAAAATAAAGTATCATTTTCTAAGAGATCATGTAGAAAAAGAAGATATTTCCCTAGAGTATATAAATACAGAAAATCAGCTAGCTGATATGTATACTAAGCCCTTAGATGAAACCAAATTCAATAAATTTAAAATTGAATTAGAGATGATAAACTTAGAATAGTTTACAAAAATTGGCTAAGTAAAATGGTGTCGACACACAGAGTTGTCTGTGTCGACACATAGTAGTGGTGTCGACACTTCAGAGAAATGGTGTCGACACATGTAGGAAGTCTGTGTCGACACTTCAGAAAATTAGTGTCGACACATGCAGGGTAGGTGTCGACACATCCAGGGTGGTGTCGACACTTAGGATTTACACTAAATTAGTCTAGTATAGTCTCGACTAAGTGTCGAGCTGAGTGGTGTCGACACATATATAAGTGTCGACACATATATTCTGTCGACTATACTTGTGTCGACACATAGTGGTCGAGACATTATAAGTAAGTGTCGACACTTTTCAACAGTGTCGACACAATTTAAGTATTTTGACGTGTCTTTTCACCTTCAATTCTAGAAAGGTATAAATAGGTTTTCCCCAGTGTTTGTCGATACGCTTACCTTAGTCTTGAGACCAAACTTGTGTGTCGACATCTCTCTTCTCTAAATTCAAATTTCTTCAAACCCTAATGGCGCCCAAGCTATAAGAAAATGTTAATGAAGGATATGAGCTCGTGCGACATGCCTTTGATGATGCGGAACCCGAAATCAAAGGTGTGGTAACCCTAATTGCTGAGACTGGATTGGAATATCTTGTATCAGAACCAATCAAGATCTGGAAGAAGGAGGTCCTGGAATTTTTGAGTGCAGCATCACTTGATGATACTGGACTCAAGATTAAGTCCAGAGTTCATGGGACCAAAGTCAAGGTCACACCAAAAAGTCTAAGGAAGGTACTTCAACTACCAAGAACAAAGGAGGAAGAAGATGTATCTGCTTCTAAGACTAGGGAGGCATTGAGATGGTGTGGACTGGATTCAAACCTGAAAATTGGATCAGTTTTCAATAGAAAAGGAATGAACATCCAAGGAAAATTCTTGTCTGAAATAGTTGGCAAGGTCATCCTGAGCAAGCCTGGAGGACATGACAGAATTTCAGCTTATATGTTCAGTTTGATGACAAGGATTATCTTCAAACTCAATACTGATTGGTCTGCAGTTATGTTTGATAAGATAAAAGAGAGTATGAAGAAGCCCAATCTGGGTAGAATTCTAAGTCTATACCTAGCTGGAAGTATTCCTGAGGTGATGAATCAAGCTGCTGGCTCCAAGATAAACCACATGAGGAGAATGAATTTGAGAATTTTCTCTAGGTGGGATAGAGTGTTGACAAAGGAACTGCCATCTCCAGTAAAGGACACACCCCAGAAGAAGAAGAAGACAACCACTGTGGCTCAAGAATCCTCCAGCAGCTCTGAAGAGCAAGTAGTCTTTACTCTTGATGATGAAGAGACAGGAAATGCTGGACAGTCTCCAGCAAGACAAGAAGATGCACAAAGGCAGGGGGAGCTACCCTCAGCAAGCCCAATTCACCTGGATCCACTCCAGGGGGAGCCTCTACTTGTGGAAGAGCCAACTCCACTAGAGAGTGAAAGGGCTACCCAAACCATTCTGGAGGTAATAACTGACATTAATCAATTAGATTTCCCAATTGAGGATGAAGTTTTGACTGATTCATTACCTAATGTTCATCAGCAAACACAGACACAACCTCAACCACAAGATGTTGTCATGGAGGACACATCTGTTACTGATAAAGTGGTAGATGAGATCAGAGATTCTCCAGCCCATTCTCAACAGGAATTTACCTTAGAGGAGCTATTCCCTGATCTTCTACAGACTGACCTTAAGAAAGAAATAGCTGCTGTTGAGGGGGAGAAAGTAACTATTGAGGGGGAGCCTATGGAGAATGTAGAGGAAACTGCTACACAAGAGACTGAGAAGACAAAGGATGCTGAGGAATCCCAAAGGACTGAGAAGGAGTTACCTCCTAGTCCTAAGGATAGAGTGGATATAGCTAGCACATCTGCTTCAGAGGATGAGGAGGCTGCTAGAGCCAAGAAGAGGAAGTTCCAGGTCTTCAAGAGAAGAAGCCAGAACTATAAGAAAGCCCTACAGATAATTGCTCCACAGCCTGCCCCATCTACTGACTATAGTTCACTGATGGTGGCTTTACAGATTAAGCTGGATGAGCAAAGGCAAGCTCTAGAAAAGTACATGGATGAAGGCCATAAGTCACTGCAATTTGATCTTGCACAAGACATCAAATCTATCAGATTTGAAGTGAATCTCAACAAGAAAGAAATAACTGACTGCTTCCATAAGGGAGGAAATGCAGTAGTCTATCTGGCCACTCATCAAGAGAAGATCAAAACACAAGTGGATGATATGACAATGAAGCAAAGATATGTTCTAGAAAATCAAATAAGAATGAATGAAAACTTGACTGAATCACATAATGTGATAGTCACAGAAATGAAGAATATTGCTTCTGCCCATACTGCAGCCCTGACTACAGCCAAGGCAGATTTTGATCAGGAATTACAAGAAGGTCTCACTGCTGTTACTTCTGCCCTTCAGGATTCCCAGAAGCTAATCACTAAAAAGCTCCAAAGGTTGAAACCTTTTTATAAGGATGGAGTAAACTATCTGAATGCCCAGATCAGGTTCTAGAAAGATGATCTGAGGGATCACATAGAGAGAGAAGTCATAAAGGGGGAGAGGGTATTAATCAAGGCAGGCTCTGATCATGCAAAGTTGATTTCAAATTCCATCAGAGCCACCCTTGAATATCCACCCTTATGTGATGATGACAATGTTGCAGAGTCTGGAATCAATCCTGCATACTTTGGAGGAGAGCAGACTGAAGTAACTCAAGTGATATACCCTCCACCAGACTTTGACATGATACATCAAGAGATACAGACTATGTACAGTCCTCCTGAGGGAAATCAGAACATTATCATTGAGAAAGTTGTTCAGCTTGTGCCAGAGGCTATACTAAAAGAGCAAGAGGCCTTATTAAAGGAACAAGAGGCTCAATTGTCTAAGAAAAGATTCAGAGAGCAAGCTAAATTAAGGCCTGATTTTGAACAATGGAGCCCCACTTCCAGGAATATCATCTTGACTGCATGGAAGGCTGCTAAGGACAATGTCCTGGATAGAGGCAAGTGGTATTCTGACCTGCAGTGGAGGAAGTATGAGAATAGGTAAGAGGTCATTGTACAATATAGAAGAAAGGCTAAACTGGGAAAGCTACCTCCTAATGCACAGGAGCCTAGTAAGTATTTTCCCAAGCCTTATCATTATTTTGAAAGGTAGAAGATAAAGGCTGAAGAGTTGAAAAAGAACGATCTTAAAGGGAAGAAGCATGTTGCTGTTGATGACATTGAAGCCCCAGTTCAAGCAAAGATTCAATCTGGAAAGGGGATTGTAATCAAGAAACCAGAGCAGCCTTAGGATAGCATTTTCTTTAGTTTACAAATTGTAATCATTTGTATTAAAATTCTATGTAAACTTTTGACTAATGAAAATGTTGGAATTTGTAAGAACAATGTTATATATTCATCTATTACATTAATTGTTCTGAGATATTTGTTTATACATGTTCTGTTTATACATGTTTAAGTTTTTTTTCCCTGTCATATATTACTGTTTTACATCATACTAAGAATTTGTTATGTATGATGTATATCATTGACTAAGAGTTATGACTTCTCCAAATAGGGGGAGATTGTTGGGTACATTGGAATATTTGTACCTGATTTGAAGAAGCCTCACCCTACTCAATGATATACATCAAGATGTATTTGATGTGCTTTGAGTTTCTTTGTGCAGGTTAAGTAACTGCAGGTTTGCAGGAAAAGTTTCTAAGTCCATGTGTCGACACCTAGAAGAAAAGTGTCGACACTTAAGAAGGCTTGTGTCGACACCTAGGGAAGCAGTGTCGACACTTGGAGTAATTGTGTCGACACTAGGAAGGCAGAGTCGACGCCAGAAGGAAAGTGTCGACACATACAGGCAGTGTCGACACACAGTGAAGAATTTTCTAAAGAATCAGTGTCGACACTTAGAAGCAGTGCCGACACCCAGAGGAACTTTGTCGACAGCAAAAGTGTCGACAGTAGGAGGCTGTGTCGACACTCAGCAAAACTTCAACAAAGTTTAAGTACAAGTGTCGACACAAATGAGATGTGTCGACACTCAGCAAAGTCTCAACACATGAAGAATGTGTCGACACAAAGGAGATATGTCGACACTCAGCAAAAGTTTCAACACAGAAGGCATGTGTCGACACAAAGAAGATGTGTCGACACTTAGCAAGTTTCAACACAAGAAGATGTGTCGACACAAAGGAGTTGTGTCGACACTTAGCAGAAATCAACTAAGCATTGAAGGAGAAGGACTTGTGTCAACACACAGGATTATTGTCGACACATTCTGAAGAAGCAGTGTCGAGAAACAGTTTCTACAACACAAGGAGTTGTGTCGACACCATGAAGGCTAGTGTCGACACTTAGTCTACTTGTGTCGACACTTAGTCTCTTTTTGTCGACACATAAAGACTGTCTGTCTCGACACTTTCAGACAGTGACAGAGTTTTCAAGAAGTGACTGGATGACTAGACAGCTGCCATTTTAACCGGTCAACTGCTACTGTCAGAGCTGTCAGAAGATCGTTAGAAACCGGATCAGTCGGTCACCATGAAGAAAGCTTATATAAAGGTTTATTCCTTCAACAGAAGGAGAGGATTATCAGTAGAGGAAACAATCATTAAAGTGAAAAACAACACAACAAGAAGAAGACCTTCAAGTGAAGATCAAAGAAGTTGGAGAGAGAAAGCTCCTTCTAAGAAGACAGCTGTTGAACCAGGCTGATAAGAAAGTTTCAGATTGAGATCTGATTCTCAAGTCTGCTGTTGATTGAAGATCATCTGCCTAGATATACAACCCTACTATGTTCTAATTCAAGAAGCTTTGAAGAAAGCCAAGGGAGGTTGATCTCTGCAAAGTTCTTCCAAGAACTCATCAAGAAGCCAGTCAACTCATCTTTCTCAATCAAAGTTGTGGTTATTAATTTTTGTACTCTTTATTTTCTGTAGGATCCTAAGGGATCTGAGTTGTAAGCCTATATTAATAAAGGCTGAGTGGTAGGGCTTGTGTGCCTGAGTGTAGGAGATATATTTCTCTGAGTGTAGGCCTTGTTGAAGGCTGAGTGTAGGCCTTATTGAAGGCTGAGTGTAGGTCTTGGTGAAGACTGAGTGGTAAGGCTTTATGCCTGAGTGGTAGGAGTGGGATCACTCTGAGTTGTAGGAACCTGTTTGGGTTCTGAGCTATAAGATCTGTGGATCTGAGAAGTAGTGGAGAAGTTAGGCTGAATCTAGTACACTACTAGATATGCGAAGGGGGAAAGTGGATGTACCCAGACCTTGGGGAACCACTATAAAAGATGTGTGTACTCTGTGTGTGACTTATTCTGTGATTGCTGTGTTATATGTGCTGAATTGCTGTAGAGAATTGCATAAACAGGTCTAATAATTCAGGGTTTTGCCTTAAAAGTTAAAAAGATTAAGTGCACCTATTCACCCCCCCCCCCCTCTAGGTTGTTAGGCACTAGTTCTTTCACTTCATTCAGAGGCTGTTGTTCCCAGAGCCTCTACTCAGAACATGCTTGGTATAGCTAATATGACAATGACTATGGCTCAGGCAGCTAATCCAAACAGAGAGATCAAATTCTCAAAGCCTGGAGCTAGCAGCAGCAGCAAGGAGAAAGACAAAGACAAATTCAAGAAGAGCAAGATATGATCTAAGTTTTTCTTTCTTTTCCTGTTTTTGCTTTTACAACTCTTTGGTTATGTTTCTGAACAAAGCTTTTATATATCTGCTACATGTGTTATAAATTCTCTGTCAGATATATGCTTTTACTGCTTTGTTTCAGTCTGTGTCTTCACTTAGTGATCTCACCCAAATACGGGGAGATTGTTGAATCCCTAGTTTGGATTTGGGCTAGGTTCACTAAGTTAGGATTTCTTTGACCCACCTTGTATAGTCAGGGTCATTGGTTGTGTCCTAGAGTCTCGGGTTTGCCCTTAGAACATCATCCTGTGGACCAGCCATCCTCCAGACTGCCAAAGAAACTCAAGACTTAGAGATATTTTCAGCTCCAGGAAATGTGTTCGACGTTCGTCGATCTCAGCTCAACGAACTACATTCTTTGTTCGACGAACTCTGGTCTACTAATTTGAATCCTTCTCAGCCAGAGACTTCTCAGATTCTAAGTCCGCAATCATTCTTCGGTCGACAAATTTGGATCTCTGTTCGACGAAGGATGATTGTCTGTTCGACGAATGATGATTGTCAGTTCGACGAAGATTGTAGTAGAATTGATAAGTTTCCCTTGAAGACTAATTGTTATTGTCTGGTCGACGAACTCATCATCTCAGCTCGACGAACTGTGAACTCAGCTCGACGATTTCTGTTCTTCGTTCAACGAATCAAGACTTGGTCTTCTCCAGTTTTCCGTCCCTTTTCTTGGCGATGATTCCTGAGTAATTAATGCTCAATCTTCTCGAAATGTTACCGTTAGAACGAGCATTGATCATGGATTATTACATGCTGTTTTTCCATGGGACAGTTAGGGAATTCATTCATTGTCGCTTCCTTCCCAGGCCGACTGTATTTACTGCTCAAGCATTCAAATTTCGAGTTCGTTTTTAGTCAGTTTCAAGAAAAGAAAAGATTAAGCAATCCTGC
Organism: Platanthera guangdongensis; assembly: GCA_039583875.1. Classification (NCBI taxonomy): domain Eukaryota; kingdom Viridiplantae; phylum Streptophyta; class Magnoliopsida; order Asparagales; family Orchidaceae; genus Platanthera; species Platanthera guangdongensis. The sequence goes on from CM077162.1 coordinate 153,280,060, forward strand.
TGACTGAGATGACATTCAACAAGTCTTACAGAAATCAAAAAAGCTTTGATACACTGCAATCAGCCTAGGCAAGAGAGTATCATCTTCAAGAAGAAGAAGAACATTTAATCTCTATCAAGAGTCTTCTTCTTTCAACCCTACAGGACAACTTCAGAACGACAACAATAATTCTATCTGTCGAAGAAGTTTCTGAAGCAATCTCTGGTCAAGGTGTTGGAACCCTTGTTCTGATTTGAGTAAAGAACACTATTAGGAATATTAGTTTGACCCAACATGTATAGTCATGGGTCATAGGACCTCTTTCCAGGACAGGTCATTCAGAAGGGTTCTCCAGAATTGCTGAAAGAAGTCCAAGAAATGCAGTTAAGACTTGAGTTGGTTCTTGAAGGGTTCTCTAGAATTGCTGAAAGACACCATCACTCTCTCACCACCTCCTGTATAAAGGGTTGTCATCTCCCTTCAAAAGTGATTCCTGCTTGCAAGTCTCCTTCCAAAAGACTTGAGTTGGTTTTTGGGGACCTGATCAAAACTCATTGGTGGCAGTCACCTGATCAAAAACCTGAGTGGATTCCTACCAGGGTGGTAGAAGAGTGGATGTACCTAGGTTGGGGAACCACTATAAAATCCTTGTGTCTCTTCTATGTTGCTTGATTTCTTTCTGCATTGCTTATTTTAGTTTTGTTTTTGTGCTGTGATATTTATAACTCTAATCAGCTTAAGTTAAGATCTATCTCCTTCACAAGGCAATCAAGCTTTTGAAGACTTGTCACCCTGAAGCAAAGCTCCAGATTTCCTGATCCATTCAAGATCTCAGGGGAAGCAATCTGCTGAAATCAATCAACTAGTCTTCTTAGTTGTTATTGAGAAAGAGAAGACACCATCACCTTTTTCATCCCCTGTACAGGGTTTTAAGTCCCTTCAAAATTATTCCTGGTTGCAAGTCTCCTAACAAAAAACTTGAGGTTTTGGTTTTTGAGCACCTGAACAAAAGCTCATTGGTGTCAGGCACCTGATCAAAAATCTGAGTGGATTCCTACCAGGGTGGTAGAAGAGTGGATGTACCCAGGTTGGGGAACCACTATAATTTCTTGTGTCGTCTGGTTGACCTTTTTCTTTTGTTTTGGCTGTGTTCTGTGATTTGTTAGGTTGCTGTGTTTGTTAATTTATTTGTTAACCTGTTCACCTAGGATTACAACAAAAGTTGTAAAACTTTTGTAAGAGACCACAATACTCTATTCACACCCCCCCCCCCCTCTAGAGTATTTCAGATATAACCTTCACTTTCACAGGTTGATCTCTCGGAGAGGTGAGTAGACCTCTGTTTCAGAATAGAGACCGGGCGGTCTGGCAGTCTGACTTTGATGGATTGCAGTCCGGGCGGTCTGGCGGTCTGACTCTGGTGGATTGCAGTCCAGGCGGTCTGTCGATTTCTCTCTAGTGATTTGGTTGCAGGTCTGTTGATGTTGGTGCCCTGGAGGTCTGCCAATCTGTCCCTGGCGACTTGGAGACTGGGCGACCTGGCGGGCTCTAGTGGAGGCTTGGTGTCTCCCTCTGGTGGTTGCCGGGCGGTTTGCCCATTCGTCAAACCGCGCGGCTTGGTCGGCTTGTATTTAGGTTAAACCGCTTGTACATGTAATTGTTTAGTCCCACATTATTTAATTGTAATCTCTCATATCTCCTCCATTCTATAAAAGGGAGGCTATATCATGTCATACTCACCTTTTCGGAATATAAAGATTTCAGTTTTTCCAATTTTCGGACTCTCTTTTTCTGTTCGCACATGGTATGAGAGCACGCGATCTTGTCCGCCTGATTCAGTACCTTCTCCTGTCCGCGCGACTTGATCTCCTTCTTGCCGCTTGTTTGCGCGGTCTCTCCTCCTTTCCCTCCTTTGTCGATGCTCTTTGTTTGCGCGACCTTCTTCTCGCTCTTTCTTCGCGGCTTGCTTTCGCGGCTTCTCGGTCTCCTATTCGTGCGGCCTGCTCTCTTCCTGCGCGACTTCTTTCCCTGTATCCGCCGCGGTTTCTTCTCTTGTCCGATGCGGTCTCATATCTTATCCACTGTAGAATCTTTCCTTGTGTCCGCTGCAGTCTTCTCTCTACCCGCACGGCCTTTTATCCGCCTCGACTTCTTTCTACCCGCGCGGCCTTTCTCTCTTCTCTCTACCCTCGCGGCTTATTCCATCGCTCTTTCCGGCTCTTCTACCACCACCGCTACTCCCGTGCCAACTCCGCCTCCTCCTCCCATTCCTTCCGGGAATCTTGACACCGTCTCCAAGCCTGTTGGTTTCAACTACCCGGATTGGAGCGTCTCCTTCACCTTCCTCCTTCGCTCACAACGCAAACGCCACCACCTCACTGATGACCCTACTCCTCCCACTTCCGCTGAGTTTGACAACTGGGATGCTAGCGATGCGCTTGTTCACACTTGGCTCGCTAACAGTCTTTCCGATGAGTGTCTTCCTGTCATCCGTCATGATGAGATGGTCAAGAAGACATGGCTTCATCTTGCTGCTCTGTACTCGAAGGAGGCTCAGACGTCCCGCATCTATACTATGTATGTAGACCTCTTTGCATGTCCTTCTATGTCTCCTGCTGCCGCTTATCAACAGGTCCAAGCTCTTGGGGCTGAGATTCTTCAACATCGCCCCTTCTCTACGGATCTAGCCGAACAGCACAAGCACTTCCTAGAACTTCTTGTTGTGTGCTACCTCCTACGGCTTCCTGATTCCTACGACATGATCCGCCAACAAATCTTGGGTGAAGCGGACTCTCCTAACTTTGATACAACTACTGTACGCATTGCCGCAGTTACATCTCTCCTTCAGCGTCTGCTTCTGTCTTCTCCTCCTCTAGAATAATATGCTCACCAGACTCAACAGAGTGCCTCTAGTAATCGCAACCACCATTGCGGTGGCCGAAGTCCTTCGCGCTTCCTCTGCTCTCACTGTGGCCGCATCAGGCATCTTGTGGATTGCTGCTGGATGAAGCATCCACATCTTCGCCCTTCTGGTGACTCTTCCACCTCCTCTTCCAAGCCGTCCGCTTCGATGGTCACTTCCTCAGGTAGTGCTCATGTGGTTACTCAAGGTAAATGGCTCATCGACTCTGGTGCAACTAATCACATGACGGGAAATCCGCAATACTTTTCTCTCCTTGAAACACATGATCGGTTGCCCCTGGTCCTTATTGCAGACGGCTCTCCCTCCCCAGTTCATGGGAAGGGAGTGGTTCATGTCACTCCGTCACTTCGCCTGCCCGACATACTCTATGTGCTCAAGTTTCCATGCAATTTATTGTCGGTTACTTCTTTGTGCAAGCAACTTCAATGCTCCGTCACATTTACTCCAACTTCTTGCTCTTTTCAGGATCCGAGCTCCCAACGGACGATTGCTACTGGGACTGAGAGCGGCGGCCTATATTTCCTCGACAACGTTTCCGCTCTGTCAGCCTTCTCCTCCTCCTCTACAGATCTCCTACAATGGCATCTACGCCTTGGGCATCCTCCTCCATGACTTCTTCATCAGCTTCTTCCTCATCTCCCTCCGCACAGTTCTCCTCTCAACTGCGACGCCTGTCAGCTTGGCAAGCATCACCGTTCCTCCTTCCCGCCGAAGCAAGATCGTGGTTCTACCCATCCGTTTGATCTTGTTCACTCCGACATCTGGGGTCCTGCTCCTACCCTCACCGTTGGTCGGGGTAGTTCTTATTTTGTTACTTTCATTGATGACTTCTCTCGAAGTACTTGGGTGTATCTCTTATGAGAATGCTATGAACTTTTTGATGTATGGACATCTTTTTATCATTTAATTAAAAATCAGTTTGATGTTTCCATTAAAATCTTACGCCATGATAATGCAAAAGAGTATGTTAGTCAAGTTTTTCCTCCTTTTGTATGCAACATGAGATTGCTCATCAAACAAGTTGTGTTTACACCTCACAACAAAATGGAGTGGCGGGACGCAAAAACCGTCACCTCCTTGATGTCACTCGCACTCTGCTAATGCAAATGCATGTCCCTCGCTCCACCAAATGTGTCTTTCTGGGCTACTCTATCACTCAGAAAGGCCATTGTTGTTTTGACCCCATTCTTCGCAAGCAGTTCGTCTCCGCCGATGTTACCTTCTTCGAAAATGCACCATATTCCTCTGACGACTCCTCCCCTCTCCCTATGGCATCCAGTCCTCCTCTTCCCTCCATCCAATCCCCTCCTACAGAGGTCTTTCCTCCTCCACCGTCTCCATCGTCTTCTCCTCCCTCTTCACCTCCGCAATCTCCCTCCTTTTCACCGTCATCGCTCTCTCCTCTCTTGCCAGCTCTCTCCACCACGGATGCTCCGGATACTGAGGGACTGACTGACCTTGACCTCCCCATTGCCCTTTACAAAGGGGTTCGGGCATGTACCAAGCACACGCTTGTTGTTGTTGTTGTTGTTTCCTATGATCGTCTAACCCCTGCTTATAGGAAGTTTACGCTGGCTATCTCTTCCACTTCCGCCCCCAGTTCCTATCAGGAGGCCCTTACCCTTCCATATTGGAAGGCTGCCATGGATGAAGAGATCGCTACTCTCATTGAACGGGGTACCTGGACCCTAGTTCCTCCTCCTTTCGATATAGATGTTGTTGGTTGTCGCTGGGTCTTTGTGGTGAAGTTCCTCCCCAATGGCAGTGTGGATCGTTACAAGGCTCGGCTTGTTGCCAAGGGTTTTACCCAGACTTATGGAGTTGATTAATTTGACACTTTCTCTCCAGTTGCTTGTCTCGTCACTATTAGGGTCCTTCTCTCTGTGGCTGTCAACAGGGATTGACCCATTTCACAGCTGGATGTCAAGAATGTTTTTCTTTATGGGGATCTTCAGGAAGATGTCTACATGGAGTAACCTCCAGGGTATGTTGCTCAGGGGGAGACACAGGTTTGCCGGTTCAGGAAGGCTATCTATGGCCTAAAACAAAGTCCTCGCGCTTAGTTTGACAAGTTTAGCGGGATTGTGGCGGCCGTAGGTTTTACGAGAAGTTCTGCTGATCACTCCTTATTTACTCGTAAAACTTCTCTGGGTCTAGTGGTACTTGCGGTATATATGGTTGATATTCTTCTCACTAGAGATGACCAAGCTGGGATAATCTTGACAAAGAAGCATATTCGTCAACACCTGGTTATAAAGGATATGGGCTCTCCAAAATACTTTCTGGGGATAGAAATTTCTCAAAAGCCCGATTCTCTTGTCCTCTCCCAACAGAAGTACGCTCTTGATAAAAGAGGCAGGGTTTACTGGGGCTAAACCTGTCCGATGTCCTATGGCGACTGAAGAAGATAAAACATGGACGGATGACTCTCCTCTTCTTTCTGATGTTACGAGGTACAGACGTCTGGTTGGTAAACTTATATATCTCACGGTGACCAGACCCGACATTGTCTATGTTGTAGGCAAGGTTAGCCAAATCATGCAAGCTCCTAGGGAGTGTCATCTACAGTCTGCCCTGAGGATATTGGAGTATATTAAATCGGTTCCTGGGAAATGACTTCTCTTTCAGAAGAATGGACATTTGAGGGTTGAAGTGTACTCCGATTCAAGCTATGCAGATGACAAAGGAGACTGCAAGTCAACATCAGGTTTTTGCGCCTTTGTGGGGGGAACCTTGTGAGCTGGAAAAGCAAGAAACAGTCGGTCGTCTCCAGGTCCAGTGCAGAAGCAGAATATTGAAGTATGACATCGACTACATGTGAGTTGAAGTGGTTACGGGCTCTCATGCTTGACCGAGTAGAGATCTACAACCATCATCTACCTATGTTCTGTGACAACAAGGCTGTCATATACATCTCTAAAAATCTGGTCTTCCATGAGAGAACTAAGCACATTGAAGTTGACTGTCATTTTATTCGGGAAGAGATTTTGAAAGAACAAAATTGCACTTCGTTTGTCACCTCCGATAAAGAGTTGGCTGATATTTTCACCAAGCTGGTATCCGCCTCTTTTCATCACATTTGCGACAAGCTGGGCATGATCGATATATATGCTCCAGCTTGAGAGGGAGTGTTACAGAAAAGAGATCGGGCGGTCTTGCGGTCTGACTCTGACGGATTGCAGTCTGGGCGGTCTGGCGGTCTGACTTTGGCAGATTGCAGTCCGGGCGGTCTGTCAGTTTCTCTCCAGCGGTTTGGTTGCAGGTATGTTGTTGTTGGTGCCCTGGCGATCTGCCAATCTGTCCTTGGCGACTTGGAGACCGGGCGACTTGGCGGGCTCTAGTGGCGGCTTGGTGTCTCCCTCTGGTGGTTGTCGGGCGGTTTGCCCATTCGTCAAACCGCGTGGCTTGGTCGGCTTGTATTTAGGTTAAACCATTTGTACTTGTAATTTTTTTAGTCCCACATTGTTTAATTGTAATCTCTCTCATCTTATCCATTCTATAAAAGGGAGGTTATACCATGTAATACTCACCTTTTTTGGAATATAAAGATTTCAGTTTTTCCAATTTCCGGACTCTCTTTTTTTGTTCGCATAACCTCACCTCGAGATGATTCCGCTGCCAGGCTTCCACTAGCTGGCAGGGCAGGTTGATCTCTCGGAGGGGTGAGTAGACCTCACCTAGAGATGATTCCGTTGTCAGGCTCCCACTAGCTGACAAGGCAGGTTGATCTCTCGGAGGGGTGAGTAGACCTTACCTTGAGATAATTCCGCTGTCAGGCTCCCACTAGCTGGCAGGGCAGGTTGATCTCTCGGAGGGGTGAGTAGACCTCACCTCGAGATGATTCCGATGTCAGGCTCCCACTAGCTGGTAGGGTAGGTTGATCTCTCGCAGGGGTAAGTAGACCTCACCTCGAGATGATTCCGCTGCCAGGCTCCCACTAGTTGGTCGGACAGGTTAATCTCTCAGAGGGGTGAGTGGATCTCACCTCGAGATGATTCCGCTTCCAGGCTCCCACTAGCTGGCAGAGCGGGTTGATCTCTCAGAGGGGTGAGTAGACCTCATCTCGAGATGATTCCGCTGTCAGGCTCCCACTAGCTAGCAGGGCGGGTTGATCTCTCAGAGGGGTGAGTAGGCCTCACCTCGAGATGATTCCGCTGCCAGGCTCCACTAGTTGGCAGGGCGGGTTGATCTCTCAGAAGGGTGAGTAGACCTCACCTCGAGATGATTCCGCTGCCAGGCTCCCACTAGCTGGTAGGGCGGGTTGATCTATCGGAGGGTTGCGTATACCTCACCTCGAGATGATTCCGCTGCCAGGCTTCCACTAGCTGGCAGGGCGGGTTGATCTCTCGGAGGGGTAAGTAGACCTCACCTCAAGATGATTCCGCTACCAGCCTCCCACTAGCTGGTAGGGCGGGTTGATCTCTCGGAGGGGTGAGTAGACCTCACCTCAAGATGATTCCACTGCCATGCTCCCAGTAGCTGGTAGGGCGGTTGATCTCTAGGAGGGGTGAGTAGAACTCACCTCAAGATGATTCCGCTGCCAGACTCCCACTAGCTGGCAGGGCAGGTTGATCTCTCGGATAGATCAACCCCCTGAGTGCAGTAACTGTGAGGTCACCCTTTTCAAGGGACCCCGAACTCCACAGAGACCGATTTCTCAGTTTCAACATATTTCTCGTTCACAAGACAAAAAAATAATATACTTCGCAATGATGCAAGAAGCATGCCGAAAAGATATAGAGCGGGCATTTGGTGCTCTTCAATCAAGATTTGCGATAATTAAGGGGCCGACCCGTTTTTGGAATAAGAGTGTTTTACACGATATCATGATTGCTTGTGTTATAATGCATAACATGATCGTCGAAGACGAGCGAGATGAAAATGAATATGTCGCTATTTCTACTCCAACACCAACGCAAAATGTTGAAGAGTTGAACACAAGTGAAGCCGAACGATTTCGTCAGTTCCTAAATCGACATAAAAAGATCAAGGACAGAGATACGCATTTTGCACTTCGAGATGCACAAGTTGAACATTTGTGGAAACGACAAAAGAATGAATATATGTAATTTTGAATGTATTTTTATTTTTGCACGAGTTTAATCAGTAAATAGATCTTCTTCTCTTATTTTTATGACAAGTAATAATTAGAAATTATTCAATATTAGTGTTATTTTGTAGGTCTCGAAAAAATAATTTTATTGACACATTATATGTCATAATTGAAAAATTATTATAGCGGCTACGAGGATTTATAGATTATACGAATAATTCATAAAGCAAACAATTAAATAATAAAAAACTAAATGTCGGACACGACATTTCCTCTTCCCCTCCTCTATATTTAGAGGAGGGAGAGCATCTGCATAAATGGAGGCATAAATGCCGATCCATTGGAGCGGAACCGTTCGACATTCCTGGAGAATGCCGAACGGTTGGAGATGCTCATATCCAAGCTGTATATTGTTCTCCCTTATTCGACCTTTTCATACCTCTTAAAGGGATGAATTTCTCTCTCCATCATTCACATCATGATTGAGAAGTTGGCAACATGCACGTTCAAATACTTCTAGCTCAGCGTAGAAAAAAATTTAGGTGAGTGTCTCTCACATAGGATTAGGTGGGTGAATAAATAGTGTTTTACTAGTGGACCTCATTTCTTTTTCTCCCCAAAAATTTCCCGTCTCTTAAAAGTTTTCCTCCTCATGCACAAAGTCGAACCCTACACTGGCGACACACCCTCCTCCTCCAAAGGCGACGTTCCCCCATCATCCCGCTACCGCGGCGACACCCCCCTCCTCCACCAGTGGCGACCTTCCCCCCTCCTTTTCCCGCGGCGACACCCCTCCTCCTCCATCGGCGACCTCCGCCCACCTCCTCCCGCGGTGACACCCTTCCTCCTCCCGCGGTGACCTTCCCCCCTACTACTCCCGCAGTGAGACCCCCCTGCTCAACTTCTTTGGGTGGTATTTATTCTCATGATGAGACCCCCCTTACTCCCGCGACGAAACCCCGACCTCCTCCTCCAGCAGAGAAACCCCGACCTTCTGCTTCTCCAACGACGAAACCCCGACCTCTCAGTATTTTTGTAAAATACTGGAAGTTCTGGCAATATTTTATTGAAATACTGGGAGTTCTGATAGTATTTGACCAAATATTGTATATTATGACAGTATTGTGATCAAAAAAGTCAATAACAAACACATTGTAATTTACCAAAGCGACATGATGTTACATTATGTTATCGCAGCCTCCTGCTCCTCCAACGATGAAACCTCGACCTCCCAATATTTTGGTGAAATACTGAAAGTTCTGACAGTATTTTATTGAAATACTAGGAGTACTGACAGTATTTGATCAAATACAGTACATTTTGACATTATTGTGGTCAAAAAAGTCGATAACAAACATATTGCAATTTACTAAGACGACATAATGTTACATTATGTAATTGTATTAACATCTTCTTCCCACTAATATATATATTATAATATAAAAAATCTAATTTATGGATTGTATTATACACGATATTGAAGAATATATTGATAGTATTTTGGTGAAATACTGAGAGTTCTGATAGTATTTTGGTGAAATACTGAGAGTTCTGATAGTATTTGGTCAAATACTATCAGAACTCGCAGTATTTCACCAAAATACTGGGAGGTCGGAGTTTCGCCACTGGAGGAGGGGGTCGGGGTTTCACCACTGGAGGAGGCGGGGTTTCACCACGGGACGAGGAGGTCGGGGTTTCGCCGCTGGAGGAGGCTGGTGTTTCGTCGTGGGAGGAGGTGGCCGAGTTTTCGCCGCGGGAGGAGGTCGGGGTTCGCCGCGGGTAGGGCTGATAACGAGTCGAGTTCGAGCGATTTTGACTCGGCCCGAAATCGAAATTTTCCACTCAAATTCGGCTCGAAATCGAAATTGATTTCAAGTCGAGTCGGCTCGACTCGAAATGGCTCTATTCCGGGTCGGCTCGAAATCGAATCGAGTTGGCTCGAAATTGAGTAATTTTTCATTTTATTCCTAATTTGCTGAAAATTAAATTAGGTAACCTATAAATTTAGCAAATGAAACACTTAAATCATTCATGCTTTTTATTTAGCTTTAAATTTTGTTATTTTTAATCTTAAAATAAGAATATATTAATAAATATATAATTTTTTTTAATTAATTCGAGTTTATTCGAATCATATTTCGAGTGATTTAGGGATGGTTCGAAATCGACTCGAAATCAGATTCGAGTCAAATTGAAACGACTCAAATTGAGTCGAATCAATTTTAACAGATTCCGATTCGGCTCAATTTTCGAATGATTTTCGAGCAACTTTTGAGTTTCGAATAATATGCTCAACCCTAGCCGCGGGAGGAGGTCGGGTTCGCCGTGGGAGGAGGTCGGGGTTCGCCGTGGGAGGAGGCCGGGGTTCGCCGTGGGAGGGAGAGGAGGCAGCCATAGCGTTTCACCGGGAGGGAGATTAGAGATCGGGGGGATGCAAAAAATTATTTGAAGGAAAGTGGTGAGGTCCACTTCCAATGAGTGTTTATTCTCTCATCTAGAAATATGTGCACCTAGAAATAGGTGCACCTAGAAATAGGTGAGAGAAAGGCTCGGAATTTTTTTTCCACAGCATAAATATCTTGAAATCAAGATAGAAAAGAATCACCTTCAACTTGGGTCAATATCTTGAAAAGAGGCTTGCGTGAGGTGAAGAGCTTACCAGCAAAAGGAACAATATAAATATTAAATAGTAAAAAAAAAAGAGAGAGCTCTAAAAACAGAATCCTTCTCTTGAAATCCGGAAGGAATCACATGAGATAACATAAAAACATAAATAAGCGCTACAAATCTCAAGCTTGAGATTATAATAGTTCTTTCTCGCTGATTTCCTTCAACACAAAGATGTAATCCACCAACAAAATTGGATTAAACACTGCAACTTCTCCTCATTCCAACAAATCTGAATTTCAAATCCTTCATTTGGCAAGAAAAAATTGAGCAGATGAAGCAAAAGAGGAGTCTCACACATCAAGCCAATAGGTGCTCTAACTGTTGCCAAAATCATAACCTCTTTCAAAAAACCAGACTCCAGTTTTCACATCGACAAGATAAAGATGATAACGGCGCCGTTTGGGCGACTTACTTTCACCGGTCAAGCGGATACTATCACATGAATCGGACCTTAATGGGGTGAAAATAAGTCCCCCCTGCCGGTATGGGAGGACGGAATTACAATTCCTATGTTTTTGTACTTTTTGATGAAAAACAGGAAAAACAAAATTGCAAGTAGAAGAAATTATGTGGGAGACAAAATTCAGGGAAGCTTCTACATTCATTCAGATTTTCATATTTCTTTCATAGCCTTCATACAGCATACTTATATAGAGAAAATTTCATTAACTAATTCTTGTTATCAGGAACTTTGGAAAGATGCAGGAGACTGCTTCGACTTCTGGCCGCATTTAAAACTTTGACTGCTTCTCCTTCTTCCTGCTAGTTGTGAAGCTTGGAAATTGTAACTGGCTATTGCTCTTCTTCTATTTGTCTCTTGCATGAAGTACCTCAACACCCCCCCCCCCCCCTTAATGCTGAGACCAAAAGTTTTCTCAGATCCATGAAAGTTTGCACCGGCAAAGGTTTTGTAACGATGTCTGCAAGCTGTTTGTTGGATTGACAGTAGGCAAGCTGGATCTGATTTTCTTCTACCAGATCCTTCAGAAAATGATAACGCAGATCGATATGTTCGGTGCGGCTGTGAAATATAGGATTTTTAGCAATTCCAATGGCTGCTGTGTTTCACACCAAATTTTAATTTCCTTTTCTTCTTTCTTTAGCCGGAGATCACTGAACAGTCGTCTTAGCCATACACCTTCACATGCTGCTGCGCAAACTGCCACATACTCTGCTTCTGCCGTGGAGAGGGCTACAGATTTTTGCTTCCGTGATGACCAGGATATAACTTTGCTTCCAATCATGTACACATGACCACTGGTGCTCCTCCTATCTTCTGAATCTCCCCCCCAGTCACTGTCTGAGAAGCCAACTAAATCTGTGGATCTCTCTTCTTGGTAGTTCAGTCCAAAATCAACTGTCCCCTTTAGATAACGAAGGACTCGTTTGGCTGCCGTCATGTGCTCTGGACTTGGCTTGGACAGAAATCTGAATAGAATTGACACGACATTCTCTATGTCCGGCCTCGTGTTGGTGATGTAGATAAGTGATCCTACCAGACTTCTGTATTCTGCTTCTATAGCTGAAGTTGATTCTTCATTCTTTACTAACTTTGCTCCAGTTGTCATTGGAGTTGGGGCTGGATTACAATCTCTCATACCATACTTCTCTATTACTTGCTCTATGTATTTCCTTTGATTGATGAAAATTCTTCCTGGATTTTGATTAATTTGAAGTCCTAGGAAGAATTTCATCAATCCAAGATCACTCATCTCAAACTCATTCATCATAACTTGCTTAAATTTCTTAACTATCTCAGATGTGGAGCCTATGAAGATTAGATCATCCACATAGAGACAAAGAATGAGAAAATGGTTAGAATCAAACCTCTTGGTGTACAAGGATGGCTCATTTTTACTTCTGCTGAAACCATTTCCTGCAAGATGACTGTCAATTCTCTGATTCCAAGCTCTCGGGGCCTGTTTTAATCCATACAGGGCTTTATTGAGCTTGTAGACTTTCTCCTCCTCTCCTTCTTTCTCAAAGCCTTCGGGTTGATGAACATAAATTTCTTCCTCAACTCTTCCATTTAGGAAGGCTGATTTTACATCCAATTGATGTACTCCCAACTTGGCTTGAGCAGCAATTGCAAGGAAAGCCCTTATAGATTCCATTCAGACGACTGGGGCAAAAGTCTCATGGAAGTCTATACCCTGTCGTTGAGTATATCCTTTGGCTACTATTCTTGCTTTGTACTTTACTATTTCTCCTTCTTCATTTTGTTTTGCTTTGTAGACCCATTTGAGGTTTAAGATATGTTTATCTTTTGGCTTTTGTACAAATTGTCATGTATCATTCTTCTCTACCATTGCTATCTCTTCTTCCATTGCTCTTCTCCATTTTGGATCTGCAGCAGCTGCGGCATAGTTCTCTGGCTCTTCCTTTATGAGCAGTGCAATGTTCTCTTCAGTTTGATAGATCTCAGCAAGAGATCTAAACCTGGGATATGATGACTCCTCCTCAGATTCTGAAACAGGTTCAGGCTGGTACAGTTCTTCTGGTTCTGCAGTATGTGGCAGCAACTCATGAAGATTTATTCCTTCCACTGATTGAGATGGTTGTTCTTCAGTAACCTCAGTGTGAAGTTGAGGTTTTTCCGGATTCTGATCCCAGTCCCAGCTAGTATTTTCATTAAAAATAACATCTCTAGAGATGCTCAGTTTTTTGGTTTTGGGATTGTAAATATGATAAGGCTTGGACTGTTGGCTGTATCCAATAAAAATCCCCTTCTCTGCCTTCATTTCTAACTTCTTTCTTCCTTCTTTTGGTATGTGCTTGTAGGCCACACACCCAAAAGTCTTTAGGTGTTGCACATTGGGCTTCTTCTTCCTCCAGGCTTCATATGGAGTTACACCTTCTAGACTCCTGGTTGGGGACCTATTAAGCACATAGACAGCAGTCTGAGCAGTTTCTGCCCACAGCTCTTGGGGCAGACCATGGTGATGTAGCATAGTTGTTACCTTTTCCATGATTGTCCTGTTCTTCCTTTCTGCTGTGTCATTCTGTTCAGGATTGTAGGGAGCAGTAAGCTCCCTTGTGATGCCTTGATCCTTGCAGTAATCTTGGAACTCCAGACTTGTGAACTCTCCTCCATTATCAGATCTTAGACATTTCAGGTTGTGGCCACTTTGCTTCTCAGCAGCAGCCTTGAACTCCCTGAATTTTGTGAAAGTCTCTGATTTGTGCTGCAAAAAATAAATCCAAGAAAACCTGGAGTAATCATCAGTTAGACATAGGAAATATTTCATTCCTCCAATAGAGGGTGAAGTTACCGGTCCCCAGAGATCATCATGGACCAGCTCCAGAGGTTCTTTAGCTTTCCAGTTTGTTGCTTTTGGAAATGATTGCCTGTGACTCTTCCCCACCCTTCACAGGTAGTAGGTTCTCCTTCCAATCTTGGTAGCCCCTCCACCATCTCCTTTTGTTTTAACAACTGCAAGTCCTTTATGTTCAAATGTGCAAATCTGTGATGTCATAGGGACAATGCTGTGCTGCAAGAGAAAGCACAGTCATCGGGTTCATTCAGATTCACTGGGAACATGTTGTTAGACGTCATGATGACAGTGGCTATGCACACGCTCGAGTCTTTGTGCATAATGTGACAATGTTCTCCCTCAAAAGTAATTGTGTATCCACTCCTCATGAGCTGTCCAACACTTAGCAAACTTTGAGATAACTTTGGTACAAAATGTACACCTTCTATGTGTTTGACTTGCCCTTCTTTGGATAGGACAGCCACTGTGCATGTCCCTTCTATCTCTAACTTCTTTCCATCGCCTAAAATCACATGAGTTTTCTCGGTTGCAGCAAGATTAGTGAAGATTTTTTCATTGGGGGTCATATGGTTTGAACAACCACTATCTATGAACCATGTATTATGTGGATCATCATTAGTTCTAGAGATTAGTAACTTTTCAGTGGTTTCATGGAATTTGGCTTCCTCCTTCTTATCTTTTGACCAGCAATCCTTTTGCATATGAGTTGGCCTTTTGCACCGTTTACATTTATAAAAACAGTCGAAAGCAGTGTGATTGTTTCTTTTACATAAAACACAGTGCATTTGGTTCTGATTATTAGGCACATTTGTTCTTACTTCTCCTTGTCTACCTCTCCCTCTACCTCTTGTGGATAGATTTGTGGCTCTGGATGAGCCCTTCTCAGTTGGATTAAGCTTTATTTTTGTTTGAAAAACTTGTTCTAGCTCCCCACTAAAATTTTTCAGTCTTTCCTCATGAGCTTGCAATGAACCCATTAGCTCAGTTATGGAGAGGTATCTTAGGTCTTTTGTTTCTTCAATGGTGGTAACAATGGCATTGAATTTGGGAGGTAAACACCTTAGGATTTTAGGGGCAATCTTCTTGTCTTTCAACTTGTCCCCTAGACTCCTAATTTGGTTTACAACGCCCATTAGTCTTGACACAAATTCTTTTATGGTTTCATTTTCTTTCATGGAAATGTTTTCAAACAGTTTCCATTGGTGCTGCAATTTTATTGAGATTACCTTTCGGAGCCTTGAAACTCACTATGAAGGATGTCCCATGCGCGTTTTGGTGTGGTAGCCCCCATGATCCTTGGGTAGATGTCTTTGCTTACTCCTTGATGCAGTAGGAGAAGAGCTCTTGCTTCTAGCTTTGCTTCTTCTTGCGCTGCTTTCAGGACTTCAGCTTCTGTCTCCTTCCCTTTGGATGTCTCGGTCGGCTTCTTCTCGATATGATGCCACAGGCCTTGTGATTGAAGCACAAGACGCATGTGAACAAACCAGAACTCATAGTGTTCTCCATCAAATATGGGAACACCGGCTTGGGTAAAGCTGAACATGTGGGAAGTATTTGGTGTCGCCATATGATGATGGGGATTGGATGAATGCAATGAGATTACACTCAACTACAACCACTCACTGATGGCCATCGAGCAAGAGTAACCTCGCTTTGATACCATGATGAAAAACAGGAAAAACAAAATTGCAAGTAGAAGAAATTATGTGGGAGACAAAATTCAGGGAAGCTTCTACATTCATTCAGATTTTCATATTTCTTTCTTAGCCTTCATACAGCATACTTATATAGAGAAAATTTCATTAACTAATTCTTGTTATCAGGAACTTTGGAAAGATGCAGGAGACTGCTTCGACTTCTGGCCGCATTTAAAACTTTGACTGCTTCTCCTTCTTCCTGGTAGTTGTGAAGCTTGGAAATTGTAACTGGCTATTGCTCTTCTTCTCTTTGTCTCTTGCATTACGTACCTCAACACTTTTATGCAGCCGAAATTGACATTGGAGCAAAGCCATCGACTTTCATTCCTTTGAGAAACATACCGCTCTTCTGATTGATTGTTCTTCTTTTTCTTTCACTTCTGCCTTCTCTGGGGCTTATGCTTCCTGGAGAGAATTGGCTCCAAAACTACCATATGAGTTTTGTTTTGGACCAAATCCAATTCCATCCTTATTATATTTTCACATAAAACGTTGAGGAGACCAGAACTGGGCTAAAACAGCACCGAAATGTAAACATTTAACCAACAGTCTTTCAAAGAACAGATAATTAATGCCATTAATTCTGATACTCCCCTTCTACTCCAGCAAGAAGCTCCCTGTAGCAGTGACCATCAATAGCATCCTTCTGTCTCATTTCCTTGATGAACTCCGCCGCATGCACCATTCTTTGTTGCCTGCAAAACTCCTCCACCACCGTCCGGCATGTTATGAAATCTGGCCCCTTCCTCATTCGCACCGCCTCCCACAGAGCAGCCACCGCCTCATCCACCTCCCCTTCCATTGCCAGCACGCTGACCAGCGAATTACAGGCCCTTCCTGAAGGAACCAATCCCTTCATCCTCATCTCCGAATAGAGCTCCCTCGCATTCCGCGTCCGGCCCTGCGCGCAAAGCCCGTGAATCAAATAGCTGTAAGTGTCATCATCCGGTGATACGCCGTAGACTGGGACCATTTGGTGAAACATACGTAGGGCGTCGTTCAGGTGCAGCGATAAGACATAGCCCTTGATCATGGAATTGAAGGCAAAGAGGTCAGGAGCCAACTCTGAGGCTAGCATCTGACGAAAGAGGGATCGGAGGGCATCCATGTACAGATGCCGAATGTAGGAGTTGGCGCCACGGTGGTGTCCCAAAAGGGCGGCAAAGAGAAGATTGAAGGTTCGGGTGGTGGGCCGGCCGGCGGCATGCCTGGAAGAGCGCATGAACTTGTAAACTCCGATGGCTTTAGAGATCCAACGGGCTTCTGAGTAGAAGCGGATAAGGGTGTTGAAGAAGCTCTCGGGGAATGAAACCGATGTGGAGAAGGAGAACGCGAGGGCGGCGGCCGAGTCCATGTCGCGGTAGAGGCGGGCCGAGCCCAGACGGTTGATGGCAACGAGGAAGAGAGAGGAAGCATCGCCGTCGCCGGAGCGGAGAAGTTGGGGGCGGCGATGGGTGGAATGGAGAAGGAGTGGGATGCAGAGGCGGGGATCGGGGAGGCGTGCTAGGGCGGAGGAGAGGTCCGATGAGGTGAAGCGCGGCGGGAGGGATGCGATGGAGGCGTCGATCTGGGATTGGTCCGGCGGTGACGGGGATGGGGAGTTGTTTTTCCGACGGCGGTGCCGGGTGATTCTGGCTGTGAAATCGGAGAATGTTGCGTCAAGTATTAGGGCTGAAGAAGAATGGGAAGAGGTAGGGATCGGAGATGAGAAGTTTGAGAATCTGATGCTTCTATTCAGAGTTCGAATCATTTCTCGCCCCTTTTCTTCTTCTCGTGGCTTGAAAATTTTGGCACTGAAGCAGATTGTGCCCGTGGACTATAAAATAAGGGCATTCCCGCATTAACACATCATTTTTACTATTAACACTCGCATTTTAAGTTTTGTAGGGACTTCTAAAATTTCTTACCTCAAGCACTTCCTCTATGCCAACTTGCGCACTATTTGGCGATCTCAAAGCCAAGCACTTCCCGCTATTTCGCAACTCTGCCTGTGATATTGCCGGCGACAGCTTCACCTGGGTTTCGTTGGTGATTCCGCATAGGTTGCAGGTGGTTATGCCCAGTTCGCCCCCTATATCGCCGACAAATGTTCACATGGGCTTTGTCGGTGGTTCCGCCCAGTTCGCCCCCCTATATCACCGACGATTACCCACTCCGACCATGGTAAAAAATTGCCCTTCTCCCATATTTCACCATGTTACTCTTGTCCTCTATTTCACCCCATACCGTTGCGGTAGTGGTTGAAGCTATTTGTGTGTCTTTGTTGCTCACTGGTTTTGCCTCCGAAAATCTTTGTTTTCAAGAATAGCTAAATCATCTAGAGGGGGTGGGGGTGAATAAGTTTATAGGTCTTTTGTATATCTTTTAACTTTTATAAGTTTAAGCTGTGAGTGGTGATTTACTTCCTATTGTTTTCAAGACGATCACCGAGACGACACAACAATTTATAGTAGTTTCTCAGATTATGGGTACGTCCACTGTCCCTCCCGCCTTTCAAACAGTGTGTTAGACAAGACACTTCTTCAATATCTCGGTTCCTAAGAGCTTACAACACGATCCTGCGGGACCACTCAGTCTACTCCAAGACCAACAACTTGGGCCCGAAGCCCTACAACTCAGTGATCAAACGATCGCCTACCTCAGGCCAAAAGGCCCTACCTCTCAAGCTAGGAGGATAACCCTATCTCAGATCCAAAGGATCCTACAACTCAGATTCACACTAGAATCCTACCACTCAAGTCAAAGCCCTACACTCAAATTCTTAACAGAATCCTACCACTCAGATCTATACAAGATCCTACACTCGGATTTTATAAATAGACTTACAACTCAGATCTAGAAAGATCATACAAATAAAGATAAGTTTGTTGATGTTGATTTAGACAACAAAGAGATGATCTCTGTGTCACCTTCCTTCTGTTCTGAGAAAGATCAGACCAAATTTCTTCTTTATAACACCAGAAAATAATCTTCAGGATAAGCTCTGCTTGGCCTGTGAAGTAACTGCAGCAGGAGTAGGCCTTTGCTGCGTTTCTCTCAGAGAAATATCTCTGATCTTGATGTTGCCGGTGTTGATCGCAGCAGCTAGCTGGATGACCTTTTGGGTTCAGTCTATTTTAGACTTCTGCTTCGAGCTCTGCAATAATGACGAGGAGGAAGACGAAGTTTTTCCTCTTTGCAAAATGAAAAAAACCTAACAAAGATTCTTTCTTCTTCGCCGATCTCATTCCTTTTATTATTCGCCGTCCAACGACTCTTTTGACCCATGTCCGGTTTTAATTTCTGATTAACAACCTTCTTTTTATAGAATAAATCATACAACAGGCCGCCGACGCCATCAGTGGTGGATTCCATCTTTCCCGCAATGAATTTGAATTTCGTTGACTTTTGTTGACTTTTACTGACTTCAGCATCTGTGTACTTAGCCAATTTCTCAGTTCCAACTCAGGCGTTGAGTGCGTCGAGTGAACTGGCTTCACTCAATGCCTCTGAACATAGTCAATTCTTCAGCCTTGCTTAGGCGTTGAGTGCATTGAGTGAACTGCTTCACTTAACGCCAAAACCATAAGTCAACTTTCTGAACCTTTCTGCCTCTTAGGCGTTGAGAGCGTTGAGTGAGCTTTCATCACTCAATGCCTCTGGACTTAGCCACTTTCTGCTCCACTGCAAAGCGTTGAGTGCGTTAAGTGAACCTTCATCACTCAACGTGTAACGTCTCCATCCGTTCATATAACATATAATAGAAGGTCCGGCCGGGGCCCCACACCATATGCTACAAAACAGGCAGGGAAGTTACAGGTTAATACCAAATCATAATAACACCCTAACTCAGAGCATGCTAGCGGAAGATTTTAACAATAATATGGAACTCCAAGCATGAATGTTCACTATATATATAAATAGCCACATTTATATATCAACTCTCGAAGGAATGTTCAGCATATACACTATCGTTGGGCCTTAGGGACTTACAATTACGATTTACAAGTGTGGATTCCAAACATCGGCGCACAGGCCAGCCACATATGAACAAAACACAATATTCTTTGCTTAGCCTTCAAGGACTAGCAGCGGTAACAGCAGTAGCAACAGGAACTTCAGCCCTTATGTGCCCCGCTCGACTCTCCAACAACTGCACAAGGACAACCCACCAAATGGTGGCAAACAAGGCAACAGTCAACATTCAGCTGACCAATTTATAACGACCCTACCCCTTTCCCGGGGCAGTGGTATTCCTTCACTGCAAGCATAGCAATTCATCGGCAGATATATATATATCACAGATTGTGCTCTCACGCACAAACAATTCATCACAACCGTCAGCCACGCGGCCCGATGAACCGTGCACTCAGGACACATTCTTGGTGTACCGGCGAACCAGGGTTCCACCACCGTTCCAGGGCCGAAACCCGACGGTAAAATTGAGCATTTAGTCGTTACGGCGTGCATGCCTAAGACTCTCATTATGCGCTCTAACTAAGCATACTTTCAGGTCTCCTAGTCGGACAGACATAATGCAAGTACGGATCAGCCACCTCCAGTTGCTCAAGTCGCCTTGCCATCACCGAATACGAATGTACTCGCGGCTAAATTTAAGGTGCGGGTCGGTTTCACCTTTCATGTTTAGCATGAAGCCTTTTGAAGAGCTCATCAAGCTCACAAATAGCCATATTATCCTCGAAGGACTGGCTGCACAATCACAGGTTAACTAGGAGCCATTGCCAGCGACACTTACTCGTGTGCGGCGTTAGCGATAGAACTCACTTTCCATCCCTAGTCCTAACATTATCGATCATAGCATACAATACAAGCACTTGGTGGGTATTTTCCTGTACTTTCACTCCAGTACTTCCTGCTACTATCTTTCACAGGCACAACCCATTGAAATCACCAACATCACAAGGGTCTTTTCCTGGACTACCACTCCAGTACTTCCTGCTACTGCCCTTCATAGGTCCAACTCATCGACTCCATAAACTACACATTTAACCACGGAGTCTTCTCTGGTGTGCAAATGAAACATCACCAATCCAGACCAACCTGTCCAGATGGGCTTCACACTGCATGCATATTCCATACTACACACTTCCGGATCTATATGCAAGACTATTATGGATTCCAAGAATCAACCCAAGGAAATCTTTTTACAATCCACCCTCTAGTGGGGGAAATCCATGCACATGCCAAAAGAAGGACTTCACATGTCCAAGAAGGAAGATCGTTACCCTTGACGACCTCTTTGGAGCCATGTAATTCTAGCTCGTTGGAAAGCGCCGCAACGGCCTTGCCTCCACAAATCTGTCCTCGGATCTCGATTCGGAACTCGAAAGCTCCACTGGTGGCCGAATCTCTTTCTCCTCCTCCTCCTTCATCTCCCTTCTTTCTAGCTCTTTTAGAAAGAGAATGGCACAAGTTAGAATGAGAATCTCTTTCTCATTCCTGGCTATTAACCAGCAGGGAGAAGCCTGAGCTATTAAATCCCAGCTGAAGGAAATGAACGGCCACAAATCGCCCACACATGTCTCATTTTGGGCTGACACGGCCTGTGACACTCTCGTGTCACAGACCCTGTACCTTAAGCGGCACACAACCGACTTACCCAGAGCAGGATACGACCATGTGATACGCCCGTGTCACAGGCCGTGTGCCCTGACATGCCTTCAGACACGCCCGTGTCTGCGACCGTGTACCTCTGACGGCACACAACCGATTCAACCCGAACAGGACACGACCATGTGACACGCCCGTATCACAGGCCATGTGCCAAGAGACACGCCCGTGTCCTTCCCGTGTTCACAAGGCCTCAATGCCTTGGACAAAACCAGAGAAGGACACGACCATGTGACATGCCCATGTCATATTTGACAAGCCCGTGTCACGGGCCGTGTTCCCCACTAGAGGATCGTTGAGCACATTTACTCAAGTGGAGGTCGACGAACCAGAGGAGGACACGCCCTCAGACACGCTCGTGTCGCAGGGCGTATTCCCTCTCGAGAACTCGTCGAGTGCATTTCGTCGAGTACTCGACATGCTGCTCAGCTATACAGAGCAGGACACGGCTTGGGACACGCCCGTGTCACCGACTGTGTTGCCCAACCTTAACCCAATCTTGGGATTTGGGGTGTTACACAACGCCTCTGTACTTAGTCTCTTCTCTAAATGCATGTCATCTTGCTGAGGCATTGAGTTAACTGGCTTCACTCAACGCTTCTGTACTTAGTAAATTTCTATGCACTGCTAGGCGTTGTGTGTGTCGAGTGAGCCTTCCTCACTCAATGCCATTCTAGACTTTTTAGTCTCAACTGCTTAGGCGTCGAGTGAACCTTCGTCACTTGATGCTTCTAAACTTAGACAAATTTTTCTATCTATCTCTTCTTGAACTTTAACATCATATGACGCTTTCTTTTCTGGCGTTGAGTGAGCTGTCCTCACTCAACGCTTCTGAACTTAGTTAATTTTTCTGTCTTCTTCTTCTTTGGATTTGATAGAATTAGCATGACGTTGAGTGAATTGGCTTCACTCAATGCTTCTGGATATAGCCATATTTATTTGACAGATTCTCTGTGGCTTTCACTGAAGTAGCTTTATTCAACGCTTCCTTCTTCAGGCGTCGAGAGTTGTGTTGACTCGACGCTTCTCGACTGTG
This sequence comes from Platanthera guangdongensis, assembly GCA_039583875.1. Classification (NCBI taxonomy): domain Eukaryota; kingdom Viridiplantae; phylum Streptophyta; class Magnoliopsida; order Asparagales; family Orchidaceae; genus Platanthera; species Platanthera guangdongensis. The sequence goes on from CM077162.1 coordinate 153,302,303, forward strand.
CGAACAAGAAAAACTAGACCGAAAAATTGGAGTAATAAATTTTTTATTATCCAAAAAGGTATCTATTAAAAAGATATGACCTTCTTTTTATAGAATGAAGGAGAGAAGAGAGATTACAAATAAGCAATGTGACACTAATAATTACAGGAACAAGCATCTATATAAGCTGCATAAGTCATGCAGTTAGACTAACCACACGACAACTATAATGTGCAGAAGACAACTCGACACTGTCTTCAAGTCGCCATAGACAAGCCGCCAGACCGCCCGGTCACCAATCAACACCAACCGCCTAACAAACTGCTGGAGAGTAAATGTCAAACCGCGCGATCTCCAAGCTACTAGAGGCAGACCTCCAGACCGCCCGGTCTCCAAGCCGTTAGGGGCAGACCGCCTGGACACCATGCAACAACACTCCCCCTCAAGCTGGAGCATATATATCAATCATGCCGAGCTTGTTGCAGATGTGGAAAAGGAAGCAGACACAGGCTTGGTAAAGATATCTTCTAGCTCGTTGTCGGAGGTAACGAAGGGAGTACAGATCTGTTTCTTCAAAATCTCATCCCGAATAAAATGGCAGTCAACTTCATTGTGCTTTGTCCTCTCACGAAAGACCAGATTTTTAGAGATATATATAGAGGCCTTGTTGTCACAAAACATAGGTAGATGATGGTTATAAACCACTACTAAGTCAAGCATGAGAGTCTGCAACCATTTTAATTCACACGTGGTCACCGCCATACTTCAATACTCTGCTTCAGCACTTGACCTAGAGACGACAGATTGTTTCTTTCTCTTCCAGCTTACAAGGCTTCCCCCCACAAATGTACAAAAGCCCGATGTGCACTTGCGATCTTCTTTGTCATCAACATAGCTAGAATCCGAGTATGCTTCAACCTGCAAGTGACCATTCTTTTGAAATAGAAGTACTTTACCTAGCGCCGCTTTAATATATTTCAATATCCTCATGGCAGACTGTAGATGACACTCCCTAGGAGCTTGCATGAACTGACTATCCTTGCCTACAACATAGGAGATGTCGGGTTTGGTTAGCATGAGATAAATGAGTTTGCTGACCAAACGCCTGCACCTCGTAATATCTCATAGAGGAGGCGAGTCATCTGTCCAGCTTTTATCTTCTCCAATAGCCATGGAGCATCGGGCAAGTTTAGCTCCAGTCAACCCTGTCTCTTTAAGAAGATCAAGAGCATACTTCCGTTGAGAGAGGACCAAGGAGTTGGCCTTTTGAGAGATTTCTATCCCTAGAAAGTATCTTGGGGAACTCATATCCTTCGTGACAAGATGCTGACGAAGATGTTTCTTCGTCAAGTCTATCCCAGCCTGGTCATCTCCAATGAGAAGGATATCATCCACATATACGACAAGAACCACCAGACCCATGGAGGTTTTGCGAACGAATAATGAGTGATCAGCCGAACTCTTGGTAAAACCCACGACCGCCACAATGCTACTAAACTTGTCAAACCAAGCCTGGGGGCATTGCTTTAGGCCATAGATGGCCTTCTTCAGCCTGCATACCCGAGTCTCCTCCTGAGCAACATACTCAGGAGGTTTCTCCATATAGACATCTTCTTAAAGATCACCATAGAGAAATGCATTTTTGACATCCAGTTGGAAAATTGTCCAATCCCTGTTGACGACCACAGAGAGCAGAACATGAATAGTGCTGAGATAGGTAACGGGGAGAAGGTGTCAAAATAATCAATACCATAAGTCTGAGTGAAGCCTTTGGAGACAAGGCGTGCCTTATAACGATCCACACTACCGTCTGGATGGAACTTCACAACAAAGACCCACTGACAGCCAACAACATCATTGCCTAACGGTGGAGGAACGAGGGTCCATGTACCCCTCTTAGTGAGGGTGGAAATTTCATCATCCACAACCGCCTTCTAATAAGGAATAACAAGGGATTCATGGTAGGTGCGTGGAGTGGCAGTGGTAGAGATCGCCAATGCAAATGTCCTGCAAGAAGGAGTAAGGCGAGCATAGGAAATAACATCAACTAGCGAGTGCTGGGTATATTTCTGCACCCCTTTGCGAAGAGCAATGGGAAGATCTACGTTGGCATGTTCCTCAATTTACGGGGCATCCGTGGCGGAGAGAGCTGGCCCGAGAGTAGAAAGATATGGCGGTGGAGAGGAGGGAGATATCTCGGTAGGTGGACGCGGTGGAGGAGATGGTGGAGACGGTGGAGGTGGAGGAATCTCGCCAGGCATAGATGGGATGGAAGGGATGTTATGACAATTAGGAATATCAGGAAGAGAAGAGGAGTCATGAGAGAAGTAGGATGCATTTTCAAAAAAGATGACGTCCGTAGAGACAAACTGCTTGCGGGCAACCGGGTCAAAACAACAATAACCTCTCTGAGTGTTAGAGTACCCAAGAAAGACACATTTGGTGGCCCGCGGTGAGAGTTTGTCATAGATGGTTGAGGGAGAGTGCACAAAGGATGTGCACCAAAAGACACGCAGAGGGAGAGGAAACGAATCCTTGTCCGAATAGAGAATTGAGAATGAGGTTTTTCCGTGAAGAATCGTGGTGGGAATGTAATTGAAGAGATAGCAGGAGATGAGAACATCATAGCCCCAATACGAGTGAGATACCTGCATTTGTGTCAGCAGAGTGCACGTGACATCGAGGAGGTGTCAGTTTTTGCGTTCTACCGTGTCATTTTGCTGTGAGGTATAAACACATCTAGTTTGGTGAACAATACCATGTTGCATACAGCAAGAAGAAAAATCATGACTAAGATATTCTTTTGCATTATCAAATCGAATGATTTTAACAGATACATCAAATTGATTCTTAATCATAAAATAAAAAGATGTCCATACATTGAATAATTCAGAGCGATCTTTTAAGAGATACACCCACGTACAGCGGGAGAAATTGATGTGCCCGCGAACAGACTCTTATTGTGGTTGGTTAGACGAGTCGATCGTCGCGGGCTAGCTAAGGTAGGCAAGTGCACCTATCGCAAGTAGTACTCGATATTCGGGTGAATACCGAGGTCGTATTGTTCTCGGGGTCGGGTTGACTATTCTTACTCCTCTAGGAGGACTATTATTTTACTGAAAGTAAGGTGGAGATTTTAATTAACTAAAGACAGGAAAAATAAAAGAGCGAAAAACGATTTAGAAAAATTCGATGAAGGTTTAACACTCGGCATCGAATCAGATTAAGACTAAAATAATTTATAATAATTATTGAACTTAGTTTTCAAATTAATAAAAGGCAACTTGGCCGTGGTGGTTCCACAAATGTGAGCGCACTTATCTCTAGGAATATTGCTCATCTGAACGTTAAGACTATTCGACCGAATGTTAGTCCGACGAAGGATTCCTCTTAACGCCCGCTTTACGCTAAGAACCCCGCTATTGGGTGGGGAACCCAATCAGGAAGAATTACGCTTGTCCTCTCTCGAGGGTATGCACACAACTCTCTTTACCCAGGGGTGATCTGTCCATACACACGACATCTCGGCTAGCTAGCGTATGGATAACGAAAATAGGGCTCACACATTGATTTGTGGTCCTACGCGTCATTAACCCGGGGTAAACCTTAAGTCCTAAAATTAAAGTGAAAATTAAGAACTTTAATTATTTCAAATCATTTTTAAATGTCCCAATGCTCTTCGATGCCGAGGCTAATAATGATTAGCCACACATCGGTATGGGCACGGCTTTATAATTTGATGAGACGTGAGTTCGTAATTAAACGATAAATGATTATAAGAAGAAGACATGAAAATAACAAATATTTAGAAAACAAAAGGTTAGCTAAAAAGAGAACTCTCATACACTTCAAATTATAAATAAATAAAAAAAACTAAGTTACAAAAAAAGAAAAATTACAAGTTCTACTCAAACGAGTAGGCGGGAAATAAGGGCGCGCCATTTAACTCTTAACGAGTAGGCGGAAAAGAAAAAAAGGAAAATTGCAAGTCCTACTCAAACGAGTAGGTGGGAAATAAAAGCACGCCATTTAACTCTTAACGAGTGGACGAAAATAAATGCGCACATACACACACTCTACACGAATTAAAAGAAAGCAATAAAACTATCTCCTACACACACACACACTCTATATAATTGAAGAAAGCGATAAAAGAAAAAATGAAAATTTATCTCCTACACACACACACTCTACATAATTGAAGAAAGCATAAAAGAAAGCATGAAAATAAAGCTTGAAAATCTATCTCCTACACTCACACGCTCTACAGAAATTGAAGAAAGCATCAAAAACTTTTCTCATACACTCACACACACAACATGAAGGTTAAAATTGTACAACCCCGTATCCCGTCGAGCGGGATCCTCCCCAAGTGGCACGCTCGGGACATGTTATGAGCGACGTTTTGGTGCAGCCCCGTTCGAAGGCGTGCGGGTCCTCGTGCGTGCACGCGGAGGTTTTATGTGTGTATATGCTTAAAATTTATATGTATATATATGTTTAAATATATATATATGTGTGTTTTTAATTTTATAATATATATATATATATATATATTATATTATATATATATTATATGAGATTATAAAGCTGAGGGGGTACGGGACAGCACAAGAAAAAAGAAAAAGGAAAGAGAGGGGAAGAAGAGCTGTCGGGTACAGTAGAGGGGGTCAGCATGGAGAAATAAAATAGAGGCAGGAAAAAAGAGAAAGGGGAGCAGGAGGGGATCGGGATTTTAGGAGCGGTCTGAAGATGCGTCAAGGGTGCAGAGTGCACGAAAATACTTAGGCACTACCACGAGGGTCCGGCTGGTGGGCATTATCAAGCTAACCAGACCGCGCGGAAGGCGCTGGAGGCGGGCTTCTTTTGACCCACTCTATTCAAAGACAGTCATAATTTTGTGCGCTCATGTGATAGCTGCCAGTGGTAGGGTAACATCTCTCGTCGCGACGAGATGCCAAATTTTTTTTTTAGAATGCAAAGTCTTCGATTTATGGTGCATCTATTTTGTCAGCACCCCTACCTCCATCTTTCAAAAATAATTATATTTTAGTGGCGGTCGACAACGTATCGAGGTGGGCGGAAGCGCAAGCTCTCCCCAACAACGATGCGCGAGTCGTCGTTACTTTTCTTAAAAAATTATTTTCTCGCTTCGGCACACCTCGCGCTATTATGACCGATAGGGGAATGCATTTCTGCAACACTCAAATGGCTAAGACGTTAGCTAAATAGAGCATCACGCACAAACTTGCCACCCCTACCACCCACAAACTAGTGTCCAAGTTAAGGTAGTAATTCGAGAGATTAAGTGTATATTAGAGAAAACCGTTTCACTTAATAGGAAAGATTGGCCAATCAAACTCGACGATGCGTTGTAGGCATATCATACCGCATACAAAATTGCAATTGGTTGTACGTCGTATTGATTAATCTACAGCAAAGCGTGCCATATCCCTGTAGAACTAGAACATCGCGCTCTTTGGGCTTTAAAACTCTTAAATCTCGACGCTAACTTAGCCGCTCAAAATAGAAAACTGCAACTAAACGAGCTTGATGAATAGCGTACAAATGCTTACAAGAGCAATAAGTTCTATAAGGAGTGTTCTAAGTTTTACCACGACCGAAAAAACAAGACCCAAAAAACTTTTTCTCTGGGCGATCTTGTCCTTCTATATAATTCACGTCTTCGACTTTTTCCCGGTAAATTAAAATCATGATGGTCCGACCCCTTCAAAGTTGAAGAGGTTTTTTTCATATGAGACCGTACTAGTCTCCCACCCAGAAAAAGGCTCGTTTTAAGTGAATGGTCATCGCTTAAAATTATATATAGCAGGCGATCCTGTGAGCGGTAATAACGAATCCATAACCCACCTCGACATATAAACCGCCAAAATAGTCAAGCTACACAATTATAAATAAAGCGCTCTTGGGACGCACCCCATGTTTATCTTTTGCACTATTTCTTTACTTTGTCTTTGCTATTTTTTCTTAATAATGCAGGGTTCCTAAACTAGGCCTCCCCAACCTCATTTCAGTGAAGCTTCAACCCCCCTCTATTTATTTTTTTATATAAATATTGTATTTTATTTTTGTTCAGCATACTTATGTTGCAACATTGGGGACAATGTTGGACTTAAGTATGAGGGTGTTTTCTTGATTTATTTTCTGCACTTCTACTTTCTACACTCCAAAAATTAAAAATATACAAAAAAAATTATATATATATATATAAACAAAGCAAAACAAAAAAAATATTTAAAATGAAAACTCCAATTTTTTTTTCTTTTTATCATAAAAAAAAAAGAAATTTCAAAAATATTTATAAAACAAAAATTCCAAAAAAATTGTAAAACAAAAATTTCCAAAAAATTATAAAACAAAAATTACAAAAAATATTTAGTTTAATTTTGTAAATATTTTTTGTAAATATTTTATGCATATATCTTTTTGTAAATATTTTTGTAAATATTATTTTCTCTTTCCCCTCTTCCTTTATTTCTCTTCATTGTAAATAACTTTTCTCTCTTTCCTTATTTCTAAATATTTGCTTATAAAAACCAAAAATATAAAAAAAATAGAAAAGAGAAATAGTTCAAAAAAATATTAATTATATCTTTTTCGCATTTTTTGTATGTATATAATAACAAAATTAAACACAAAATACAAAGAAAGAGAATAAGTCAAAAATCCCCCCAAAAAATTGAACAAAACTTCCAAAATCTCCAAAAAAAGAGCAAAACAAAACAAAAACAAAAATTTCAAAAAAAGATAATAAATTAAAAACACCAAAAAAATGAAAACTCTAAAAATCCCAAAATAATTTTTATAAAACAAATAAATCGCATATTCCATCCATAATCCTTTTTGCTATAAAAAAATTTTTTGCGAGTTTATTTATAAGCGAATTTCATTAATTATTTGTTTATTATTCGTTTATTAATTAAAGATTGATTTATTTAAATATCCGGGGATAAATTTTAAAGAATTTTTTTATTCTTTGTTCTTAAGATAGGGGACTTGTTTTAGACACTACTTCTAGTTTATCTAAAATAGAGGCATGTGTATTATGTTAGAAAAAACAACTATAAACTTCAATTATTTCTACTTCAAGCTTTTAAAAACACAGGAACGTTCAATTTATAAATGTTGCTCTCAAGAATATTTTATTAAAATCTACTTTTATTTTTTTAAAAAAAATATATAAACAAAAACCCATCTCCCCATATCTATCATGTCTTACTTGGCATGATAATATTTTTATCTTAAAAAGAACCTATGTCAATGGGAATATGATTTTGTTACGTAAACATAGACATCCAATATCTAAAAAGATTATATGTTACGGAGTAAGAGAATAAAATTTATTACTCCTATACATATACATTGGGTTTTATGAAGTTATTCAAAAATTACATGTCATGGAAAATAAGATTTTGTTTTGCTAAACATCCTCATTCAAAAAAAAGAAACTGAGGTTTGACAAAAAAATATACCTCACCTCCTCCAAATCCCTCTTCATAGACCAAAACAATCCCCTTAGTCATATTCAATGATTTTAGACTTAATATAAAATTTTTTTGAGAGCATATTTTTTAAATTGCATTATTTCCTTTAAACTTTTAAGCTAAAGTTTCTATAATTCCAATCTATCTTTGTTAGTTAACGATTATAATATTTGCTTGCTATTTGGCTACTTCAAGAAGTCTTTTTGGCCAAAACTTTTCCTCTATTTAAAGCAATTTCATGATTTAGGACTTAACTCTTATACCCCCGAAAATTACTTTGATCTCTCTTTTAATTAATTCAAACGGTAGCTAAATTTATGACTTCCTTTAATTCCTTATAAATATATCTCCAACTTTTGCTCTGGAATAGCAAAAGCTTAAGTATGAGGGTATTTGATCATTTGTAAATATACGTATTTTTACGTACGTTATTTAAGTTGCTTTTGTTTATTTTCATTATTTTTAGTTATTTTTCTTTAATAAAATACTTCTTTTTTGTATATATCTTATAAATTAACTTTAGTTTATTTTCTGAAAATTTTCAGGAAAATTGTCAAAATTCCAAAGTACATGCCCGTGTACTTCTCGATCATGCCCGTGACTTGGGCGTGTGACTTTGATTCCAAAAGATGTTGCCGCCAGCTTGACGAACGACGTTCTATGTTCGTCGAACTGCCCGACACACCCGTATTCATCCCGTGACACGCTCGTGTGGCCCCTCGACGTTCGTCGATCTCAAATCAAGGATCTGTGTTCGATGATTTCTTAACACGCTATGTGTTATGCCCTCGACGTTCGTCGAACCCAGCTCGACAATCGGAGTTCGACGTTCGTCGAACTGCTCGACACACCCGTGTTCAACCCGTCGAGCTCTACTCAATGCCAACCACTCGACGCCAGCCAACAACTCAACGCCAACCACTCGACGTCATCGCCACTCAACGCCATCGCCACTCAATGCCTACAGCTCGACGTTCAGCATTCGACGATCGTCGAATCCACCTACATGCCCGTGTCAAGTCAGCGACACACCCATAACCTCTCCACCTGTCCCAGACAAGTCAGCGACACGCCCGTGACCTCTCCACCTATCCTAGACAAGACAGCGCCAATGACTAAATGACACGACACCTTCCCCAGATAAACCTCCCTGACACGCCCCCACTACACGCCCGTGACAGCAGGGTCACCCCCATGACTTCCATGTGTACAACCCCAAAAGTCAAACCAATAGTAAATGTTCTGAATCACATCACTACTGACATGCCGACCCTACATGCTCGTGACGTATGGCGTGTAATCTGAATTTTTTGCCTATAAATAGAACTTTGCTGTAAGAGCCATGGGTTCGAAATTTTGAGCCATTTTGCTGTTAGGGGTGCTTCTAGGAGGCTTCTTTTAGTGCTATGTGTAACGCCCCGAAACTCAAAGGAGCAAAAGGGGGACGTTTTGGGCCAGTTTAGGTTCTGGAAGCAGGCACACGGCCTGGGACACGGGCGTGTCCCAGGGCGTGTCAAGCCGTGTCGACACTTAGCCGCGAAGTCGTCGAGTTTGACTCGACGATTCGTCGAGAGGGGGCACACGGCCTGCGACACGGGCGTGTCGCAGGGCGTGTCGACCCGTGTCGACACTTAGCCGTGAGTCGTCGAGTTGTACTCGACGATTCGTCGAGAATGGGCACACGGCCTACGACACGGGCGTGTCGCAGGGCGTGTCAACCCGTGTCGACGATCGTCCCGGGGAGTCATCGAGATTCACTCGACGATCGTCGAGACAAGGCACACGGCCTAGGATACGGGCGTGTCCAAGGCCTTGTCATCAAGTCGTCGATCTTCCCTCGACGAAATGTCCCGTGTACACGGCCTGGGTCCAGGCGTGTCAAGGTGACACGGGTAAGGACACGGGCGTGTCCTAGAACCCGTGCAGTGCTCGGGTTGAAAATGGGGAAAAATCATGGGGTACACGGCCGGCTACACGGCCGTGTGAAGTGGAACACGGGCGTGTCAGCTCGAACACGGGCGTGTTCGATGCCCGTGTGAGGTTCCAGGAGATTCGATTTTGACGGCGAATGCGGCACACGGCCCTGGACACGGGCGTGTGCCAGGCCATGTTCGGTCCAGATTGGGCATTTCAGCCCCGAATCAAAGCCGTTCGTTTCCTTAGGTTGAGATCCAACGGCTGGGGGTTGTTCCTGAGAGGATATACCCGTGAGTTGACTTAGAAATCCATCACTTTCATACCTTATCATCTCTCCAAGTCCTTGGAGAAAGAGGAGAGCCATTGGAGGAAGAAGAACTAGATTCCGCCATTGGAGGAGCTTCGGAGCTCCGAATCGCAAGCCGACTCCGGATCCACGGAGGCAACGCAAGTGCGGTGATTTCCATCCGATTACTTTTCAATGGCGCCAAAGAGGAACTCAAGGGTAACGATCCTCATCTTGAGCACGAATAGCTCTCTTTCCTAGCATAGGAAGCCCGCTCTCGCAAGTTTGCGGAGAGTTGGAGGCGTTCCTTCGGGTAGATATGTAAAGTCCCCGTTGTTTAGAGTCCGTATGCGAGAACGGACGTAGGCATGATGTGTGAAGCCTACCCGGACATGTTAGTCTGGATCGGTGATGTTGCATTGCATAAAGCCGGAGAAGACTCCGTGCTATTGGTTGTTTTTCGGGTTTTCTACGCGGTAGATTACAGCAGGGAGCCTTGGGGACTAACCCAAAGGTGCACCCGGAAAACTGGGCGGATACGAGATCTTGCCAACTTGGTGGCTTGAGAGCCAACTTGAACATAACGAGGTTATGTGACTTGTGATGAAAATGGGACTCGGTGGAAGTTTGACCCGCGCAAATGGCTTAAATTGTCGTTGCGATGTGAGCACGGGTTAGATGGAACCGTACCCGTTCTATGTCGTTCGGTTAAAGAGACCTAAAGGCACGTGGCACTTACCGTTGGCATAGAGTAGGGTCTTCGGCGGTCAATGGCTTAAATTGTCGTGACCCAGGCCAGGAAGACAAATTGCTCATAGGTTTGGCCGTCTAAGTGGCGGTGGTGAGTCCGGAATGTTAATGGCTTTAATTGACGTGACATCGACCGGTTCACCGAGAATGTGCCCTGAGTGCACGGGGCGTGTGGCCGTACGAGCCAACGTCTGTGATGGCATGGCTACGGTTATTTATATGGCTCGCTTATGCTAATGAAATGCAGGGAAGGAGCATCGCCGCCCCGAGTTGGGGGCGGGATCGTTATAATTTGGTCAGCATTGCTGACCGTTGCCTTGTTTTGCCACCGTGCGGTGGTTTGTTGCTTGCAGATGCAGCTGGACCAAGCGGTCAATAGCGGGCTAAAGCCCTTTTTGCGAAGCCGGCCCTCGAAGGCCCAAATGGAAATGTTTATTGCTTTATTCATGTATGACCGGCCTGCGTGCCGTGGTTTGTAAAACATGTAATATTCAAGTGAAACATTTTGTAAGGCCTTAAGGCTTGTTTTGAGTATTTTGTAATAACATTCCTGTTTTGTACTAGTGGACATTCGTGCTTTAATGCTGGGTTATTTGTTTACAACTTTTATAAACTGCTTTCGCTAGAATGCTCTATATAGGACGTTGAGATTGGTTGGATGGTTTCCATAAGTAACCACCCGGTCTGTCTGTGGTATATGGCGTCGGGCCCCGGCCGGACCTACTGCTATATGCTATGCGACGGATAGGGGGTGTTACAATGTGGTATCAGACTACTGGTTTTGGTCGGGCTTAAAGTGAATTCGTGGGCGAATTCTTTTTAAGGGGTGGTGAGCACATTGTGTGCGTCATCGTTATAATGGTAAAAAGAACCCATGAATGTCCACTTATGAATGAAAATACTCGTGTTTGAGGAACCTGCGTGTTCCTATAATTGCTGTTTGCAATTTATTTGGTCGCTTAACGGTGTTTTGTACCACTATAGGTGACCAGAAGTGGTGTTGGGCCGTCAGAACGCCGAGTTTCTGAGGCTAGTAGTGCACCGGATGTTGCTCCGACAACACCTCTGTCGGCTGAAAATATACGATTGGTGGCTGAAGCGGTGTTGGCCGTGATTAATGCGCAGCCTGGAAGGCAAGCGCAGCAGCCCGCTCCCGTGATGGAGCAAGAACCTCTGCAAGAGGCTGAGCCGAGGAGGGTGGAGCAAGTGGTTGTGGAACCAATAGTGCCAAGGAGGGCAACTGAGAGGCAGCTGAAGCATGTAATGAGCTTTAACCCTCCGCTATTCTCGGGGTTGGGAACCCCATCGCAGGCTGAAGACTGGCTCTACAGGGTGAAGAGAGTCATGACAACGACGGAGATGGAGGAGTGGCAAATGACCACCATCGCTACGTTCCTTTTGGACGGAGAAGCGAGGATGTGGTGGGAAGGATTGGAGTTGCACCATTTGAGAGGTAGACAACTGATAGACGTTCCGATGGAAGAGTTCTCGGGATTGTTCTTAGCAAGATACCTCCCTTCTACTCAGAGGATTTCAATGGAGAATGAGTTCCTGAAGTTGGTGTAGGGTGAGAGGAGCGTGGATGAATATCTCCACGAGTTTACGCGGTTGAGTCGCTATGCTAGCTCCACCATCATGGATGAGGAGCGCAAGACTAATCGATTCTACGAAGGCTTGAGGGATGAGTTGAGACTGCTACTGTCGGGGCCAATGACGCAGGGTTTCTTAACCTTGGTCAATACTGCCCGGTCCTTGGAGAAGGACATGAAGAATGTACAAGCGAAGAAAAGCTTGGGTGAGAAGAAATCTGAGTTCACAGTGCCGAGTACTTCAAAGTCCGGCTATCGGAGGGCTTTCAAGAAGCACAGGACTTCGGGTCCAGCTCCTTCTGGCGCTTCTGGGGCAACTACGGGTCGGACCCCGGGTACGTGCTTTACATGTGGAAAGACGGGGCATTTCGCCCGTGATTGTTGGAGCGGACGTCCTAAGTCCGAGAGGAGGCCGGGAGCTACTTATGAAGAGAAGGGAAAGGCGGTGGAGTCGACCGCATCCCATTATGCTCCGGCCCAACCAAGGGTCTACAATCTTGGCCAACAGGAGGCCATTAAACAAGCTGATGTGGTGACATGTACGATTTAATTTATAGCAAGTCAATTTCATTAAATACTTGTTATGCGCATGTTACCTTACCACTACTTGTTTAGGATTTGTATTGATTTGTGAAAATCCGGCACGAGCACTCTTCGATACGGGAGCTTCATACTCCTTCTTGTCCGAGGGATTTATATCACGCATCGGAGTCCCTTCTTCGATGGCGAAGGACAAGTTGGATGTGTTGTTGCCCAATGGGTGTTCGATGCGAGCGGATAGGATCTGCGATGTTAAGATTCGTATTGGGGAGCAGGAGTTCGACCTGCGGGCGTCCTTACTTCCGTTGGTGGAGTTCGACGTCATATTTGGCATAGACTGGCTCTCGGAGCAGCAGGCCCATATAGATTGCGGTAGCAAGGAAGTTAAGCTGGGAGCGAGTCGTGAGACGACTTTTACGGGCTTAAAGGGGTCGAGCAAGACGTTGATGTCTGCTCTTCAGGTAGTAAATGCGGTTCGTGCTGGAGCAGAACTGTTCTTTACACTAGTGGAGGTTGCAAAGCCGAAGCCCGCGTTGGATTGTATTTCAGTGGTATCGGAATACCCTGATGTGTTCCCCGCAGATCTTCCTAGCGCCCCGCCTCAACAGGAGATAGATTTTACGATCGAGCTAGTGCCAGGTGCAAAGCCTGTGTCACGATCTCCGTATCGGCTAGCGCCTAAGGAAATGGCAGAGCTAAAAGTTCAACTGCAAGAGTTGTTGGAGCAAGGGTATGTGCGCCCGAGTTCTTCGCCTTGGAGCGCACCGGTCCTCTTTGTTAAGAAGAAGGACGGAAGCTTGAGGCTATGTATTGATTATCGGGAGCTAAACAAGCTGACTGAGAAGAATAAGTACCCGATCCCCCGGATTGATGATCTCTTTGATCAGTTAGTCGGGTCGACGGTGTACTCGAAGCTGGATCTCAAGGCTGGGTACTATCAGCTGCGGATAAGAGAGAGTGATATCCCGAAGACAGCGTTTAGTACGAGGTACGGGCATTATGAGTTTACGGTCATGCCGTTTGGCCTGACTAATGCGCCGTCAGTGTTCATGGATTTGATGAACAGAACTTTCAGGGAGTACTTGGACCATTTCGTGATCGTCTTCATCGACGATATTTTGGTGTACTCGCAAAGTGAGGAGGATCACTTAAAGCATCTCCATTTGGTGTTGGAGACACTCAGGAGAAATCAGTTGTATGCCAAGTTCTCGAAGTGCGAGTTTTGGCTATCCTCAGTGGCGTTCCTCGGGCATATTGTGAGTGGAGAGGGTATTGCTGTGGATCCGGCGAAGATTATTGCGATACGGGAGTGGCCTGAGCTTACTACGGTAGCAGAAGTCCGGAGCTTTTTGGGGCTTGCCGGCTATTATATGCGCTTCGTAGAGAACTTCTCGCGGATAGCGTTACCTCTCACTACTTTGACGAGGAAGGAGCATAAGTTCATTTGGACGCCGGAGTGCGCGCGAGCTTTTGAGGAATTGAAGTGTCGGTTGACCACGGCGCCTGTGTTGAGTTCGCTATGTGGGACCGAAGGCTATGAGTTATATAGCGATGCTTCAGGCAGCGGTTTGGGTTGCGTGCTACTGCAGCACGGAAGTGTGATAGCTTATGGCTCGAGACAGCTAAAAGTGCACGAGAGGAATTATCCGGTCCATGACTTGGAGTTAGCGGCCGTGATTTTTGCCTTGAAGCTATGGAGACACTATTTGTACGGTGTGAGTTCCTGGGGGACTATACATTCAAGATCCACTACGTGCCTGGCAAAGGGAATGCGGTTGCGGACGCGTTGAGTCGCCGAGCCCCAGCTCAAGCCAATTGGCTATCGGTGCACGATGAGCGGTTGGTGCGGGAGTTGGAGGCGTTGGAGATTATTTGTGTGGACATACAATCAAGTGCTGAAGCAGTTCTGAATTGGACTGAAGTCCAATATGACCTGGCTGATCGGATTCGGCAGGCTTTGGATATGGATGCTCATATGAAGCAGTTCATGATAGAGGCTCTAGATGGGTCAAATTCCCAATTCGTCGTGGAGGACGGATTGCTTTGGAAAGACGGTCGATTGTGCGTCCCAAGTGTGGGCAATTTACGGGTGGAGTTGTTGTACGAGGCACACCATACCAAGTACTCGATTCACCCGGGGAGCACAAAGATGTACCGTGATGTGAAGAAACTGTTTTGGTGGCCGGGTTTAAAGAAGGATGTGGCGCTATACGTGGCGAAGTGCCAAACTTGCGCCTTGGTAAAGGCGGAGTGCCAAAAGCCGGGAGGATTTCTTAAGTCCTTACCTATTCCGGAGTGGAAATTCGACGACATCTCTATGGACTTTGTGCACGGTTTGCCAAGGTCGCAAAAGGGAAACGACGCCATTTGGGTGGTTGCTGATCGATTAACGAAGGTGTCGCATTTTATTCCGCATAGGAAGGATGATCCGGTGGAGAAGCTGGCAAAGCTTTATGTGGATAACATAGTACGGCTTCATGGTGTGCCCCGCAACATCGTGAGTGACCGGGATGGGCGGTTCACGTCCAATGATTGGAGGCTGGTGCAGCAAATGTTGGGAACAAAGCTGAAGTTTAGCACAGCCTTCCATCCACAAACGGATGGGCAGACCGAGAGGGTTAATAGAACCATGGAAGACATGCTTCACATGTGTGTCTTGGATTTTGGAAAGCAATGGGAAGACCACCATTATTTGGTGGAGTTCGCATACAACAACAGCTACCAAGCAAGTATTCAGATGGCGCCTTTCGAGGCCCTATATGGTAGAAGATGTCGCACGCCGTTGTCTTGGATAGAAACGGGTGAGTCAAAGTTGTATAAGCGATCTGAAGTAGAGGGTGCTACTTCTTTGGTGAGAACCATTCGGGAGAGGTTGCTTATCGCTCAGGACCGGCAAGCAAAGTACTATAATGCCAAGCACAAGAACGTGGAGTTCGCTGTGGGCGATTATGTATACTTGAAGATCAAGCCGTTCAAGGGTGTCTCGCGGGTGCGGCGATTGAAAAAGCTAAGCCCAAGATACCTTGGACCGTTTGAGGTTCTGGAGCGAGTTGGTGAAGCGGCCTATAGGTTGAAGCTTTCAGTGGAGCTAAGTGGTTTACATGATGTATTCCATATTTCGGTGCTTCGGAAGGCGGTGCAAGAGCCTACGCAAGTGATCGCGGTTGATCAAGTACCGGTGGATAGTGGGCTAACGACAAAGGTCAAGCCCGTGCGGATTGAGGACTCGGAGGTCAAGCGGCTACGCAATAAAGAGATCAGGATGGTCAAAGTCCGGTGGGACAAATGCGGTCGTGAGGAGCTCTCTTGGGAGAGAGAGCAGACTATGCTTGACGAATATCCGGAGTTGTTCCGCTCAGGTACAAATTTTGGTTTTGTACATGTCTTTCCTTTATGTAATTTCGTGGGCGAAATTCTTTTAAGAGGGGGAGAGTTGTAACGCCCCGAAACTCAAAGGAGCAAAAGGGGGACGTTTTGGGCCAGTTTAGGTTCTGGCAGCAGGCACACGGCCTGGGACACGGGCGTGTACCAGGGCGTGTCAAGCCGTGTCGACACTTAGCTGCGAAGTCGTCGAGTTTGACTCGACGATTCGTCGAGAGGGGGCACACGGCCTACGACACGGGCGTGTCGCAGGGCGTGTCGACCCGTGTCGACACTTAGTCGTGAGTCGTCGAGTTGTACTCGACGATTCATCGCGAATGGGCACACGGCCTGCGACACGAGCGTGTCGCAGGGCGTGTCGACCCGTGTCGACGATCGTCCCGGGGAGTCGTCGAGATTCACTCGACGATCATCGATACAAGGCACACGGCCTAGGACACGGGCGTGTCCAAGGCCGTGTCATCAAGTCGTCGATCTTCCCTCGACGAAATGTCCCGTGTACACGGCCTGGGGTCCAGGCGTGTCAAGGTGACACGGGTAAGGACACGGGCGTGTCCTAGAACCCGTGCAGTGCTCGGGTTGAAAATGGGGAAAAATCATGGGGTACACGGCCGGCTACACGGCCGTGTGAAGTGGAACACGGGCGTGTCAGCTCGAACACGGGCGTGTTTGATACCCGTGTGAGGTTCCAGGAGATTCGATTTTGACGGCGAATGCGGCACACGGCCCTGGACACGGGCATGTGCCAGGCCGTGTTCGGTCCAGATTGGGCATTTCAGCCCCGAATCAAAGCCGTTCGTTTCCTTAGGTTGAGATCCAACGGTTGGGGGTTGTTCCTGAGAGGATATACCCGTGAGTTGACTTAGAAATCCATCACTTTCATACCTTATCATCTCTCCAAGTCCTTGGAGAAAGAGGAGAGCCATTGGAGGAAGAAGAACTAGATTCCGCCATTGGAGGAGCTTCAGAGCTCCGAATCGCAAGCTGACTCCGGATCCACGAAGGCAAAGCAAGTGTGGTGATTTCCATCCGATTACTTTTCAATGGCGCCAAAGAGGAACTCAAGGGTAACGATCCTCATCTTGAGCACGAATAGCTCTCTTTCCTAGCATAGGAAGCCCGCTCTCGCGAGTTTGCGGAGAGTTGGAGGCGTTCCTTCGGGTAGATATGTAAAGTCCCCGTTGTTTAGAGTCCGTATGCGAGAACGGACGTAGGCATGATGTGTGAAGCCTACCCGGACATGTTAGTCTGGATCGGTGATGTTGCATTGCATAAAGCCGGAGAAGACTCCGTGCTATTGGTTGTTTTTCGGGTTTTCTACGCGGTAGATTACAGCAGGGAGCCTTGGGGACTAACCCAAAGGTGCACCCGGAAAACTGGGCGGATACGAGATCTTGCCAACTTGGTGGCTTGAGAGCCAACTTGAACATAACGGGGTTATGTGACTTGTGATGAAAATGGGACTTGGTGGAAGTTTGACCCGCGCAAATGGCTTAAATTGCCGTTGCGATGTGAGCACGGGTTAGATGGAACCGTACCCGTTCTATGTCGTTCGGTTAAAGAGACCTAAAGGCACGTGGCACTTACCGTTGGCATAGAGTAGGGTCTTCGGCGGTCAATGGCTTAAATTGTCGTGACCCAGGCCAGGAAGACAAATTGCTCATAGGTTTGGCCGTCTAAGTGGCGGTGGTGAGTCCGGAATGTTAATGGCTTTAATTGACGTGACATCGACCGGTTCACCGAGAATGTGCCCTGAGTGCACGGGGCGTGTGGCCGTACGAGCCAACGTTTGTGATGGCATGGCTATGGTTATTTATATGGCTCGCTTATGCTAATGAAATGCAGGGAAGGAGCATCGCCGCCCCGAGTTGGGGGCGGGATTGTTATAATTTGGTCAGCATTGCTGACCGTTGCCTTGTTTTGCCACCGTGCGGTGGTTTGTTGCTTGCAGGTGCAGCTGGACCAAGCGGTCAATAGCGGGCTAAAGCCCTTTTTGCGAAGCCGGCCCTCGAAGGCCCAAATGGAAATGTTTATTTCTTTATTCATGTATGACCGGCCTGCGTGCCGTGGTTTGTAAAACATGTAATATTCAAGTGAAACATTTTGTAAGGCCTTAAGGCTTGTTTTGAGTATTTTGTAATAACATTCCTGTTTTGTACTAGTAGACATTCGTGCTTTAATGCTGGGTTATTTGTTTACAACTTTTATAAACTGCTTCCGCTAGAATGCTCTGTATAGGACGTTGAGATTGGTTGGATGGTTTCCATAAGTAACCACCCGGTCTGTCTGTGGTATATGGCGTCGGGCCCCGGCCGGACCTACTGCTATATGCTATGCGACGGATAGGGGGTGTTACACTATGTAAGGATATTTTCCCCCTCCTCTTTGTGTTTGTATTAGCTTTTGTAATCAAACTTTCTCTAAATAAAAATTGATAGCTTTTCATCCTTATGTTGTACTGGAATGCCTTTGAGTCCTTCTCTTTCAACAATCTTATGTATCTTCATTCTTTGTATGGGTGTGTGCGTGTATTAGTTAGATTTGTGAAATTTATGCTTTCAAATGAAAAAAATCACTTAGCTTTACTTTAGATTTTCTTAAATGTACGAGTCATTATTATAACATTTTTTCTTTATCATATTCCTTAGAATGGTTTATATTAAGGATTTTTGTGCTTTCATATTTGTTGAACTATGAGACCGAGCGGTCTGGTAGTATAAGTCTGGCGGGTTATTGACCGCGCAGCCTAGCGGTCACTCTCCAGCGGTTTGGTATCCTGATTGCTGTTATTTGTAGTCCGAGCGGGCAGTTTCTCTCAGACGACTTGGAGATCGGGCGGTCTAGCAGTCTTCTAATGCGACTTGTTCTCTTCCTTATGATGTTGCTGAACGGTTAGCCCATTTGTCTAACCGCTCGACCTGTTCGGTCTCTTTATTTTCTAGCCGCACAACTATGTAATTTTTTAGTCCCATATTGTTACTTGAACTCTCTCCTTTCTTCTCCATTCTATAACATGGAGGTCATACCTTTGTAAATGATATCTTTTTGGATAATAAAACTTTTAATTATTCAAATTTCCAGCTTATTTTTAGTCGTCTGTTGCTACTTTTACATGGTATCAGAGCAAGCGAACGATTCGACCTGATTCCTTCGTTGGCTATTCTGTCCGACAAAGAGTTGGCAGATATCTTCACAAAACTGGTTTCTACTTTTTTTGTAACCCCCCACTCGTCACATGTCATATAATGGTGGGTCCGATCGGGGCCCCACACCATATGTCACAGATAAGCGGCGGAATTACTTGTGGAAATGAAAATCTACTCGCATCCTATTTCAAAACATTCTAGCGCAGCATTTTACGTTAACATGAACTCAACTCAGAGAATGTCCACTACTATATAAACTCCCCATTTATATATCAAAACCAGGAATGTATACAACTCACACACACTGGCCTTAAGGCCTTACAGATTTCTTTTTGCAAAAATACATTTTCGTACATCGTCACGCAGGCCGGCCACACATGAAATTCAACCACGTTTCCTCGCACGACCTTCAAGGGCCTTTAGCACCAATCCTTCTATTCCGCACATTGCCATTCCAGCAGTAACACCTTCAATTCACCATCCAATCCAAATAGAAAACAAAGTAACGGTTAGCATTAGCTGACCACTTATAACGACCCCACCCCTTACCCGGGGCAGTGGTTCCTTCCCTGTATACATAACCATCATCATTTCTATCAATCTATCAATCACAGTCCATATCACAAATGTCGGTTTCCACCGAACGCTCCGTGCACTCAGGGCACCTTCTGAGTGTACCGGATATACTAGTCATACACCACCGATCGAGTCTCTTCACTTGTTGGTTGGGCGGTTCAGGCCTAGTCCACCAATATCACTATTGGCGACATCACGTCCATACCACTCAGAGGTACTACCTTGCAGCATTCAGAAACAACCAGAGCAGATCGACCCACACCATGTGGTGTGGCAAGCCAGGTTTATCAGTGTTCCCCGTGCATTACCAAATATCGACCCCTCAACTATTCCTGATTGACCCACCCTTGTGATACATCAAGCCGGGTTTAACTTGGCTCCCCAGGCATTGTCATCAATCGATCTGTCATCTATCAAGATCAACCCACCCTAGTGGCGTAACAGGCCGGGTTTATCTCACGCTTCCCTTATTTCGCGCTCCCCAGGCGTGCTACCAATTAATCTCTCATAACCAGGAGCTTAACCAAAGCCTCCATACATCCATAACCAATATTTATTCATCCACACAACCAGACAATCAAAGAACAAACCTTTCACAACATCAAATCCACGGAGTCTTCTCCGGTTTACCCATGATCATCACTAATCTAGACAACCCATCCAGATGGGCTTCACACAGCATGCCTATGCCGTACTCACACTTCCGGATCTAGATGCAAACTCAAACAAGGAATCACTTCCGACATCCACCTCTTGGTGGAGGATTCCACGCACATGCATAAAGAGAGAACTTCGATGTCCAAGAAGGAGATCGTTACCCTTGAAGATCGCTTCGGAGCCATGAATCTACCGGATGGAAATCACCATCTCAGCGTTACCTCCACGAATTCGAAATCGGATTTTCAATCCACACTACGCAGCTCCTCCAGCAGTAGATTTCCTCCTTCCTCCTTTCCTTCCCTTGCCCTCTCTCTCTTTCTCTCTCTTGGAATGAGAAGATGAAGAAGAAGAAAATGAAGAGATAATCCTCATTTCTCGGCCAAATAACAGCAAGGAGAAATCTGAGCCATCAGATCCCATAGGCAGAAAAGGAATGGCTAGAAAATCCCTGAAAACAGCTCTCTTTGGTCTGACACGCCCGTCTCACAGGCCGTGTCCCCTAAGCAGTGCACGAACCGCCTTATCCAACCTTATCCACACTAAGGTGACACGCCCATGACATGCCCGTGTCAGCATCGTCATGCCCGTGACACGGAGCGTGTAACACACTCGAGACCTACTCGAGAGAAAACCAACAACTCGAGTACCCAGATAGGACACGCCCGTGTCACAGGGATGACACGGTCGTGTCACCCCCTCTTACTCGAGTACTTTTCCACCTACTCGAGTACATTTCGATCTACACGAGAGCTACTCGAGTATGAGCGGGACACACCCTGTGACACGTCTGTGTCACAGGCCGTGTACCCTCTACCCGACTATCGTCAAGCGTAGTACGTCGACCTAGAGAGAGTCGTTGACAAGGGGAGGACATGCCCTGCGTCACGCCCCCGACACGCCCGTGTCATAGACGTGTACCTCCCGAAAATTCGTCGACCGAACTTCGTCGACTGAACTTCGTCGAATGCACTCAACCCAAGCAAGACTCGCCCTGGGACACGCCCGTGTCCCAGGCCGTGTCACCCAATCTTTTTCCGCTTCTCGACTTTGGGCGGTTATATCCTTCTTCCCCATTTGTGATAACCTAGGCATGATTAATTTCTATGCTCCAGCTTGAGGGGCAGTGTTGAAGTATGAGATCGAGTGGTCTGGCGGCCTAAGTCTGGTGGGTTGTTGACTGCGCAGCCTAGCTGTCACTCTCCAGCGGTTTGGTATCCCGACTGTTGATGTTTGTAGTCCAAGCGGTCTGGCGGTTTCTCTCAGACGACTTGGAGACCAGGCAGTCTAGAGGTCTCCTAATGCGAGTTGTTCTCTTCCTTCTAGTGTTGTCGAACGGTTAGCCCATTTGTCTAACCACTCAGCCTGTTCGGTCTCTTTATTTTCTAGCCGCACAGCTATGTAATTTTTTAGTCCCACATTGTTTACTTGTACTCTCTCCTTTCTCCTCCATTCTATAAAAGGGAGGGCATACCTTTGTAAATGATATATTTTTAGATAATAAAACTTTCAATTATTCAAATTTCCGGCTTGTTTTTTAGTCGTCTGTTCCCTACTTTTACAATATTCATCCTTATAGATTTGTAAAATTATTTGAAACTGGTTTTCATATCTTTTTAACATAGATTTTCCTATTTTAGGATGTAAAACTTTTGCATCTTTTTAACTTTCGTCCAATTTTTAAACCTTTCTACAAAGCTATAAAAATGGATTATGTGTTATTTCAATTTTTTGCCCCTTTGATTTTCGCATTTATTTGAAAATTTTTTTGCTCAAACAATTTTTATTTCTACTTTTTATGCATTTCCAGCAAGTTCTAGTTGTAAAAATGTAAATGTTTTAATTTTTCAATCACTTTGATTTTCTCTATTTTGCTTGTGTGTGTGAGTGTATGAGTTAGCTTTTTTTCTTTCTTTCCTTCAAGTTGTGTGTGTGAGTGTATGAGTTAGCTTTTTCAACTTTCATTTCTCGCCTACTCATTTGAGTAGGACTTGTAATTTCCCGCATTCTCATTTGAGTAGGACTTGTCACTTCCCCCCTACTCGTTTGAGTATGACTTGTTATTTTCCTCTTTATTTTCTCGCCTACTCGTTTGAGTAGGACTTGCAATTTACAGCTTTAATTTCCTGCCTACTCATTTGAGTAGGACTTGTCATTTCCTACCTACTCGTTTGAATAGGACTTGCAATTTACAACTTTAATTTCCCACCTACTCGTTTGAGTAGGACTTGTCATTTTATGTCTACTCGTTTGAGTAGGACTTGCAATTTTCTGCTTTAATTTCCCACCTACTCATTTGTGCAGGACTTATCATTTCCCGCCTACTCGTTTGAGTAGGACTTGTCATTTTCAGCTTTAATTTCCCGTCTACTCGTTTGAGTAGGACTTGTTATTTCAATTATGTAATCTTTCTTTTTTGTAACATAGCCTTTTTTCTTTATTATAAGTTTGGTTGAGTTCATGCGTTTTTTCCTTTTTAGTAATTTTTCTCTTTCTAATATAGGTTATCTTATTTCTACTTTTTTTTTGTAACCCTTCAGCGCGTAGTTTAGAATTCACGTCTCACCAAACTCATAAGCCATCCCCATTCTGATGAGTGGCTAATCGCTCTTAGCCCTCAGTATTGAAAAGCATTGGGATATAAAATGTTTTTAAATAATTAAAGGTCTTATTTTTATATTTAATTAATTACTTAAGGTCTACCCGGGTTTACGATGCGTTAAATCACATATTGATGTGTGGTCTTTATTTCCATTATCCATACGCTAGCTAGCCGAGAGGCCGTGCGTATGGGCCAATCACCCCTGGGTAAAGGGAGTTCCGCACTAACCCTCAAGAGCGGAGGCGCGTAATTCTTCCGGATTGGGTTCCCCCCCTAATAGTGGGGTTCTTAGCGTAATACGGGCATTAAGAGGAATCTTTCGTCGAACGAGAGTCCGGTCGAATAGTCTTAATGTTCAAGTGAGCAATATTCCTAGAAATAGGTGAGCTCATTCTTTTGGAACCTCCACGGCCAAGTCTTCCATTTAATTGAATGGAAACCTAGGATCTCTAATTGAATTCGATACCGAGTGTTATTTCTTCATCGACCTTGTTCTTAATCTATTTCCAGCTTTTTCTTAGTTAAGACCGACAACTTAAATTTTTCAGTAAAATAATTGTTCTTCCAGAGCAGTGGGGATAATCAACCCATTCCCGAGAAATTTACGATCTCGATATTCCCCTGAATATCCTGTATTACTTGCGATAGGTTCACTTGCCTATAATTTGCCGCGCAAAATCCGGACCCGCCGAGCTCCCTAGATAAAATAACAGCCGGGCTTTGCGCGTATCAATACACCAGAGCTTGGCCAGGGCAACGAGTCCAGGAATGGTTCCTCCGACAAAACCTCCAACATAACCTCTAGAGGGACCTCAAGCGGATCCTCCTGATGGCCTCTTGCCTAGCTTTTTTTGTAATTTTCCTTTTTGTGTTGCTCCTTCTAGCTGATGCATGGGGCGAGAACCCTTGATATTTTGTAATTTTTTGGTGTTATAAAAAGGTAAATTTCTTTTGCCTTTGACCAAATATTATATTGATGTCCTTTTTCTCAATTGTAATTGGCAAAATGCTTACACATTTTGCTAGAACCCTAGGCTCTTAGGCGATAACCACGGACCTATCCCCGACGAGTGGGAATTCATCAAGCAAGCCCTGTTGAGAAGGCTTTCTTTGAAAGGCCTCTACCGAGGGGATCTCGTCCCCTAACCTTTTTTGTTTCATGCCCACTGCATGCGCCTTGGCGCTTTTGCATATGCCTTGGGATTTTTAGGTGACAACCCCAGCCAATTCGCAGCATGGGTTATCCAAGTAAACTTCACCAAGAGGGGTGTGTCGAATAGGCATGTCGAGTAGCCCTTTCCGTGCGAGAAAAGCGTCGGTCAGGCCCTGCCGAAATGCTATGTGCCGAGAGGCCACAGGCTTCCCCCCACTCAACTTAGAATTGGTATAGGATTCCCGAAAGCTTTCTAGTGAAACCATTTGCGACGTTCATCATGCCCCCACCCCCCCCCCACCCCCCTCAGCAAGGTGAGAGCCTGATGACAGGAGTGGCCCCCAATTTGGTTATTCTTCCTTTTTGTCCTCATCAATGGGCTAGCCTTTATCCCTGGCCAGCTTGGTGGGACCCTAGTTGGTAGGCCCATTTGGTGCCAAATGTAACCACAAATCCTATCCCTTTCCCCCCAAGCGAGCCTACGGCCCTGTCAGCTGGTGAGAGCCTGACGGCGGGAGAAAGCTCGGGACTTAGCTCTAGGGCAACAATAATGTCCATCGAGGACCCTTGCCCTACCCGCTAGGTGAGAGCCTGATAGCAGGAGAAAGCTCGGGATCTAGCTCCAAGGCAATAACAATGTCCACCTAGGACTCCTGCCCTACCAGCTAGGTGAGATCCTGACAGCGGGAGAAAGCTTGACACTTGGCTCCAGGCAACAACAATGTCCACCGAAGACCCCTGACCTGCCAGCTAGGTGAGTGCCTGACAGTGGGAGAAACCTCACGACTTGGCTCTAGGGAAACAACATTGTCCACTGAGGAACCCTGCCTTGCCAGCTAGGTGAGAGCATAACAACGGGAGAAAGCTCAGGATTTGGTTCCAGGGCAACAATTATGTCCACTGAGGACCCCTGCCCTGCTAGCTAGGTGAGAGCCAGATAGCGGGTGAAAGCTCATGACTTGGCTTCAGGGCAACAACATTGTCCACCTAAGACCCCTGCCTTGCTAGCTAGGTGATATCATGACAGTGGGAGAAAGCTCGGGAATTCTTTCCAGGGCAACAATAATGTCCATCGAGGACCCTTACCCTGCCAGATAGGTGAGATCTTGATAGCGGGAGAAAGCTCGGGACTTGGATCGAGGGCAACAATAATGTCCACCGATGACCCTTGCCCTGCTAGCTAGGTGAGAGACTGAAAGTGGGAGAAAGCTCGAGACTTGGCTCCAGGGTAACAACAATGTCCACCGAGGACCCCTACTCTGCCAACTAAGTGAGAGACTGACAGCGGGATAAAGCTCAGGACTTGCCTTTAGGGCAACAACAATGTCCACCAAGGACCCCTGCCCTGCCAACTTGGTGAGAGCCTAACAGTGGGAGAAAGCTCGAGACTTGGCTCTAGGGTAACAACATTATCCACCAAGGACCCTTGTCCTGCCAGCTAGGTGAGAGCCTGACAGTGGGAGAAATCTCTGGACAAAGCTCCAGAGCAATAACAATGTACACCGAGGACCCCAGCCATGTCAACTAGGTGAGAGCCAGACAACGGGATAAAGCTCGGGACTTAGCTACAGAGCAGTAACAATATCCACCGAGTACCCCTGCCCTATCATCTTGGTGAGAGCCTAATAGCGGGAGAATACTCGGGACTTAGCTCCAAAACAATAATAATGTCCACTGATGACACCTGCCCTGTCAGCTAGGTGAGAGCAAGGCAGAGGGAGAAAGCTCGAGACTTGGCTCCAGGGCAAAAACAATGTCCACTGAGGACCCCTGCCCTGCCACCTAGGTGAGAGCCTGGCAGTGGGAGAAAGATCTGGACTTACTTTATAAATATGACTTGTCACAAATTCTATTGAAAAAAGGGTCAGAAAGACCAAAAGATTTCTTATTTATAAAAGGGATGTGCTTACATGATTTATTGGTAGGAACATTTACAGTCGTCACTGTTACAGATATGACTTGAGGCTCGCTCCTCCGAAACATCTCCACTGCCACCACTTGGATGCAAATCTCTTCCTCCTTTTCCCCTATCTTCTCTACTTCTTCCCCGGCCTCCTGCCAGTACGCCTCTTCCATTATCCTCTCCATTTCCTTGGCTCCCTACTGCTAGGAGATGGAGTTCACTGCGGTGACGTAGCATTCCCTTACCATCCTGGGGTCTCCTCGAACCTTGATCTGGATTCCCTCGGCGCTAAACTTCAAGAAATGATGGAAGGTAGAGGGCACGGAGCAAAATGTGATGATGATGGGCCGTCCAAAGATGGCATTGTAGCTACTAGGAGCATCCACGATAACGAACATACAGTTTATGAACTATCCTCCTACGGTGACATGGAGTCCTACTCCTCCTTCCACCTCATTCCTCTCTCCGAAGAATCTGAAGAGAGGACCATAAGAGGCCAAGACCACCTTGGCCTCCAACTTCATTGAGTCAAATGCCTTCTTGAAGATGACGTTGACCGAGCTGCCGTTATCGATGAGGATCCGAGAGATGGTAAAATTCTCGATCACAGTCTGGATGACCAACGCGTCACAAAAAGGATCCTCATGATCCGACATGTCCTTCCTGGAAAAGGTAATGTTCTCCTCCGGGAGTGGAGTTAGAGACGTTGAACCGATGCTCCGACAGTACATGGTGTGAAGGCTCGCCTTGCGGGAAGCCTCAACTCCAACCCCCTATGGATCACCCTGATCCCTCCTCGAGCTCTGACATCTGCCCGTTACTCGCATCTATCCTCTTCTCCCCTGGGTAGAACCTCTTTGATCGGCACCTCCCGTTAGGGATACTGTTACTGTTGTTGCTCCCTGGTTCCCCTTAACTCCAGGAACCCCAAGAACATGGTCGTGGCATGACCCTCCTCCCGGTGGAAGTCACAGTAAGGCAGCTCCACTCTGTCTTCTTGTCTCCTCCTATGGTTTCCTCTCCTCCTCCTCCCCTGGGCTATTATCATAGCCTGACGGTGATCGGGAAGAGGGGGTCCCTAACCTTGCCTCCAGCCTGGAGGGTTGAATTGGCACTGACTGTAACATCCCTCTGATAACTAGACCCCTACGAGTGGTTTTGTCATGACTAGGTCATGACAAAACCTTAGGAAGCCCAAGAAGACCAAGTGGACCTAGGAATATACGTGAGATCACTATGGTCTACAAATAGTAGGTTTCTAAACACTAGTTTAGGATGATCATGGGGCTTCACCATGACCCCAAGACTACACCACAACCTTACCAACCTATTGTAAGGTCCATTTGATCCCTAAGGGTCGATTGGAGTCAACCCAGGGTGGCCAAGTTGACCTATGATCATCCAAGTCCTAAATTGGGCAAGGTGCACTAACTAAGGGCAATGTGCCCCTAAGGTTACCAACCAACCCTACCTAGGTCTTCCTAGATCTAAGGTGAAGTCAATGGGTCACCAAAGACCCATTGGGGGTAACCATAGAGGCTAAGTTGATCCAAGTCAACCCTAGCCCTAAAGTGGTCAAAGTGCCTTAATTAAGGTGCAAGTGACCACAAAGGTGCCAAGTCAACCCTACACAACCCTTTATAGACCTTAGGGGAAGCCAAGAGGTCACCAAGGACCCCTTGGGGTCAACCCAAATGGTCATGTTGACCAAAATCAACTTATGGGTCAACGTGGTCAACTTAGGTTAACCTAGCCAAATTCAAGTGGGCTAAGCCCAAGTGGTGTGGCCCATTAGTTTAAGGAAGTGGAGAGACACATTTTGGGGCCACCAAATTCAGAGAATGATGACTAGGAGAGAGAAGGAAGGAGTTACTCAATTTTTGAGGAGAGAGAAAATGGAGCTTAATGGCCATTATGGTCATGGAGGTTTCAACCCCCCCCCCCACCTTGATAGGATTTTACTCCTTGGAGGCAGGGGAGGGGTTTTAGGATGTGGTCGGCCAATGGGGTGGCTCAGCCCTTCAAATGGCTGAAACTGAAAATTACCTTTAATGGCCATTCATGTCCATTGGATTTACACCCTTCCTCATCCCCAATTAGGGATCTTAAAAGCATCACCAGGCAGAGGGGATAAGGTTACAACCTTTTCCTGAAGGGTTTGAAGCACTTGACTGTGTTGTTGCAGAAACCTGATCGGCGCCACCACCACCATGGAAAATCGGAGATCAACGCGCCCTCCCAACAAGTCCTCCCTTTCTCCTTCTTGCATGGGTAGATCATAGGAATCAATAGGGATAAGCATCGGGCTCAGTTGAGCCTGATCTGGGGAATAAATATCCCTGGTTTTTTTCGAAAAATCAACTTGTCGGGATCGCCGGAATCCGCCCATCCGACGGTTGTGCCTCCGCCTGACGATAGTTACAACCTCGACGGAGGTGGTGGTGGCGGTTGCCGGCCAGGGAGGTGGCCGGGTGGCCGGGAATTGGGGAGGGAATAAGCTCCAGGTCAGGAGAATCCTGGCCATCAGCTGGAGCTTGAAGATGACCGGATGCCGTCCGTTTCTGTGCCAAGATTTGTGCGTCGTTGATTTAGATCTTAGGCATTTAATTAATTTCATTTCAAGATTCTATCATAGAAAATGGTATTAATGTTTTTATTTATTAAAAATAATTAGATTCTTGTACAGAGAAAGTGGTCAACATGAAGTCTGTAGGTCTGGATGTCTAGTTTATTTTAAAATTTATTTGAGTCAATTTGGAGTTTTGATTAGACCTCAGCACTGAATTTGGTGGGGTCTATACCTAAGGCTAGTCAGAGATTTGAATGCGTGCCCCCACTTCACCATAGGTCCAAATGACCTAAAATTTTGACAGGGAGTCAATCTTACCTATACCTAGGTCATGTCCAAAAATGGAAATTTTTGGAGATACTCTTTCTATAGTTTTTGAAATTATTTAATAATCCTATGGTAATTTAATTAGGGGACCTAATTACCTATGAAACCCTCCCAAATTTGGTGAGTGGTCCTAGGGGTCTTTATAAGGCTCTGGATAAAATTCCATCTCATTTTGAGATAATTTGTGTTGAATATTTCTAAACCCTAGCCTTGGCCTAAAAGTGGGTATTTAGGTCAAAGTGTTCCTTCTGGGTTTGAGTGGTCAAATCACCTCAACAGAGGTTGAAACTTGGACCACTGGTTTAATATGATGCTAGACACCCTCACATGGAATTTGGGGTAGATTGGGGTAGATTTGCCCTAGGACCCAAGTACATGCCCTAAGGTTGGGCTTTGAGGATTTGTGGAGGGCATGGGGTGAAATGCCCTTGTATGGACTTGGTGTTTAGTCCATATGATCCTATGGTAGTGAAAAGCCCTAGGGAGAGATATGGTTGTATTTGGACACATGTACACCACTTAAACCACTGGGTAAGTTTTTGGGTCCATACACCTTAGGGAATGTCTAGTGGCTCATATGACTTTGGAACTGCTTGACATTTTGGTAGAGGTCATTTCATTAATCATATTAACCACTGAAATATACTACATAATGTTTGGATGAGTTTACAAGTGGGTTCCTTTGAAAAGTGCACTATCATGAGTTGTCATGAAGAATTTTATTATGTGACTTTCTAACCTTGGGTTTGGATGATATCTAGTCAAGCTATGTTTTAAGACTATAATAAGCCCTAAAAATTTTTAATATGAATTTTTGATCATTATATGGTGTATTTCATTCACACCCCATCAAGTTGCACCTTCTACTTAGAAATTTCTTATGAACAAACCATTTAATGGAAACTTATGAAATTTGGTAAGAAGATCTTTATTGATATTTAAAAGATCTGTGAATTTTTATGGAATTTTTAGAAGTATATCTGTAGGGGTTGGTTCACAAGGTGTTGTTTTCTAAGTAAAAGTAATTAAATTTATTTTGATACTTATTAAGCTTGATACAAATGTGATTTTTGGTTAGAGTCCCTTTCTGGTCATCCTTGAGATTCAGTAATTTTTCGACAATTTTTTGATGAATAAATTTAGTACATTCTTCTTTACCCATAATTAATGGCTTATTATTGGATTAATTAATTATAGGCCAAATCATTTATGGAAAAATCATGAAACTTGGTATTTACTGTTATTCCTCTATTATCTAGTGTTCATAAATTTTGGGTGGCCATTATTTGAGAAAACATTGTACTCACTAATAGAAAACAGACTTTTGGCCATGGCAAATTTTCCTGGCAAAAAGTCCAAAACCGTGGCTAAAACATTTTAGCCACGGTCTAGCCATGGGAAAACTCTATGGCTAAAGTAGGCGTGGATAAAAATTTTAAGCCACGAATTGGTCGTAGCAAGTAGTATTAGTCATGGTAAAAATGTTATGGCAAATAAGCCAACTATTAGCCACGGTATGAAACCCTGGCTAAAAGTGAACTCATCATTTTTTAAAAAAATTATTTGTCACAGTTACAAGCCGTGGCAAATACTAATTTATGTTTTTTTAAAAAAACACATTCAAAATACTGTAATACAGTTGCAAATTATTACAACTGTAAATTAACGAGATACACGCTCAATTGTGTAAGACCCAAATCGAATGAATTAGATTTGATACCATATAAAAACACATTAATTGAGAGAAAAAAAATAGAATAATTTATTATTTCCTTCTTCACAGATATTATTACAAGAGTATATAAATGTTTATAGAGTGGAGGCTCAACTTTATGCTAAGATGAGTGGCTAAATTCTAAATAGAAATGGACTCTCTAATGAGCTATTGGATGGGCCCTCATACAACTTATTTCAACAGTATTCTTAAATCCATGGTAATATAAAATTATTTGTTTAGCCAAGATTCGATCCCGGTACCTTCTTAATAAGAAGCACTTAATTCTTGCCCTCATCACCAACTGATCCGCAGATTAGTTGCCCTCATCACCAACTGATCTGCAGATCAGTTGGTGATGAGGGCAAGCGTTAAGTGCTTCTTATCAAGAAGGTAGCGTGATCGAATCCTGGCCTCAACATCCCCATCATATTGAGAATAGGTGTGAAAATGGGGTTGGGTGCATTAGTCAGCGACCCATGTTGCGGTAAGGGGGCCCAGAATGCGGGAGGGAGAGCGGAATTAAGCCAAGAGTCCCAGATTCATGTGGCACAGCCCATAACACTTCACTTGATTAACATGAACATAAGAGGAGAAGATAATGATAGCCAAAAAAATCTAAAATTAAATTAAATTCACATAACTTCGAATCAGTGAAGTACCCTCACATTCATTTATTTAAAATGGCTAACGTGGAACAAGTTAAGAGGTCAATATATTCTAAGGCTTCATTTGTTTCGGTGTTTTCGCCGGGCTTTTGGAGTAAACGCCGCTGGACGACGAGTAAACAAACGGGGCGCTGATGACATTTGCTCCATTTGCACCCACCGCAAGAAGGAAAAGCCACTCAAATGCCGCTTTTACAACCCCGCCTCCCCCCACCAGTTCCAAATCTCCATTTCGACCCGCCGGGAGAAAACTCCACTGACATGCCAAATGAAGTCTAAGAGCCTGAAACAACATAGATCTTCCAAAAAAAGTTATTTATAAAAATAAAAGTAAGAGAAAAAACAATGATATATTTGAATCATATATATATATATAGCGATTAAACAAGTATGATCTACAGTACAACTATCAAAAAAAGGCTGGGCAATATACTGAGAAGTTCCCTAAAACTATTTCAGATGGACTTTATTGATGAGCTACTGCTGAAGCATGTCATCATCTTTATTGGAACAAATTGAAATATGGTCGTGATCAATGTGTTGCAGATGAAGCTGGGAGCCAGGGGAAAATTCGAGTTAGGCTAAACACTAATGGGATGCTCGGCGGCCTGCCAGACGGGCAGATCAAAGCAGCTAATAGTAATTAGAAAATAGTAGATTGCTAGTTAATAAATATTAGGAATACACCCTCGTGAGCTATGCTTGCGCCAACTAACTGGGGGCAAGTTCTCCCAAGGATCCCTCTGGAAAAAGAGATACAACACTCACTAAACATCCTCCTAGGACTCACTAACCTCCCTTATATAGGGGCGGACTCTTTAAGATCACAAGCAAATAAAAATTTCAAATCATTTATAAGCAAGTCTAATGGACCTTAACAGTCTTCTCCCTATCTGAAATTTCGGTTCTCCCATCAATTTGTAAATAGCTGCATCTCTTGGATATAACTGATTCCAGCAAAGCTGAAAGTAATACAACAATTTTTTGATGCCTGGTATGGAAGCGCATTTTCAATATCTTAACACATGCACTTGAAGCAAGGTGCACAAAATGCTAATTACTAGAACATTCATAACTCATTTAAAAAGGAACATACATGTACGAGTGTTACTAATACAAGTACCAAAAAGAATAAGTATTAGTACTATTAGTGAGTAAACACATACAGTACAATATAAACATAATTAGCTCATCACACAAAACTATTACATGATAAAGAGTTATGAGCTCTTAAATCCATGGTTCATGATTCCAGATGTTCAGTCCATCTAGTTGTGGGCATAACAGTAGAAGCCCCACACAAAATAGGCTCCTAATGGACTTTTAGAAAGCATGATTTGGTATTTGCAATTAGTCAAAAAAAAGATACAAATGACGAAAAGGTTAAAAGGGACAAAAGGCTTAACTATAGGGGGTAATTTAGTGATGAAATTAACAAAGAAGATAGGTGGAATGAAATATAAGTATATGTACGAAAAATTTCACAGGCTCTTGAATACGCACATAATACACAAATTGAACTAGAAAATATAAAAACATTGTTGGGTATATTGGAAAATGTGTACCAGATTTGAAGAAGCCTCACCCTACTCAATGATATACATCAAGGTGTATTTGATGTGTTTTGAGTTTATATGTGCAGGATAAGTAATTGTAGGAAATGCAGAAAAATTCTAAGTCCATGTGTCGACACCTAGAGAAGCAGTGTCGACACTTATGAAGGCTTGTGTCGACACTGGAGAAACGTTGTGTCGACACTTGGAGTAGATTGTGTCGACATCAGGAAAGGCAGAGTCGACACCAGAAGAAAAGTGTCGACACATACAGGCAGTGTCGACACACTGTGAAGAATTGTCAACATAAATTGTGTCGACACTTAGAGGAAGTGTCGACACCCAGAGAAGCTTAGTCTACATCAAATGTGTCGACACCAAGAGGCTGTGTCGACACTCAGTAAGCTTCAACAAAGTTAAAGTAAAAGAAGTACTTGTGTTGACACAAAGGAGATGTGTCGACACTCAGCAAGTTTCAACACAAGAAGACATGTGTCGACACAAAGGAGATGTGTCGACACACAACAGAATTCAACTAAGTGTTGAAGAAGAAGTATTTGTGACGACACACAGAATCAGTGTCGACACATTCAACAAAAGGCTTGTGTCTACACACAGAATCAATGTCGACACATTCTGAAGAAACAATGTAGAGAAGCTGTTACAACAACACAAGGAGTTGTGTCGACACCATCAAGGCTAGTGTCGACACTTAGTCTACTTGTGTCGACACTTGGTCTATTTGTGTCGACACATAATGAAGTTCAGTCTCGACACTTTCAGACAGAGACAGTGATTTCAAGAAATGATTGGATGACTTGACATCTGCCATTCCAACCGGTCAACTACTACTGTCAGAGCTGTCAGAAGGTTGTTAGAAACCGGATCAGCCGGTTACCTTGAAGGAAGACTATATAAAGGTCTTTCTCCTTCAACAGAAAGGCATTGAACAAGAATAACAATTGAGAGATTTGAGGATCAATCATTGAAGAATATAGTAGATTTTCGATAGAAGATCTAGAAGAAGTTGGAGAGAGAGAGCTCCATCTAAGAAGTGCAGTTGCTAAACCAGGCTGCAAAGAAGAATTCAGATTGTGATCTGAATATCAGAAGAAAGATTGAAGAGCATCTTCACAGGAGATTCAACCCTACTGAGTTCAGATTCAAGAAGCTTTGAAGAAATCTAAGAAAGGTTGATCTCTGCCATCAAGTTCTTTCAAGAACTCATCAAGAAGCCATCCATTCCTTCTCTCTCTTTCAGGGTGGTGGTAATAAACTTTGTTCAATTAAATTCCTGTAGGATCTTGTATAGATCTGAGCTGTAAGCCTAAATTTATAAAGGCTGAGGTAGGGCTTTTGAGCCTGAGTGTAGGAGAATTTATTCTCTGAGTGTAGGTCTTGTTGAAGGATGAGGTAGGGTTGTTTAGCCTGAGTGTAGGTCTTGTTGAAGACTGAGTGGTAGGGCTTTGTGCCTGAGTTGTAGGAGTGGGGACACACTGAGTTATAGGAACCTGTTTTAGGTTCTGAGCTGTAAGATCTGAGGATCTGAGGAGAAGTGCAGAAGTTAGGCCAAATCTAGTATACTGCTAGATAGGCGAAGGGGGAAAGTGGATATACCCAGACCTTGGGGAACCACTATAAAAACGGTGTGCACTCTCTGATTGATTATTTCTGTGATTGCTGTGTTGTATTAGCAGTAGAACTTGCCCTTTATTGTTAATTAATTAAATAGTATATCTGCCTTAAAGAAAAACAGGAATTACACCTATTCACCCCCCCTCTAGGTGGTAGGCACTAATTCTTTCAAGTGGTATCAGAGGGAGGTTACTCCTAAATGACTTAACAGTCTGAGTATGATCCTTTAGGCAGATTCAGAACAAGCAAGAATCAAGAAAATGGGTTCCAGTGAGAATCACAAGGAGCTGGGGTCAATGAAATTGTCAATATGTAGAAAAGAGATATTTAGGATATGGAAAGAGAGGGTTAGACTCTTTATGGAAGCTTCTGACCCAAGGATATATATTACAGTCAAAGAAGGTCCTTATATCCCAATGAAGATTTCAGTTCTGGATGCTAACCAAAGAATACCCAAAGATTATTCAGAGATGACCAAGGATGAAATCATCCTGGCCACTATGGACAAGAGATCCCAGAATATAATTTTGAGTCGCATTGATGATGCAACCTTTCAGAATTTGATTCATTGCAAGACTTCAAAGGAAATGTGGGATACTTTGATAGTCTATATGGAAGGGTCTGAAGAAGTAAGGCAAGATAGGAAATCAATGTTAAATCAGGAATCTGAAAGCTTCAGATAAGGAAAGTCTGATAGCATTATAGAATGTTACAAGAATTTCTATAGGATAGTTAATGAGTTAATGTCCTATGAAAGAGACTTCAGCAACTATGAGCTGAATGACAAGTTCTTAAGATCCCTGACTAAGGACTGGGACACCAAGATTTGTGATATTAGGGAAGTGGCCAAATTTGCTGATATACCTCCTCCAACTTTGTTTGAAAAACTGCTATCTTATGAGATGCAGTTAATAGCTAGAAATGAGGAAGAGAAGAATACCAGAGTGGAGCCCAAAGAAAAGACTGTGGCCTTCAAGACTGAAGCCACTAAGAAGTATAGAAGCAAGTCTCCATCTCCACCTCAAATAATTGCTGAGGCTGTCACAGATAATTCAGATAGCAAGAATTCAGATAACAGTGAAAGTGATGAAGACTTTGCTGCTTTTACTTGGCATTTTCAAAAATTTCTGAAAAAGAAGCAGTGGAGGTCTAAGCCATCCTATTCTTAGCCAAACGATGACTACTATCAGAAAAGAAAGTTATCAAGGAATAACAAGAGCAGGTCCAAGCCAAGCAAAGCTACATCTTCAAAAATTGTGTGTTATTGCTGCAATAGACAGGGACATGTAGTGGCTGACTGAAAGATATTGTCCCTAAGCACCTAGAGGGGGGGGGGGGGGTGAATAGGTGACTTGAATCTTTTTAACTTTTTAGGCAGCAAACAGATAATATCACAGAATTATATCTAATTTAACACAGCACACATTCAACAATCACAGCAACTCAGCAAACACAGTAGACACAGAGTTTTATAGTGGTTCCCCAAGCTTTGGGTACATCCACTTTCCCCCTTCGCCTATCTAGCAGTGTACTAGATTCAGCCAAACTTCTCCACTCAGAACCCAAAACAAGCTCCTACACCTCAAGCCCAAGGCCCTACAACTCAGTTTTTCCACAAAGCCTACACTCAGCCACAAGGCCTACACTCAGCCACAAAGGCCTACACTCAGCCACCAAGGCCTACACTCAGCCACCAAGGCCTACACTCAGAGATTTAACTCTCCTACCCTCAGCCTTTATAATTGAAGGCTTACAATCTCAGATCCCTAAAGATCCTATAAGTTATAATGAATACAAAATGTATAAACTCAACAACTTAGATGAAAGAGAGATAAGTTGTGAGATTCTTGATGAGTTCTTGGAAGAACTCAGCTGAAATCAATCTGACTTGGCTTTTCTTCAAAGCTTCTTGAAAGTAGAACACAATAAGACTGATTCCTCTGCAGTTGATCCTTGATCTCTGCTTCTTAAGATTCAGACCAATCTGAATCCTTCTTCTCAGCTGGGTTCCAACAGCTGATTTCTTGAATGGAGTTCTCTCTCTCCAACTTCTTAGATCTGCACTTGATTCTTCAAGGAATAGCTAGATCTTCTTTGTTGAATACTTGATCAATAATTTGAACTTTGACAACTTCAACAACTCTTTGATCAATCTCTTCTGTAGACAGCATAAGCCTATTTATAGGCCTTCTTCATGGTAACCGGCTGGTCCGGTTCATAACTGAATTCTGACAACTCTGACAGGTGCTGTAGACCGGCTGGAATGGCAGCTGTCAAGTCATCCAGTCAGTTCTTGAAATAACTGTAACTGTCTGTAAGTGTCGAGACTTTCTGTCTTTAAGTGTCGACACTTATAGACCAAGTGTCGACACAAGTTGTCTAAGTGTCGACACTAGTCTACAAGGTGTCGACACAACTCCTTGTGTTGTAGATTTTGTATCTCGACACTACTTCTTCTTCATGTGTCGACACTGATAATTGAGTGTCGACACAAGTACTTGTACTTCAGTATCTTGCTGAATTCTTCTAAGTGTCGACAAATCTCCTTTGTGTCGACACATCTTCATGTGTTGAAACTGTTAAGTGTCGACACTGCTTCTTGGTGTCGACACATCTCTTCAGTGTTGATACTTGTTGAGTATCGACACATTGCTCTGGGTGTCGACACTTTCTTCTTCTGTCGAGACTTCAGCTGAGTGTCGACACATCCTCATAGTGTCGACACTTGTACTTAGAATATTCTTGAACTTTGCTGATCTTTACTAAGTGTCGAGTCTTCAGCTAAGTGTCGACACATTGTTCTGGGTGTCGACACTTACTTCCAGTGTTGACTCTTCTGCTAAGTGTCGACACATTGTTCTGGGTGTCGACACTTACTTCAAGTGTTGACTCTTTTGTTGAGTGTCGACACATTGTTCTGGGTGTCAACACTTACTTCCAGTGTTGACTCTTCTGTTGAGTGTCGACACATTGTTCTGAGTGTCGACACTTGTACTTAGTCTCTGCTGACTTTTGCTGAGTGTCGACACAGCCTCCAAGTGTCGACACTTTCTGATGTAGACACTGTTTTTCTGGGTGTCGACACAACTGCTAAGTGTCGACACAACTTCACTATCTTTTCTTCACTGAGTGTCGACACAGCTCCTTGTGTCGACACTTTCTGTCTGGTGTCGACACAGCATCCCTGGTGTCGACACAATGACTCCAAGTGTCGACACTGCTTGCCTGGGTGTCGACACAAGTCTTCTTAAGTGTCGACACTTTCCCTCTGGGTGTCGACACATGGACTTAGAAACTTTTTCTTCTTTCCTGCAAAAACTTAACCTGCACATGTAAACTCAAAATACATCAAATACATTTTGATTTATATCATTGAGTTGGGTGAGGCTTCTTCAAATCAGGTACATTTAGACCAATGTACCCAACAATCTCCCCCTATTTGGAGAAGTCATAACCCTTAGTCAATGATATACACCATTCATAATAAAATTACAAAATCATGTAAAGCAGGATTATATATAGCAGGGAAGTACATCACATGTATAAAACAAACATGCATATACAGATAACATCTCAGAACAAATATGAAATAAATTTAACACGTAGCTAATTTATCACACAACACTTTGTTCCAATACTTTGTCATATTTATTTTCAAAAGTTTACAGAATGTTTATCATCAAAAAGATTACATAGTAAACTTTTAAGAAAATTCTAATTCTATTTCTGTTCTGGCTCCTTAATCACTATTCCTTTTCCAGCTTGAACTTTAGCTTGAACAGGAGCTTCAGCATCTTCTGTTTCAGCAGGCTTCTTGCCTTTCAGATCTTTCTTCTTAAGTTCCTCAGCCTTGATCTTTTGCCTTTCAAAATAATGATATGGCTTTGGAAAGTACTTGCTAGGCTCCAAAGCTGTAGGAGGTAGCTTTCCCATCTTGGCCTTCCTTCTATATTGAACTATGGCCTCCTGCCTTGATTCATGTTTCCTCCATTCAGCTTCAGAAAACCACTTATTCCTATCTTGAATGTTATCTTTGGCAGCTTTCCAGGCAGTCAATATAATGTTCCTTGAGGTGGGGCTCCACTGCTCAAAGTCAGGTCTTTGTTCAGCTTGCTCCCTGAACCTCTTCTTTGATAATCTGGTTTCTTCTTCATCTTGCTCCTTCAAGATGGCTTCCTGTAAAGCTTCAGAGACAGGCTGAACAACTTTCTCTATTATGACATTGTCCTTACCCCCAGGTGGGTTATACATGGACTGAATGTCAGCATGGATCATGTCAAAATCTGGAGGAGGGTAGATAACTTGAGCCACTTCTGGTTGCTCCCCTCCTAAATATGCAGGATGAATTCCAGATTCAGCAACATTGTCATCATCACAAAGAGGAGAATAACCCAGGGTAGCTCTGATGGAATTAGATATCCACTTGGCATGATCAGAGCTTGCCTTGACTAACACTCTCTCCCCCTTTATGACTTCTCTTTCAATATGATCCCTTAAGTCATCTTTTTGAAATCTCACTTGAGCATTGAGATAATTAACTCCATCCCTGTAGAAAAGTCTTAACCTTTGGAGTTTTTCAGAGATGATCTTCTGAGATTCTTGAATGGCAGTCTTAACAACAGTGATTTCTTCCTGAAATACTTTGTCAAATTCAGCTTTAACAGGAGCAGTAGAGGTAGAAGGTCCAGCATCTATGTTCTTCAGTTCTGTGACAATAGCATTATGAGATTCTGTCAAGTTGTCATTCATTCTGAGTTGCTTTTCAAGTACATATCCTTGCTTTAGGGCTATGTCATCAACTTGAGCTTTTATCTTTTCTTGGTGTGTAGCTAAGTACACTACTGCATTCCCCCCTTTGTGGAAGCAGTCTGTCATCTCCTTCTTGTTAAGATTCATTTCAAATCTTATTGATTTTATGTCCTGGGCAAGATCAAACTGTAGTGATTTGTGCCCTTCATCAACATATGTCTCTATAGCCTTCCTATGTTCATCTAGTTTAATCTGCATAGCCACCATTAAAGCACTATAATCAGCAGTTGGAGCTGGCTGTGATATAGGCTGTGGTGCAATAGATTTTAAGGCCTGCTTATAACTTTGGCTCCTTCTCTTGAACACATAAAGCTTCTTTTTCTTAGCTTTTTCGGTCTCCTCATCTTTAGAAGCTGAGGAGCTGGCTATATCTACCCTTTCCTTAGGGCTTGGGGGCCTTTCAGTTTGCACATCTGGTGCCTTCTCACTGTCTTTTCTTGCAGGCTCTTCAAGAAATACAACTTGCTCCACCTCTACTGGAGCATTCTCTACTTCAGCAACAGCATTGTCCTTGTCAAAATCTGTTTGATCCAGATTTAAGAAAATATCTTCCATGGTATACTCTTGTGGTGAATGAACTGGAGAAAGTCTTGGCTCTTCAACTACTAGATCAGAAACAAATTGAGCTGCAGCTGATGTGTCTCCCATGACAACATCTGGGACTTGACTAGCAGGCTGTGGTTGCTGATAAACATCAGACAAATCAGTATCTTCTATAGGAAAAACCAAAGCATTAAGCTCAGTAATTACCTCTAGAATTGTTTTTGTAGCTTGCTCACTCTCAAGAGGAGTGGGTTCTTCCACAACTAGTGGCTCCCCCTGAATGTGATCTTTGTGTATGGGGCTAGCTTGTGGTAGCTCCCCCTGGATTTCAGCATCCACTTGTTGTGCTGGAGACTTCACAACAGTTCCTTCCTCATTTTCATCTGGTGAGAAGACAACTTGTTCTTCACTGTCTGAGCTGCTAGTGGACTCTTGAGCCACTGGGGCAATTTTCCTCTTCTTCTTTGGGGGTGATACTTTCTCAGGAACTTTCTTTTCAGGGGTTGGCATCTCCTTAGTCAACACCCTGTCCCATCTGGAAAATATTCTTAAATCCATCTTCCTCATGTGGTTGATTTTGCTTCCAGCATCTTGTTGCATAACCTCTGGTATGGTACCAGCTAGGTATAGACTTATGATTCTGCCCAGGTTGGGCTTCTTCAGGCTTTCTTTGATTTTCTCAAACACTATAACAGACCAGTCAGTGTTTAAAGTAAAGATAATCCTGGTCATAATACTAAACATGTAGGCAGACACTCTGTCATGCCCTCCTGGCTTACTGAGGATTACTTTGCCAACTATCTCAGAGAGGAATTTCCCTTGGCTATTCATTCTCTTCCTGTTAAACACAGATCCTATTTTCATTGTAGAATCTAGACCACACCAGGTCAATGCTTCTCTTATCTTAGACGCAGTAACTTCATCCTCTTCCTTAGTTCTTGGTAGCTGCAGAATCTTCCTCAAGCTCTTAGGTGAAACCTTCACCTTCTCACCATGAACCTTGGATTTGATCTTGAATCCAGTTTCATCTATCTTAGCTCCATTGAGGAATTCCAGGACTTCCTTTTTCCAGATCTTTGTAGGCTCAGAAACCAGAAATTCTAACCCTGAGTCGGCGACTAGGGTTATCACTGTCTTGATTTCTTGGTCTACAGCATCAAAAGCATCGCACACCAGTTCGTAACCTTCGTTGACGTTCTCCTCAAGTTTTGGCACCATTAGGGTTTGAAGAATTGGACTGGAGAGAAGAGAGGTGTCGATACAGAAGTTTTGGTCTCGAAACTTTTGAAAGCGTGTCGACAAACTAATGCAAAACCCTATTTATACCTTTCTACTTTTGAAGATGAAAAGGCGGGCAGCCAACTTAAATTGTGTAGACACTGGCGATAAGTGTCGACACTGACTTATAATGTCTCGACACATATGTGTCGATACAAGTTTAGTCAACAGATAATATGTGTCGACACTTGTTTATGTGTCGACACCACTTAACTCGACATATAGTCGAGACTTTACTTAGATAATTCTGAGTAAACACTATATGTCGACACCACCGTGGTTGTGTCGACACCAACTTGTCATGTGTCGACACTAATATTCTGAAGTGTCAACACCAACTTCCTAGATGTGTCGACACCTATTTCCTGAAGTGTCGACACCTACTTACTGTGTCGACACAGAAATCTCTATTGTCGACACCTTTTTACTTAGCCAATTTCAATACTATAAACTTACTCTAAGTTTATCATTCCTAGTTCAATCTTAAACCTATTGAACTTAGCTTCTTCTAGGGGCTTAGTATACATATCAGCTAGTTGTTCATCTGTTTTAACATATTCAAGTAAAATATCTTCTCTTTCTACATGCTCCCTAAGAAAATGATATTTAATTTCAATATGTTTTGTTCTACTATGAGATACAGGATTATTGGCTATTGAAATAGCACTAATAGAATCATAGAAGAGTGGAGTTCTACTTACCTGAAATCCATAGTCCTCTAGCTGATGTTGTATCCACAGAAGTTGAGCACAGCAACTTCCTGCAGCCACATACTCTGATTCTGCAGTGGAGATAGCCACACTTGTTTGCTTTTTGCTACTCCATGAAATTAGTCTCCCACCTAGGAATTGACAGGTTCCAGTAGTGCTTTTTCTATCTTCTTTGCATCCTGCAAAGTCTGCATCTGAATAACTTGTTAGATCAAAATCCCCATTCCTAGGGTACCAGAGGCCTAGATAAGGAGTGCCCTTTAGATATCTCAATATCCTTTTGACTGCAGTCAAATGAGACTCTTTAGGGCAGGCTTGATACCTAGCACAGACACATGTAGCATACATGATATCTGGTCTACTTGCAGTCAAGTATAATAGGG
Organism: Platanthera guangdongensis; assembly: GCA_039583875.1. Taxonomy (NCBI): domain Eukaryota; kingdom Viridiplantae; phylum Streptophyta; class Magnoliopsida; order Asparagales; family Orchidaceae; genus Platanthera; species Platanthera guangdongensis. Next base: position 153,344,476 of record CM077162.1, read on the forward strand.
AGCCAACTATCCCTCTATACAAGGTTTCATCTACAGGCTTCCCTGCATCATCCTTGCTAAGAGACATACTTGACCCCATAGGAGTCTTCATGGTGCTGGATGAATCCATACCATACTTCCTTATGAGTTCTAGGGTGAACTTGGACTGGCATATGGATAAACCACTCTCAGTCTGTCTTACTTGGAGACCCAAAAAGAACTTTAGCTCTCCCATACTACTCATCTCAAATTGACCTTGCATTAGCTTTGCAAACTTTTTGCAAAGGCTACTCTCAGTAGACCCAAATATAATGTCATCTACATATATTTGGACTAGTATTACTTTGCCTATAGATTCCCTAAGGAATAGAGTCTTGTCTATTTTCCCCCTTGTGAACTTATTCTCAATGAGAAAACTAGACAGGGTTTCATACCAAGCCCTAGGGGCTTGCTTTAACCCATATAAAGCTTTCCTAAGTCTATAGACATGATTAGGTAGAGTTGAATCAACAAAACTTGAGGGTTGTTCCACATAGACTTCTTCTTTAAGATTAACATTTAGAAATGCTGACTTGACATCCATTTGGTAAACTTTGAATCCTTGAAAGGTTGCATAGGCCAGGAACATTCTTATGGCTTCCAGTCTGGCTACTGGAGCAAAGGTTTGATCAAAATCAATACCTTCTTCCTGCCTATATCCTTTAGCAACCAGTCTTGCTTTGTTCTTAATGATGACTCCTTGTTCATCCATCTTGTTCCTATAGATCCACTTGGTTCCTATTATATTGTGGTCTTTAGGTTTAGGAACAAGCTCCCAGACCTTGCATCTCTTGAATTGATTGAGTTCTTCTTGCATAGCTTCAATCCAAAGAGGGTCTTTGATGGCTTCTTCAAACTTCTTAGGTTCAACTTGGGATAGAAAGCTGGAGTAGACTGCTGCATTCAGGTTTCTGCTCCTTGTTTGTACCCCTTGTCTTGGATCTCCAATAATCTGTTCTACTGGATAATCTCTAAGAAGCCTATTGGCTGGAGGCATCCTAACTTCTGGTTGAACCTCTTCAGTTTCATCATCCTGCTGTACTCCTTGTACTTCTTCTGCATTTGGTACATGTAGTACTCCCCCTGGACAACAGCCACTGTCTTCTACTTGCGGTCTTGCAGTAGATTCTTCTTCTAGAGTGAGCTTGTCCATCTTCTTTGTTAAACCTGTGGGGCTGCATACACTACTAGACAACTCATTATTAATAAGTTTAGTCTCATCAAATACTACATGTATAGTTTCTTCTACAACTTGAGTTGACAAGTTGTAGACTCTATAAGCCTTACTGTTGTTGCTGTACCCAACAAAAATTCCCTCTTGGGACTTGGCAGCAAACTTAGTCAAGTAAGACTTTCCATTGTTAAGTATGAAGCACTTACAACCAAAGATCCTGAAGTAGGATAGGTTTGGTTTCCTGCCTTTCACAACCTCATAGGGGGTTTTGTTGAGGCCTTTAGTTATGGTAGCCCTATTGATAACATGGCATGCAGTATTTACTACTTCAGCCCATAAGTATTCTGGTAGTGATGTATCACTTAATAGGGTCCTACTAGCCTCAATCAAGGTTCTATTCTTCCTCTCAGCAATGCCATTTTGCTGAGGTGTTCTTGGTGAAGAAAACTCTTGAAATATCCCAAAGTCTTCACATAGTTTTGCCATACTCTCAGACTGAAATTCAGTACCATGGTCACTTCTAATCTTAACCACTGTACTGTCTAGTTCATTCTGAATTTGCTTGACAAAGCTATATAAGACATTAGGTGTTTCAGATTTCTGTCTTAAGAAGAACACCCAGGAAAACCTTGAGTAGTCATCTACAACTACAAAGGTATAGACCTTCCTACCTAGGCTGTGAACTGGCATTGGACCAAAGAGATCCATATGCAAGAGGTATAAACACCTCACAACATCTTTGTTTTCTATGCTTCTAAAGGTGGATCTAGTCTGCTTGCCCTTTTGACAAGCTGAGCAAATACCATCTTTAACACACTTAACTTGAGGACCATTCCTCACTAACTCTTTGCTAAAGAGTTTGTCAATTGTCTTATAGTTTAGATGAGCTAGCCTCTTGTGCCATTTGACACAATGAGAGACTGTCTCATCAGCTACAAGACACACTTGAGAACCATTGGTCTCACACATAATGTCTAGGCAGTAGACATTCCTCTTTCTATAGCCAGTCAAAATGATCTCTTGATCAGTTGACCTCTTGATATGACAACCATTCTTAATAAATGAGATGTCATACCCTACATCACTTAATTGACTTATACTTATTAGGTTGTGTTTCAACCCTTTAACATAAGCCACTTGAGTAATGGTAACTAAGTTACTAGAAATATTACCAAACCCTTTGATGATTCCTTTTTCAGAACCACCAAAGGTGACTTTTGGACCATCTTTGATTGGAATGTAGTCCCTTAGTAATCCCTTTGTTCCAGTCATATGTCTGGAACATCCACTGTCCAAGTACCATATTGGGGCATGGCAACTTGGACTCACCTGCAAAACAGATTAATGAACCTTAGAACCCAAAGAATTCTTGGGTCCTTGGTACTTGTTAGTTTGCATTCTGAGAAAGCTACCTACTGGTTTTCCAATACGCAGTTTGCTACTCACTTTGGCACTAGCATTGTGCCAACAGTCCATTGCAAAGTGTCCAACCTTGCCATAACACCAACACTCAAACTTATTGTACCTTTGCTTAGGTACAGTCTTAGCTGTTTTATCCACAGCTGGCTTGTTGAGTGTTGGGGCTTTGCCCTTGGACTTGGACTTGTACTGAACAGTCCTTGCAGGTCTTGTAAAACCCAGTCCAGCCTTGCCTTTGTGATGAACAAATTCATCAATTAAAGGTAGAACTGACTTAGGTTTAGAAAACCTAGCAACTAAGTCCTTTTCCTTCTGAAGATTAATCTCCAAACTCTTGATTTGATCATTCTTATATGTTATAGTTCCCATTTGAATCACAGTTATGTGCTTCAATCTGGCTATCTCATTAAGCTTTTGATCAAAAGACTTCTCAAACTTAGTTGCAGCAGCTTTAAGAATAGCAATTTCCTTTGCCTGACTTTTGGCTAGAGACTTGCTCTTCTTGTAAGCTTACAACAGAACCTTGTATTCATCTATTAACTGATGAATATCTGCTTCAGACTCAGATGCACTCTCATCATTTGATGAGGATGAATCTGATTCTGTACTGGCACAAGAAATTGAACTAAAAGTTGAAATTTGTACCTTACTAGGTCCTGGCTGCTCCAGGATTTTGTCATTTTCAGTCAATGCCATTAGTCCTTGGCACTGACAGTCTTCTTGTTCATATATAGACTCCATAATCTGCATGAACTCTTCTTCTTCTTCTTCAGCAAACAGCCCTATATATGCCTCAGCATCTAACTCAGTTTCTGAAGAAGAGATATCTGACAGGGTCTTCTCCTTTTTGGCAACAAATGACTTTTCTTTCTTGCCTTTGAAATGAGTCTTCTTCTTGTCACTAGACTCCTTTCTCTTCTCTGGACAATCTGCTATCACATGACCTTGTCTATTACAACAATAGCACACAATTTTTGACTGTGTAGCTTTGCTAGACTTTGACTTTTTCTTGTCTTTCTTTGAATACCTCTTTTTCTGATAAGAGTCTTCCTTTCCCTGTGATATAGAAGGCCTTGTCCTCCACTGTTTCTTCTTCAAGAACTTCTGAAAATGTCTAGTGAAGGCAGCAAAGTCCTCATCACTTTCACTGCTTTCAGACTTTGTACTAGCTGACTCATCTGACTCAGATTCAGCAACCTTTGGAGGTGGAGTAGGTGACTTACATATGTACCTCCTGGGGGCTTCTGACTTGAAAGCTACTGTTCTTTCCTTATGTTCATTTCTTGTTGATTTCTCCTCCTCTTTCCTCACTGTCAACTGCATTTCATATGACAACAATTTGCCAAACAGTGTAGGTGGAGGAATTTCTCCCAACTTAGCCACTTCTCTAATGGCATAGATCTTGGTGTCCCAATCTTTAGTTAGGGACCTTAGAAACTTGTCATTGAGTTCATAATTACTGAACTCTATTCCATAAGACATGAGTTCATTCACTATCCTATAGAACTTCTTATAGCACTCAGTTATGCTATCACCCTTTCCTTGTCTAAAACTTTTATACTCTTGATTTAGCAAGGATTTTCTGTCTTGTCTAACTTCTTCAGAACCCTCCATATACACAATAAGAGTATCCCACATCGCTTTGGCTGTCTTACAGTGTATTAAATTCTGAAAAGTTGCATCACCTATGGCACTCACTATGATGTTCTGAGCCCTCTTATCCATGGTTGCTAGAACAATCTCATCCCTTGTCATTTCTGAGAAATCCTTTGGTGTTCTTTGATTTGCATCCAAGACTGACACCTTCATGGGCACATATGGCCCTTCCTTTACTGTGATATAAATTCTAGGGTCTGAGGCCTCCATAAACAGCCTCACCCTTTCCTTCCATATGCCAAAGATTTCCTTCCTACATATAGGTAATTTCATGGATCCCAATTCCTTGTGATTTTCAGTGGAACCCATGGTTCTTGATTTTCTTGAATCTGTAATTGACTTAACCTGAATCTGCCACAGGATCTCCTTAGACTGTTAGTCCTTTCTGAGGAACCTGCCTCTGATACCACTTGAAAGATATTGTCCCTAAGCACCTAGAGGGGGGGGGGGGAATAGGTGACTTGAATCTTTTTAACCTTTTAGGCAGCAAACAGATAATATCACAGAATTATATCTAATTTAACATAGCACACATTCAGCAATCACAACAACTCAGCAAACACAGTAGACACAGAGTTTTATAGTAGTTCCCCAAGCTTTGGGTACATCTACTTTCCCCCTTCGCCTATCTAGCAGTGTACTAGATTCGGCCAAACTTCTCCACTAACTCAGAACCCAAAACAGGCTCCTATACCTCAGGCCCAAGGCCCTACAACTCAGCTTTTCCACAAAGCCTACACTCAGCCACAAGGCCTACACTCAGCCACAAAGGCCTACACTCAGCCACCAAGGCCTACACTCAGCCACCAAGGCCTACACTCAGAGATTTAACTCTCCTACCCTCAGCCTTTATAATTGCAGGCTTACAATCTCAGATCCCTAAAGATCCTACAAGTTATAATGAATACAAAATGTATAAACTAAACAACTTAGATGAAAGAGAGATAAGTTGTGAGATTTTTGATGAGTTCTTGGAAGAACTCAGCTGAAATCAATCTGACTTGGCTTTTCTTCAAAGCTTCTTGAAAGTAGAACATAATAAGACTGATTCCTCTGCAGTTGATCCTTGATCTCTGCTTCTTAAGATTCAGACCAATCTGAATCCTTCTTCTCAGCTGGGTTCCAACAGCTGATTTCTTGGATGGATCTCTCTCTCTCCAACTTCTTAGATCTGCACTTGATTCTTCAAGGAATAGCTAGATCTTCTTTGTTGAATACTTGATCAATAATTTGAACTTTGACAACTTCAACAACTCTTTGATCAATCTCTTCTGTAGACAGCATAAGCCTATTTATAGGCCTTCTTCATGGTAACCGGCTGGTCTGGTTCATAACTGAATTCTAATAACTCTGATAGGTGCTGTAGACTGGCTGGAATGACAGCTGTCAAGTCATCCAGTCAGTTCTTGAAATAACTGTAACTGTCTGTAAGTGTCGAGACTTTCTGTCTTTAAGTGTCGACACTTATAGACCAAGTGTCGACACAAGTTGTCTAAGTGTCGACACTAGTCTACAAGGTGTCGACACAACTCCTTGTGTTGTAGATTTTGTATCTCGACACTACTTCTTCTTCATGTGTCGACACTGATAATTGAGTGTCGACACAAGTACTTGTACTTCAGTATCTTGCTGAATTCTTCTAAGTGTCGATACATCTCCTTTGTGTCGACACATCTTCATGTGTTGAAACTGTTAAGTGTCGACACTGCTTCTTGGTGTCGACACATCTCTTCAGTGTTGATACTTGTTGAGTGTCGACACATTGCTCTGGGTGTCGACACTTTCTTCTTTTGTCGAGACTTCAGCTGAGTGTCGACACATCCTCATAGTGTCGACACTTGTACTTAGAATATTCTTGAACTTTGCTGATCTTTACTAAGTGTCGAGTCTTCAGCTAAGTGTCGACACATTGTTCTGGGTGTCGACACTTACTTCCAGTGTTGACTCTTCTACTAAGTGTCGACATATTGTTCTGGGTGTCGACACTTACTTCAAGTGTTGACACTTCTGTTAAGTGTCGATACATTGTTCTGGGTGTCGACACTTACTTCCAGTGTTGACTCTTCTGTTGAGTGTCGACATATTATTCTGAGTGTCGACACTTGTACTTAGTCTCTACTGACTTTTGCTGAGTGTCGACACAGCCTCCAAGTGTCGACACTTTCTGATGTAGACACTGTTTTTCTGGGTGTCAACACAACTGCTAAGTGTCGACACAGCTTCACTGTCTTTTCTTCACTGAGTGTCGACACAGCTCCTTGTGTTGACACTTTCTGTTTGGTGTCGACACAGCATCCCTGGTGTCGACACAATGACTCCAAGTGTCGACACTGCTTGCCTGGGTGTCGACACAAGTCTTCTTAAGTGTCGACACTTTCCCTCTGGGTGTCGACACATGGACTTAGAAACTTTTTCTTCTTTCCTGCAAAAACTTAACCTGCACATGTAAACTCAAAATACATCAAATACATTTTGATGTATATCATTGAGTTGGGTGAGGCTTCTTCAAATCAGGTACATTTAGACCAATGTACCCAACACTGACTGTCCTGAAAAGTGGAAGGAGTCAGCTGACAAAAAGAAGACTCGGGTTAAGAGCAAAAAGGAAAAGTCTTTTGTTGCTAAGAAAGATAAGAGTCTGACAGATCAGTCATCTTCAGAAACAGAATCAGAAGCTGAAGCTTACATTGGATTGTTTGCTGAAGAGGAAGAAGATGAGTTCATGCAACTAATGAACTCAATTTATGAGCATGAAGACCATCAGTGCAAGGGACTGATGACTATATCTGAAGGAGACAAGAACCAGGATCAGCCTGGACCAAATAAGGTACAAAGTTGTTCTTCAAGTTCAATTTATAGTACAGAGTCAAAGTCGGATACATCTGCATCAAGTGATGTGGGTGGGTCTGAATCTGAAGGAGATATTCATCAGTTAATTGATCAATATAGGGACTTGTTGCAGGGCTTGAAGAAAAGCAAAACCTTGGTCAAAACTCAGGCAAAGGAGATTGCTAGTCTTAAATTGGCTGCTGCTGATTCAGGCAAGTTATTGGATCAAAAACTGAATGAGATAGCCAAACTGAAAAACATTACTATTATTCAGATGAGCACTATTATATTTAAGAATGATCAAATTAGAAATCTGGAGGTTAAACTTTAGAAGGAGAAAGAGATAGTTGCAAGTTTTTCTAAACCTAAATCTGTTTTACCCTTGATAGATGAGTTTATACCTCAAAAGGGTAAGGCTGGATTAGGGTTTAAGAAACCTGCCTGAACTGCAAGGTCTAAATCTAAAGGCAAAGCCGCAGCACAAACTAAGAAGTCTGCTGTAGATACTTCAGCCAGAGAAGTACCTAAACAAAGGTACAACAACTTTGAGTGTTGGTGTTGTGGCAAAATATGCCACTTTGCATTAGATTGTTGACACAATTCTAGTGTCAAAGAGAGTAGCAAACTGCCTGCTAGAAGAGTTACAGGTAGTTTTGTTAAAGGTCAGACTAACCTGCACCAAGGACCCAAGAGTTATTTGGGTTCTAAGGTTAAGTAATCTGTTTTGCAGGTGAGTCCAAGTGGCCATGCCCCTATATGGTACTTGGACAGTGGATGTTCCAGGCACATGACTGGAATAAGGGGGTTGCTGAAGGACTACACACCTATCAAGGATGGCCCTAAAGTAACCTTTGGTGGTTCAGAAAAAGGAATCATCAAAGGCTTTGGTAACATTTCTAGTAATCTGATTACTATCACTCAAGTGGCCGATGTGAAGGGTTTGAAACACAACCTCATTAGCATAAGTCAGCTGAGTGATTTAGGATATGACATCTCATTTGTCAAGAATGGTTGTCATATCAAAAGGTCAAGTGATCAAAAGATCATTTTGACAGGATGTAGGAAGAGAAATGTTTATTGTCTTGACTTTGTGTGTGAGAACAATGTTTCTCCTATCTATCTTGTAGCTGATGAGAGAGTCTCACATTGTGTTAAATGGCACTAGAGGCTGGCCCATCTTAACTACAAGACTATTAGCCAACTCTTTAGCAAAGAGTTAGTGAGCAATGATCCTCAAGTTAAGTGTATAAAGGATGGGATATGCTCAGCTTGTTAAAAAGGCAAGCAGACCAAATCCACCTTTCATAGCCTTGAAAACAAGGATTCTGTGAGGTGTTTATACCTCTTGCATATGGATCTTTTTGGTCCTATGCCAGTTCACAGTCTAGGTAAGAAGGTCTACACATTTGTGGTAGTAGATGACTATTCTAGATATTCCTGGGTGTTCTTCCTAAGACAAAAATCTGAAACTCCAAGTATCTTATATAGTTTTGTTAAACAAGTTTAGAATGAATTGGACAGTACAGTGGTCAAAATCAGAAGTGACCATGGTACTGAATTTCAGTCTGAAAGTATGACAAGACTATGTGAAGATTTTGGAATTTTTCAGGAATTTTCCTCACCAAGAACACCACAGCAAAATGGAATTGCTGAAAGGTAGAATAGAACATTGATAGAGACTGGTAGAACTTTATTGAGTGACACATCTCTCCTAGAGTATTTCTGGGCTGAGGCAGTAAATACTGCATGCCATGTGATCAATAAGGCTTCTATCACCAAGAGCCACAAAAAGACTCCCTATGAGATTGTGAAGGGCAGAAAACCAAATTTGTCCTATTTCAGAATCTTTGGTTGCAAGTGCTATATACTTAACAATGGCAAGTCTTATTTAACCAAGTTTGCTGACAAATCCCAAGAGGGGATCTTTGTTGTGTACATCAATAACAGTAAGGCTTATAGGGTCTACAACTTGGTTACTCAAGTTATAGAAGAGTCTGTACATGTAGTCTTTGATGAAACAAGACTCATTAATAGTGAATTGCCAAGTAGTGTTTGCAGATCTACAGGTATAGCTGAAAGGATGGACAAGCTTACCATTGTAGAAGATTCTATTTCAAGTCAGCAAGTGGAAAATGATGGCTGCTGTCCAGGGGGAGTACAAGACTCTCTAGATGTTGAAGAAGATCAAGAGGTGCAGCTAAATAAAGAAGATGGAGGGGTTCAACCTGAAGAAAGACTACCTCCAGCACATAGACACTTAAAGGATCATCCAGCCAATCAGATAATTGGTAATCCTAGACAAGGAGTGCAAACAAGAAGTAGGAATCTGAGCACTGTTCTTTGCTCCAGCTTCCTATCCCAAGTGGAACCAAAGAAATTTGAAGAAGCAGTTCTAGACGCTCATTGGATTGATGCCATGCAAGAGGATCTGAATCAGTTCAGGAGGTGCAAGGTTTGGAAGCTTGTTCCTAAACCCAAAGACCATAATATCATTGGAACAAAGTGGATCTTTAGGAACAAATTGGATGAGAGTGGAATCATCATAAAGAATAAAGCTAGACTTGTTGCAAAGGGATATAGGCAGGAGGAAGGTATTGATCTTGATCAAACCTTTGCTCCAGTAGCTAGACTGGAGGCAATCAGGATGTTCCTTGCTTATGCAACATATCAAGGGTTCAAGGTATTTCAAATGGATGTGAAATCAGCATTCCTGAATGGAAATTTAAAGGAAGAAGTCTATGTAGAGCAGCCCTCAGGTTTTGTTGATCCTCTCAAACCTGATTATGTCTATAGACTTAGGAAAGCATTGTATGGGTTGAAACAAGCCCCAAGGGCTTGGTATGAAACCCTGTCTAGTTTCCTCATTGAGAACAAATTCTCAAGGGAGAAAATAGACAAGACTCTATTCCTTAGGGAATCTAAAAGTAAGATTATACTAGTCCAAATATATGTTGATGACATAATATTTGGGTCTATTGAAAGTAATCTTTGCAGGAAGTTTGCAAAACTTATGCAAGGAAAATTTGAAATGAGCAGTATGGGGGAACTTAAGTTCTTCTTAGATCTCCAAGTTAGACAGACTGAAGATTGCTTGTCCATATGCCAGTCTAAGTTCACCCTAGAGTTAATAAAGAAGTATGGTATGGAATCATCCACTACCATGAGGACTCCTATGGGGTCAAGTGTGTCTCTAAGCAAAGATGATGCAGAGAAATCTGTAGATGAAACTTTGTATAGAGGGATAGTTGGCTCCCTATTATATCTGACTGCTAGTAGACTAGATATCATGTATGCAACATGTGTCTGTGCTAGGTACCAAGCATGCCCTAAAGAATCTCATCTGACTGCATTCAAAAGGATTTTGAGATATCTTAATGGCACAACTTGTCTAGGCCATTGGTACCCTAGGAATAAAGATTTTCTACTAACAGGTTATTCAGATGCAGATTTTGCAGGTTGTAAGGAAGACAGAAAAAGTACAACAGGAAACGGTCAATTTCTTGGAGGAAGGCTGGTGTCTTGGAGTAGTAAGAAGCAGACTAGTGTGGCAATCTCCACAGCTGAGTCAGAGTATGTGGTACCAGGAAGTTGCTGTGCACAGCTATTATGGATTCAACACCAGCTAGAAGATTATGATATTCAGGTAAGTAGAACACCTTTATTTTGTGATTCTACAAGTGTCATTTCTATTGCAAATAATCCTGTCTCACATAGTAGGACTAAGCACATAAAAATAAGATATCATTTTCTTAGAGAACATGTAGAGAAGGAAGACATTTCCTTAGAATATGTTAAAACAGATAATCAGATTGCTGATATGTTCACTAAGCCCCTAGATGAAACCAAATTCAATAAGTTTAAAATTGAATTAGGAATGTTAAACTTAGAATAGTTTCATAAATTGGCTAAGTAAAATGGTTTCGACACAAGTAATTGTCTGTGTCGACACATAGAGTAGGTGTCGACATTCCAGAGAAATGGTGTCGACACGTCTAGGAAGTCTGTGTCGACACTTCAAAAAAATAGTGTCGACACATCCAGAGTAGGTGTCGACACATCAAGGGTGGTGTCGACACTTAGGTTTAACACTAATTTTGTCGAGTGAAGTATCGACTAATCGTCGAGCGCAGAAGGATAAGTGTCGACACATAGAAGTCGACACTAGTATCGAGACATTAGAAGTTAGTGTCGACACTTTTCAATAGTGTCGACACATTTAGAAGATTTCGACGCGCCTTTTCACCTTCGATTTTAGAAAGGTATAAATAGGTCAACACCATTGTTTGTCGACACGCTCTCCACAGTTTTGAGACCAAACTTGTGTGTCGACACATCTCTTCTCTAAATTCAAGATTTCTCCAAACCCTAATGGCGCCCAAGCTAGAAGAGAACGTTAATGAAGGTTATGAGCTAGTGCGACATGCCTTTGACGATGCAGAATCCGAAATTCAAGGTGTTGTAACCCTAGTTGTAGAGATTGGGTTAGAGTATCTAGTTTCAGAGCCAATCAAGATTTGGAAGAAGGAGATCCTTGAATTCTTTAGTGAAGCTACCCTTGATGAAATAGGTCTGAAGATTAAATCCAAAGTCCATGGAGTTAAGGTAAAATTCACCCAGAAAAATCTAAGAAAGGTTCTACATCTTCCAAGAACTAAAGAGGAAGAAGATGTACCAACATCTAAGACCAGGGAAGCACTGAAATGGTGTGCACTTGATTCAAACATGAAGATTGGATCAGTTTTTAATAGGAAAGGCATGAACATGCAAGGCAAGTTCTTGTCTGAAATAGTAGGAAAGGTGATTCTGAGCAAGCCAGGTGGGCATGATAGGATATCAGCTCACATGTTCAGTTTAATGACAAGGATCATTTTCAAGCTCAAAACTGATTGGTCAGCTGTGATTTTGACAAGATTAAGGAAAGCCTGAAGAAGCCCAATCTGGGTAGGATCATGAGTTTATACTTAGCTGGAACTATTCCAGAAGTGATGAACCAAGCTGCTGGTTCTAAGATAAATCACATGAGGATAATGGATGTTAGAATTATCTCAAGATGGGATAGAGTGTTGACTTAGGACATGCCTACTCCAGAAAAGGAAGTTCCTCAACAAAAAAAGAAGAAGAAAGTCATAGTGGCTTCTGAATCCTCCAGTAGCTCAGAGGAGCATGTAGTTTTCAGTTCTAATGAGGAGGAAGCTGATAAGGAAGAAGCTGATAAGTAAGAAGTTGATGTTACTCGAAGGTCACCTGTAAGGGATGAAGATGCACTGAGGCAGGGGGAGCTACCATATGCTAGCCCTATTCACCTGGATCCACTCCAGGGGGAGCATGAACATGTAGAAGAGCCAACTCACCTAGAAAGTGAAATGGCAACTCAAACAATTCTAGAGGTAATCAATGAAGTTAATCAATCTATTTATCATATTGAGGATGAAGTGTTGACTGAATCTTTAATTGATGTTGATCAGCCAACTCAGTTACATAGTCAACCACAAGATGTTGTCGTGGCAGACACATCAGTTGCTGATAATGCTCCTGAGATAAAAGAATCTCTAGTACCACCTCAACAGGAGTTCACTCTAGAAGAGCTATTCCCTGATTTGGTACAAACTGATTTTGAGGGAGAGAAAGTAGCTTTTGAGGGGGAGAAGGTCAATCTTGAGGGAGAGCATGTAGAGTTTCAGGAGGAGACTGCTAGAAAAGAGACTGAGGAGCTAAGGAGTGTTGAGGAGCTACCAAGGACTGAGAAGGACTTTCCTCCTAGTCCTAAGGCTAGAGTAGACATAGATAGTATTTCAGATTCTGAAGATGCTGCTGAAGTTCAAGCAAAGAAGAGGAAGCTACAGGTCTTCAAAAGAAGGAGTCAAAGCTACAAGAAAGCTCTGCAAACAATTGATCCATAGCCTGCCCCAACAATTGATTATAGTTCTATGTTGGTGTCTTTGCAAATCAAACTGGATGAGCAAAGAAAAGCTATGGAAACTTATATGGATGAGCACCATAAGGAGTTACAATTTTCCTTGGCTCAAGACATCAAGTCCATAAGATTTGAGGTGAATCAACATAAAAAGGAAATGACTGACTGCTTTCATAAAGGAGGCCATGCAGTGGTGTACCTTGCTACTCATCAAGAGAAGATAAAGACACAGGTTGATGATTTGGCAGTCAAGCAAGGATATGTATTAGAAAATCAAATAAGGATGAATGCGAACTTGACTGAATCACATAATGTGATTGTCACAGAAATGAAAAACATAGCTACTGCATAGACTGCAGTAAGTGCTACTGCCAAAGAAGAATTTGATAAGACATTACAAGAAAGCCTCACTGCTGTTAAAACTGCAATTGAAAATTCTCAAAAGGATATTACTGCAAAGCTCCAGAAGCTAAAACCTTTTTATAAAGATGGAGTTAATTATCTGAATGCTCAGGTCAGATTTCAGAAGGATGATCTTAGGGATTATATAGAAAAAGAAGTCATAAAGGGGGAGAGGGTGTTAGTCAAAGCAGGCTCTGACCATGCTAAATGGATTTCCAACAGCATCAGAGCCACCCTTGGATATCCACCCTTGTGTGATGATGATAATGTTGCTGAATCTGGCATAAATCTTGCTGTGTTTGGAGGAGAGCAAGCTGAAGTGGCTCAAGTGATCTACCCTCCAGCTGATTTTGAAATGATACATCAGGAGGTACAATCTATGTACAACCCTCCAGAGGGTAATAAAAATATTATCATTGAGAAAGTAGATCAGCCTGTGTCAGAGGCATTTTTGAAATAACAAGAAGCTCTATTGTCAAAGAAGAGATTCAGAGAACAGGCTGAGTTAAGGCCTGATTTTGAGCAGTGAAGCCCAACTTCTATAAATATCATTCTAACTGCTTGGAAAACTGCAAAGGACAATATCCTAGATAGGGGTAAATGGTATTCTGAACCAGAGTGGAGGAAACATGAAGCCAGGCAAGAGGCTATTATTCAGTACAAAAGAAAGGCTAAACTTGGGAAGCTACCTCCTAATGCACAGGAGCCAAGCAAGTATTTTCCTAAGCCTTATCATTATTTTGAGAGATAGAAGATAAGGGCAGAAGAGCTGAAAAAGAAAGATCTAAAGGGAAAGAAGCCTGCTGATGACTCTGATGTTCCTGTTCAGGCAAAGATTCAATCTAGAAAGGGCATTGTCATAAAGGAGCCAGAGCAGCATTAGATTAGATTTTCTTAAGTTTACATCTTTGTAATCTTCTGTGCTAAAATCCATGTAAACTTTTGATTAAAGAAACTTTTTTGTAGTTGAAACAAAACTATAATGAATGCTCATTATGTTAGCATGCTTATTCTATGATGAAATATCTTTTATATTTTGTTTTAAAGTATTTACCCTATCATATAATGTTGTTATGCATCATATTGTGTATTTATTATGTATGGTGTATATCATTGACAAAGGGTTATGAATTCTCCAAATAGGGGGAGATTGTCGGGTATATTGGAAAATGTGTACCAGATTTGAAGAAGCCTCACCCTACTCAATGATATACATCAAGGTGTATTTGATGTGTTTTAAGTTTATATGTGCAGGATAAGTAATTGCAGGAAATGCAGAAAAATTCTAAGTCCATGTGTCGACACCTAGAGAAGCAGTGTCGACACTTATGAAGGCTTGTGTCGACACTGGAGAAAAGCTGTGTCGACACTTGGAGTAGATTGTGTCGACACCAGGAAAGGCAGAGTCGACACCAGAAGAAAAGTGTCGACACATACAGGCAGTGTCGACACACTGTGAAGAATTGTCAACATAAATTGTGTCGACACTTAGAGGCAGTGTCGACACCCAGAGAAGCTTAGTCGACATCAAATGTGTCGACACCAGGAGGCTGTGTCGACACTCAGCAAGCTTCAACAAAGTTAAAGTGAAGAAGTACTTATGTCGACACTAGGAGGCTGTGTCGACACTCAGCAAGCTTCAACAAAGTTAAAGTAAAAGAAGTACTTGTGTCGACACAAAGGAGATGTGTCGACACTCAGCAAGTTTCAACACAAGAAGATATGTGTCGACACAAAGGAGATGTGTCGACACACAACAGAATTCAACTAAGTGTTGAAGAAGAAGTATTTGTGTCGACACACAGAATCAGTGTCGACACATTCAACAGAAGGCTTGTGTCGACACACAGAATCAGTGTCGACACATTCTGAAGAAGTAATGTCGAGAAGCTATTATAACAACACAAGGAGTTGTGTCGACACCATCAAGGCTAGTGTCGACACTTAGTCTACTTGTGTCAACACTTGGTCTATTTGTGTCAACACATAATGAAGTTCAGTCTTGACACTTTCAGACAGAGACAGTGATTTCAATAAATGACTGGATGACTTGACAGCTGCCATTCCAACCGGTCAACTACTACTGTCAGAGCTGTTAGAAGGTTGTTAGAAACCGGATCAGCCGGTTACCTTGAAGGAGGACTATATAAAGGCCATTCTCCTTCAATAGAAAGGCATTGAACAAGAATAATAATTGAGAGATCTGAGGATCAATCATTGAAGAATATAGTAGATTTTCGACAGAAGATCTAGAAGAAGTTGGAGAGAGAGAGCTCCATCTAAGAAGTGCAGTTGCTGAACTAGGCTGCGAAGAAGAATTCAGTTTGTGATCTGAATATCAGAAGAAAGATTGAAGAGCATCTTCACAGGAGATTCAACCCTACTGAGTTCAGATTCAAGAAGCTTTGAAGAAAGCTAAGAAAGGTTGATCTCTGCCATCAATTTCTTTCAAGAACTCATCAAGAAGCCATCCATCCCTTCTCTCTCTTTCAGGGTGGTGGTCATAAACTTTGTTCAATTAAATTCCTGTAGGATCTTGTATAGATCTGAGCTGTAAGCCTAAATTTATAAAGGCTGAGATAGGGCTTTTGAGCCTGAGTGTAGGAGATTCTATTCTCTGAGTGTAGGCCTTGTTGAAGGCTGAGGTAGGGCTGTTTAGCCTGAGTGTAGGTCTTGTTGAAGACTGAGTGGTAGGGATTTGTGCTTGAGTTGTAGGAGTGGGGACACTCTGAGTTGTAGGAACCTATTTTAGGTTCTGAGCTGTAAGATCTGAGGATAAGTGCAGAAGTTAGGCCGAATCTAGTACACTGCTAGATAGGCGAAGGGGGAAAGTGGATGTACCCAGACCTTGGGGAACCACTATAAAAACTGTGTGCACTCTGTGATTGATTATTTCTGTGATTGCTGTGTTTTGTTAGCAGTAGAACTTGCCCTTTATTGTTAATTAATTGAACAGCATATCTGCCTTAAAGAAAAATAGGAATTACACCTATTCACCACCCCTCTAGGTGGTAGGCACTAATTCTTTCAAACATACCAGACGAACAAAGGAGTAGGGATATACCTAAAGGAAATTGAACAAGTATGCACGTTAACAATTTATAAGTATTACAAGAAAAACTGATGGCATTAGTTTAAGAAAAACTGATGGCATTAGTTTAAGCAAAACTAAAGGCATTATAATGCAGACAAAGATTCAAATTAGAAATGAATACAAAGATGGCACATAATACAAAGATGCAAATTAATCCAATAAAATTTTAAAATTATACCACCATAATTGTTAAAATGTCATGTCAAAAATCTTACTCTCACCAAGCTATAGATAAATCTTTAGCTTCCACAAAGATACAAATTCATCCACATTCACAATACCACGAGGAAAATGCAATATAAGGCTACCCCCATGCTACTAAAGATCGAACTTCTCTTCCTTAGTATTCAAGATTAGTATTAGTAAAGTAGAAGATTATACAAAATAGCTCAGAAACAACTCTAAGAAGTTCAATAATAATAAATATATCCTAAGTGCATAATTTTCATTACCATCTGATCAGCCAACATCAGGAATGTCTTCAAAGAAAATCTCCTCAACAAATTAAACATAAATTACCATTAAAAAACAATAACATGACTACATGGAATTATAATGAAATAGATATTATAAACTCCTAAAAAATCATAAATAAAAAGTAACATATGCAAAATTACATAAAAATATAATACCTTGTTCGCAAGCATTGACATAGAAAATGCTTCAAACTCTTTATAACCCGAGAAAAATACTTCTAGTTTTAAACATTAATTTGATCTGAGAGTAGAACTTTGGTCTCTTCCATTCATTAACATCTAATTTACAAGGTTGTCTTCAAAAACTAATAAAAAATTCTTCTAGTTTTAGATACTGACAGTAAGCAAAAAAATTGGCCCACCTCCACGAAAGAAAATAAATAAGTCGATGAAAGTCTATGGCACTCACATACCCTTGATCTACTACCCCAATGCCTTCCCAACCCTAACACAATCCAGCTAATGACATAAGAAAACAACACTGGAGGCTGGACCTTTAGTTCAATGAAGAGCTAAGACCCTAAGAAGACATAAGCGTGAAGATGTAATGGACTTTTCTCAAAAATTTGGTGGAATCACCATTCAGGAAATGCTTTGCAGACAGCAGATGCAGATTTGCAGTAAAAAAATTTAAAAGAAATACATAAAAATTGTATATGGTAGTACCTCGCCTCCAAACGCTTATGTCACGAAATGAGTCAAATCTCAAAAATTAAATCACCTCTTGGCTCCTCGAACCTCAGTTCCTCTGCTATAAGCAAATGAAGCATGAAAATCACAGAACCTGCTATAGAAAAGAGATTAGGACAAAAAAATGAAATCGAAATGATCACCTTAATACTAAAATCTGGAGGAGAACTGGAGGGGTGGGGATCTCAGATCTGGATCTGGAAAACAGGAAAAGCCGAAAAGGGAAGATCTTTCCTGCGTCCGGAAGTGGAGAATCGGGGGTGCTCACTCTCTGAATCTGGAGGAGAAGTGGAGAACAAGTCCTGCCATCGGACTACGAGGAAGTGGAGAAGCCACTGCGACGCAATTGCTACCGTGGATGAAGATGAGGTTGGAGAAAGAAGCAACGGGCGATGATGGGCTTGTGTAGAGGCAGCGATGGCGATCGGTGGAGGCCATGGAGAAAAACAACGAGGGGGAGGCAGAATGAGCAACAGAGTAAGGTACAGAGAGAACCGTGGGAATAGACTCCTAGTGTGTTGTAGCTGAGCGAGGGGAGGAGGCCGACGGGAGGAGCCAATCAGGAAAAATGTGACGGGAGCAGCTAGGTTGATTTAATATGTTCAGAGCACTTAAATGAGGAGTCGAGCCTGCAGGGAATATATATAATTTTTATAAACTATATAATAGTATTTGTTTAGTCACGATTTCGTCTAGGCCGTGGCTAATGGTTTAGTTTTTTGCCACGAATTTGTTATCCGTGGCTAATACTTAATTATTAGCCATGAAATATGATCTGTGGATAATACTTAACTATTAGCCATTAATTTTGACCCTGGCAAAAATACGTGTAGCTAATACTTATTTTTCTAGTAGTGACTTCAAGTTAATATTACCCGTGGCCTAACTTTAGGGAACATTAATTAAATACCAAATTAATTAGGAAAATTATAAGTTTTTGGAGATATGCTAATCATGTCATGATAGACCCCCATTAAATATCTTTAGGCTTGTGGATGAAAATTTGGGGTACCCCTTAACATGTACATCATATAACATATGTTGTTCTGCATTTAATAAAACTGCGAAAATTGTGATAACATGGGATATGGTCATAGGAAGTGGGGAGAAATGTATGTTGATTTGGTAAGATAAAAGAGAGCTTCATTAGGAATCATGATGAGGAGAGTATTGGGTTAGCTAGAGTTAAGAGGTGCTCGGGATCGACGAAAGATCGTCTTTCCTGTGGATAGAGAGAGAGAGTCCAAACACACTAGGGTTAGATCCGGAGTAATATTAAAAGGGATCGGGAATCAGCTATTAACCAATAATAGTAAGTGTCTTGCGAAAGGGAGCTTTGGGCTTCAGCCCATCGTAGTTCCTAGTGCCCTGTGAGAGACCTTCACCGGGAATACCTTGGGTAGTCCTGGGCTAACCTAAACCGTAAGAGAAATCAGTGTTTAAGAGAAACTAGTATAACTGGGGGTCCACTTTCACACACCCCAGTGTATCGAGAAGTTAGGTTTGCTCACACGGGAGGTAGGCTCAGTGGTTTTGGTGATGGCAGGTTAGCCCAGCGAGCCGATGGCTCGGCAGATCATTGTGATGGATAGAATAGTCCGTGGAGCTTTTGCTCGGTTGTTTGTTGTGACGGTCATATTAGTCCGGGGAGCCTTGGCTCGGTGGTTGGTACATCAAGATTTCATGTGCATAAATTCTAACGTGGTGTGTCTTCGATGTTGGAGGGTCGATGCACCGACGCCAATACATTGACTCGGCAAGTGTGATTTAGCACTTCGCCAATTTAAGTCTGGTGGACCAACCGACAAAGAGTATACAGGAGCTCTGCTTAGTGCACCAGAATTGAGGCGTATGATAGGTCTGACTGGTAGTGCAATTACCGGTTTAGAGGTGGGCGAGGTCCAACCCACTGCTTCTGTTTGCCACTACAGAGGTATCCTGGGAAGTTAGGCTCCAAAAAGGGGGAACTAAAGGTTTGTGCACACAGAGTCGGGTGGGTGTGTTTCGCTTGCATATTTTATGGCATAATATAGTATAGCATAAATCATTGCATTTAAACCTGACAGCCATCGTATAAGTTGTTATGGGACATTTTATACGATAGGCCCTGAAAAAAGACCCCTTCGTTTATAAGCTTGTGTGAGCGTACTTATAAGCTAAGGTTATTATTCTATGGGTATATATATTGCTTGCTTGAAAACCGACACCCCAACGTATAAATCGTTATGAGTCTTTTTATACGATGGGAGCCTTGTAAAAGATCCCTTAACTTATAAGTTTGTATGAGCATTCATATAAGTTAAGGTTACTTGTTTCTTAGTTTACCTTTCATATACTTACTGCTCTGCTTTACTTTCTACCTTACTGCTAGCTTGTATCTTCCTTCATTAGCTGTAAATATATTATAAATAACTGCTAGAATAGTTCCACCATCACTGCCTTATTTATTCTCCACCTTCGTTTCATTTCCTTTCCTTCTCCCCGCCCGGTGCCTAAGAGCCATGGGGGGAGGGGTAGGGGATGATAGGACTTAGTTTTTTAGACTAACGATTTTCAGACCAAATCATTTTAGGGGATCGTGGAGTCCAGCTTGGAGGTGCAGCCCCGGAGGTCGGTACGCTTGGAGACGGGACATTCTAACACCGGAGTTCAGACAGTTGGGACATTGAGTCCTGTTTGCTAATAGTTATTATAGATTTTATTCCACGATGAGTGACCTGTAGTGACGACTTGATGTATCGGGCATGAGCCCTATTTCCAGTACTGTTATTATTATAGATGTGGAGTCTCCCTTCGTGGAGGATTATTATTATATTTGTGATTATTGTGGACATGTGTTAGAGTTCTAATTTCATGTACTCTCATACTTTTGCTACTATTTTGTGATCGATATGGCTGGCAGGATCGGCATTTTGTAGTTACGACTTTCCTAGGCGTGATGGTGTCACCACAAAGCGGCGGTTCGGGGATTAAGACCTCGTGGTTTAAAAAGAAAAAAATGGGGTCTTACAAGAGGTATCAAAGTAGACCTCGATCGAAAAAGTAGTAGTCCACTAACCCCTGGTCACCCCCGCATGAGTTTAGTTTGGGGACAAACTAAGAAGTGGAAGCAATGGTTTGCCCATATGGGGGATCATATGAAAATTTTCCACTTTTAACTAGGTTTGGATCAATTGCTTACAAATGGTCTTTGTTACGCAGCCTCCGGCACAACCTACACCACATGGCGGTGCCCAGCAAACTCTGAATGTTGCACTACCTCCCCCGTCCCCCACTCCATTTCTACACTCGGAGATGGGGCAGACTCTGATAGCCATTTTGGAGGCTTTCAGGGCCCAGCAAGTTTCGGCTTCACAGCCAAACCTGGGGGCCAATTAGATGACCATCTTCCGAGGTCTTTCTCCCCCATCTTACTTGGGGATAGAGTTGGTTGTACGGACAGAGGAGTGACTTGACATCATGTACGAGATGTTGACTGGGATACGATGCCAATGGGAGGAGAGGGTGCCTCTGGTGGTCTCTTGCTTGGATTCCCATGCCAAGAGATGGTGGAAGACACTGCTGGACATGACATTTACAGATAAGGAGGTTGCTGACATTACTTGGGAGGAGTTCATGGCTGCTTTGTTGGAGCACTTCATTCCGCAGCTAGCAAGAGATGAGCTGGAAGACAGGTTCTTGCAGTTGAGGTAGGGTAACAAGATGGTGGTGGAGTACCACCGAGAGTTCAATCATTTAGCCCGGTTTGCGGACTCCTATCTGTTGGATGAGGTAGGATACACCAAGAGGTTCTATAAGGGTCTGCGAAAGGAATTGAGAGAGGCTCTTTTGTTCGTATCTGACGGGCCTATAACTTGGATGTTGGAGATGACAAAGAGGATTGAGGCAGATTGGCACACGACTCAAGGTCGGAAGAGGCCAACTGAGGATCAGGGCCGGGGAGCCAAAAAAGATCAGCGAAGGGGCCGCATTGCTGATGGGAGAGATGGGAGAAGGGCAGAGGACCAACCTCGTCAAGAGGTGAGATAGGAGTCGAGGGAGCCGGTGGTAATGGCTCCTCAACATCTCCAGATGCGGGAGATTTAGAGACCCAAGGGTATGGCATTTCCCCCGCCCGAGTGCTACAATTGTCATCAGGTATGCCATATCCGGAGAAACTGCCCCATGAGGGGGGACCCCTACCAGCACCACGGGCTGCCCTATTTGCTTAGTAGTTTGGAGGTCGAGGATGAGGCCGAGGATGTGGATTCTAGGGTGGAGACCGCTGACAGGATAGAGGGAAAGTGTATGTCTTGGATCTGGCTCAACCTGGGAACCCGAAGCAAGTGATAATAGGTACGCCAGTAAGTTTAAGTTCTTTTCTTTCCTAAAAAGCTAGACTCATGGATATAGAATTTTAGAACTAGGAAGGAAAACCATAACTAGATTTCTAAGATATTTAACTACCCCTGGCATGGTCTTCATCGGCGGCAAGCCCGCTTATACACTATTCGATATTGGTGCTTCGCACTAATTCATGTCGGAAGCCTTCGTGGAAGGACTATAAGGCATGGAGCGATTTACAGGCTTGACCGTGAGGGTACGTCTACCTGGCAGATCGGATCTATTCACCTCTGCCCACTGCAACTTGGAGGCGGAGATTGGCCAAAAGGCATTCAAAGCACCAGCGATGATCCTAAGGATGCCAGACTTCGATATGATCCTGGGCATGATATGGTTACATTGGAACCATGCCCAGATCGACTGCCTGTCAAAGAGGATCACCTTAAGGCATGGGGATTCCTATGTCATCATCGAAGGTATTAAATCTGCTACCCCTCTCTTGTTATCATCTGTACAGGCCGTCAAGACCCACCTACAGGGAGACGAGGTCTATCAAGTGCTGTTTTAGATGGCCGAGGCCAAGGATTCCATCCCTAGTATCCCGGTGGTATGGGATATTGCTGACGTGTTTCCAGAGAAGCTGCGAGGGCTACCCTGATGTCGGGAGAAGGACTTCCAAATACAGCTCATGCCGGGGGCTAAGCCGGCATCTAGAGCTCCCTATTGGATGGCCCCGAAGGAGTTGGTGGAGTTCCGAAGCCAACAACAGGAGCTAGTGGAAGCCGAATTTGTTCGGCCAAGCTCTTCGCCATGGGGAGCTCCGGTGTTGTTCATCAAGAAGAAGGATGGGACGCTCCGATTATGCATTGACTACAGGGCTCTGAATAGGATGACGGTCCAGAACACGTATACTCTTCCGAGGATTGATGAGCTGTTTGACTAGTTGGTGGGAGCCCACTGGTTCTCAAAGTTGGACCTGAGGTCAGGCTACTATCAGCTGCGCATTCAGGAGGAGGATATCCCGAAGACAGCCTTCAGTAGTAGATACGGGGTGTATGAGTTTACCGTGATGCCCTTCAGGCTCACGAATATGCCACTGACTTTCATAAGCTTGATGAATCGGGTGTTCGAGCCGTACCTCAACCGATTTGTCATAGTATTCATATATGACATCCTAATCTATTCAAGGACGAAGGAGGAGCATACATAACATCTGGCCTTGACTCTGGAGAAGCTCAGGCAGTACCAGTTAAATGCTAAGTTCAGCAAGTGCCAGTTTTGGCTGACAGAGTTGGCCTTTTTAGGACATATTATCAGTGGAGCGGGACTGGCAGTGGACCCCGCAAAGATTCAGGTAGTGCGAGACTGGCCTCAATTGAAGACGACCACGGATGTCCGAAGTTTCCTGGGATTGGACGGATACTACCAGAAGTTTGTGCAGGGATTTTCTCAGATAGCCCTCCCACTCACTTCTTTGATAAAGAAGGACACTCTGTTCGTTTGGACACCGTGGTAAGAGGCGGCCTTCCAGGAGTTGAAGAGCCGGCTTATGTCGGCCAATATCCTCGCCCTTCCATCTGGGAAGGAGGGCTTCCAAGTGTATGTTGATGCATCTTTTTAAGGGATGGGTGTTGTACTTACGCAGCATGGTCATGTGATAGCATACGCCTCACGACAGCTGAAGAAGCACGAGCAGAACTACCTTGTTCACGACTTGGAGATGGGAGCCGTAGTGTTTGCTCTGAATATTTGGCAGCATTACCTCTATGGTGTGCACTGCAACATATTTTCGGATCACAAGAATCTGAAATATGTTGATACACAGAATTATTTGAATGTTCGCCATAGACGATGGGTGGAGTTCCTCTTTGATTATGAGTACACGATACACTATCACCCTGGGAAGGCGAAGGTGGTGGCAGACATGCTGAGTCGGAAGGATACTAACTCAGGAGCAGGACCTCAGTTGATGGCCATGGAGTTGGTGCAGATGTTAGAGAAGATGCAGATATCTCTGGTGTCTGAGGGTCACCCAGAGCTATACCAGGAGTACCTGTCTTCGATGGTTGCCACTGACGATATTCGGGATCGTATCAGAGCTGAACAGAGAAGGGATGACAAGTTGGAGCCAATATTTAGGATCTTGGAGGTAGGCATAGCTGGGGAATATACAGAGAGAGACGGGCTGCTATGCTTCAGAGGCAGAGTATACATACCGGCTAGGGGCAGAATTCGGGAGGACATCATGACTGAGGCTCACTATAGTAGGTACTCGGTGCACCCAAGAATCACCAAGATGATGACCGACCTAAAGAGGACACTGTACTGGCCAGACATGAAAAGGGATATCACCTACTTCGTGACCCACTGCGAGGCTTATCAGTTGGTGAAGGCGAAGTGTAGAAACCCAGCCGGATTATTGTAGCCACTTCCGGTGCCGCAGTAGAAGTTCGATGACATCGCCATGGACTTCATACATGGTTTTCCTCGGTCACATGCAGGGAATGACTTGATATGGGTGATCATCGACCGATTGACGAAGGTGGCCAGGTTTCTACCGATCAGGAAGGACGCTCTGGTGGGTGACTTGGTATGGAAGACATCATTTCATTAGAGAGTGTGTTGACAAAAAGGAAATTAATCTCACCTTTATCTCTACTGATTTTCAAAAGGTAGATATCTTCACCAAAACCTTGGATGAGAAGAAACATCTTTTCTTTATGAATCAGCTAGGTATGATAACTAGAGATGCATTAATTTAACTTTCTGTCTGTGGTCGAAGAATTTGCCACAATTCATTGAATTGACATCGACGAACTGAGAAAAGTTCTTGAGAAATTCGTCAACCTAAGATCAACGAACTCTTTGTGTGAAGTTTTATTCGTCGAACGTAAATCGACGATATTACTTCAGAAAATTTTCATCGAACTGAGGACGACGAAATGTTTTCCCTTCTTCAGACTGAGATCGACGAACTCTTTTGTCAATAAAATATTTCCTCGAACTCAGATCGAAGAATTTTGTTTCGCGGGATGGAGTCTGCCGCTTCATATTCTGAAAACCATATAACTAGGTGTTCTTCGAGCTCTATCCAGTGCTTTTTGTTCCCCTTGCACTTGATCTTTTTGTTTCCTTATGCAGTCGATCAATGGCAATTCCGGCGAGCCTTCTGGCAGCAATGAAATTCGACACAGGATTTGATATTGATTTTGACTCCTTCTCTCACACAGATCAAATCTTCATCGACATCCTACATTTATGTGAGGAACAGAAACTGAAGAAACTCATGTCCACCCAAATCAAGATACCAGGAAATAAAATCAGGGAATGGGTTTTCACCTCAACATCTATAGATGCAGATACCATAATTGGCACCATTAGCGGCAACCAGGTCATTCTAACTCCTGTAGTTCTAACTGAAATTTTTGATTTGGCTACTGGAGAAGATGATATTGAATTGGACAATGATGAATATGCGAATATGCTGAGCACAATGGGTCATTCAGAAGGAAACCCCGATAAGTTATTAAAAATAAATTTGTCTGTTCAATATAAATTCGTGGCAGACATAGTTGGCAAGGTATTGTTGGGCAAGCAAAAAGCCCATGACTATATCACCAGGCACCAGTTTCTAGTGATGTATGCTCTGGTTGCGAAGAAATCAGTTAACTGGGGACAGATTTTATTTGAGTTGATTAAAAAGAAAAATACAAAGAAAGAAGTCTGTTTTGCGAGGATTCTAGGAATCTCCCTTCAGGAAAAGTCACCTGAACTACTTGTCTCCTCGACAGTGTTCATCAATACCTCAAAGAGGCTTACATACGCACTCTTTGGCAGATGGGAGAGGACAATCTCTAAGCTATCCAGGGCTTCCTCCTCTTCCACAGCTTTTGAGAGCACAAGGACTGTACCAGCCACTTCCCAACCTATAGAAGAAGTTTCCATTCCACCTCCTTCTTCAACAATACTTCTTCCAACAACAACTTTTTTATCTCCTCAGTCACCACCTCCTCCAACAATAATAACTCCTTCAGAATATATTCCCCCATCTACCAGCATTCCTTCACCTGCCTCACCAATGCATCAACAAACACCTACTGCATCTTCAGAACACATCACACCACCTCCATCTCCATTACCACCTCATCTTACGGACACACATCCTCATATATACATGTCATCCCCCACATTTGATTTGCTAACCTCCTTACCATCTACACTAACTTCACCTCAACATGACATCTCCACTCCTGTTCCATCTCCTTCTGCATCACCTTCTCAGGATGACATTATGCAAGATATTATTCCTCCTGATGTCACTCCTCCCCTTCATCCATCTATATCCACTCAAACTCCTCCTGAGTTTATGGATATGGATTCTCCTTCCATTGCCACTCTCCTGGAGCACATCACTCTAGTCATCATGCAACTAATTGCAGAGGCAATCACACCTCTTACTGCCTCCATTTCATCTCTTGTTGGCCTCCTTGATGACTCCTCTGTCCCTTCTTCTTCTAGAGGCCTGGTTCCAGTTTCCATTGAAACTAGGTAGGGGGAGATGCTCTATGAAGAAGCAGTTCTAACATCAGCAGTTCCAGTAGCAGCAATTCCAATAGTTATAGCAGTTACAGCAGCAGTAGTTGATACTGAAAGGGTCTGTACAGATGCAGTAGTATAAATTTCAGAGATTATAACTGTTGGTGATTGTATTATCAATCCCACTGTTGATTTATTTCATTTATTAAATTCTTTTGATACAACTTATTTGAGTTATCTTCCAGAAATCTGCCAAGAGCAATCTATGGCAATAGTTTGTTATGCTTCCCCAATAAGCCCTGAAGTTGTAAATTAAAGGCAAGTTTTGCAGCACCAGTAATTACAGAAGAACATGTGACTGAGAATGTTCTTGAACAAGTCTCTGCTCTAGATCAAAAATCTCTTTCACCTCCTACTTATAAAATGGATGATAGTCCTTTACCAAACCTGGATTATATCATCCTTGCAGATATAGAAGAAGAGAATAAAACTATTTCTGAAAGTGTTGCTGAATAAGAAGTTTCAGAACCTCAAGTGTCTCCTGAAGCTGAAAAGCAGATCTCCAAAGAAGCCTTGAAGGAAATTGATGCTATATATAACAACCCTCCAGGATCCTATGATGATGCCAATGATGATGAAGATTCTGATGAATCTGATGATCCAAAAGATAAGAAGAAGATTGATAAGAAAAGGAAAGCTCCTGCTAAGGCTGTTCCGAAGCCCAATCCCAATGCAGACACTCCCTACTACATTTTGCAAAAGATTACTCCTTACCCAGGGATTCCTTTATCGATGTGGCTATCAAAGAATGAGCAAAATGCAAGGAAAAAGAGCAGAAGGTACTCTCCTCCTCCTCCTTCTCAAATGAATTGGAGAGGTCCTCTTCCTCCTCCAGCAGCAGGTGCTTCAGGGAATGTATCTCAGATATCTACCTCATACATTCAAACATACAAAAGGCAACAAGGCAGATCTTCAAGATCTCATTTCCAAGGAAGCAGTCAGTAGAAACATTCTTCAAGCAGCAACAGACAATAACAGCAATATCAGAAGCAAAGCATGCAATCGAAAGTATCTGAAGTTGATCAATCTGAAAAAGATAATAGTTCTGAAATACCTTACTCTCCATCAGTTCCTTTTGCTGATCCTGAACAAGAAAATACTTCAAAGATGGCTAAAGCAGAAGGCAAAGATCCCTCTCAATGTACTACAATGTCTTCCTACAGAAGAGAGGAATTAAAAAGGTATGAGAAAGCTAAGAACTTTATCAATGTTGATGCTTATATGAGTTTACATCCAGAAGCTGTTGTTCCAAGAGCAACTTCGGTCAATATCATTGGAGCATCAGACCTGACTATGTCCAAAAGAGAAGCTGCAAATCCAAATAGAGAAATCATATTCAGACAGCCCTATGATAAATCTGACAAAGATGAGAAGGAAATGCCAAAGAAGAACAGATAATTGTTATGTTTAGTTTTTATTTTCTGAACTCTATTCTATTAATTATAAAGCACCTGTGTACATATCTGCTGGATATTTTATTTTTCTGCCAGATATATTTTATTATGCTTTATGATTGTTTTTTAATTTGAATTAGTGACCTCACCTAAACATGGGGAGATTTTTGGATCCCTAGTTTCGATTTGGGCTAAGTTCACTAATTAGGATGAGTTTTGACCCACATTGTATAGCCAGGGTCAAGTATACGATTCCTAGAGTTTAGGCTAAGTCACTAGGTTCAACCTTCATGGACCAGCCAGCAGAGGACCTCAGTAGACTCAGACTTAGAAGAATTCAGGGTTAAAAATTATCAGTTCGAAATTCTTCGAACTCAGCTCGACGATCGTCAATCGCAGATACACGAACTCAGAGTTACTTCTCTGAGTTGAGCTCGATGATATTCGAGCTCAGGTCGACGATCTCTTCTTTCAGATAGATTCTCTGCTCGACAAAATCTGGAGTTTTAACTTCAATAGATTCTTTCCAGTTTATGTTCTTTGAACTCTGCTCGACGAAGACAGATTCTTTGGTCAACGAACTTAGAGCGCAGAATTAGCTAGTTATTTACAGAATGCAGTTTGCTGAGCTCTGTTCGACGAACAAGAATTATCAGCTCGACGAACTTGGAACTCCAGTCGACGAATTCTGTTCAGAGCTCGACAAATTCTATCCCAGGACAGACTTAGAACTTTTCCATATTCTGTCCTTATTTATTATATTTCTTAGCATTGATTTCTTGAGTAATTAAAGCTCATATTCCCCTGAATATAACCTTTATTGGCAGCATTAATTATGGTTTTCATCAGGATTAATTACTTGCTTAATTTATTGGGACAGTTGGGGAAACTCATTAAAGGATATTCCAGCTATTTCATTCTCAGGAATCAATCAGTAATCAATGCTTGGAATTCAAATTTCAAAGGATAATTCTTGATAGCAGAATATAAAAGAGATTTCTCTCTTTTTAGACATAGAACAATAGAGTCTCGAGATCAGACAAGCAGTAACGCAAGAGAATACAGAGAAGAGAAACAGAAATATACAGAAGAATATCTGCTTATTCTCTATATTGAAAACTACCGGTTTTCCCCTTGATCTTTTTGAAAACTGAACAAGAGAACAACCATCAATATCAAGAATCCTTCTTCAACTTCTACTCCAAGAACATTCACGGACAACAACTGTGAATCAGTCAAAAAATCTTGGATCACTTCAGGACAATGCTAAAGACCTACACCCTGAGCAAGGCTCCAAGTTCTGAACCATTCATTATTTTAGAAGGGGCTTTGACACCAGCAATCCACTAGTCTTCTCTGTTGTATAGAGAAAAGAGAAGACATCATCAACTCTCTCACCTCCTATATAAAGGGTTTATTAACTCCCTTCAAAAGTTTATTCTTGGTTTTTGGGCACCTGATCAAAAGCCTAAAGGGTTGTGAGATCTCCCTAGAAATAGATCTTGTGTTGGCAGTCACCTGATCAAAAACCTGATAGTGGATTCCTACCAGGGTGGTAGAAGAGTGGATGTACCTAGTTTGGGGAATCACTATAAAATTCTTGTGTTGTCTGTGTGTGATCATTTTTTGTTTTGTTCTTGCTGTGCTGTGATAGATTTGTTTAGGTTGCATTTCTTTTTATACTACTATTATCATCACCTACTTTACTCTGATAAATTCTAAAATAGCCAAAACGTTTTAAGTTACCCTACTCACCCCCCCCACTAGAGTAATCAGATCTATCCCCTTTCTTTCACCTATAATCCGAACACTCGTCCCTATTGTTGACTGAGTGATAAGAGCCAAAGAAAACCAATTGTTGAGGATGAGGAAGAGGTCAGGATGAGCAAGAAGAGATATAGGGAAGAGATAAAAACAAGGCCTGATTTTGAACAGTGGAGTACTCAATCAAGGACCATAATTCTATCTACCTGGGATCTTGTCAAGAACAAGAACACTGAAAGGGGAAAGCTCTACAGCTCCCTAGAGTGGGCAAAGCTTGAGAAGAATGAAAAGGACAGAAGAAAGTTCAAAAAGGACAAGTGACTGGGCACTTTACCACCAGATGTTGTGGAGCCTGTCAAGTATTTCCCAAAGTCATATAGTCACTTTAAGAGGCAGAAATAAAAGAAATCAGAAGAGAAAGCAGAGACAGCAACCAAGAAGCCAAGCAGGGGCATAGTGATAAGAGAACCTGAAACTCAGAAACGTTTCATGTCTTTCTTAAAGGGCTGTATGAAATGTATTTTGTCTTATGCACACTACTAAAATATGACTTCTATTAATGAAAATCATATTTTTGGTTGTATATACATTTTTTGTGCTTTCTTCTACAATGTTATATCCAATGCATATGTGTTGGTGTATGTCATTATCTAAAATTTTGACTTCTTCAAATAGGGGGAGATTGTTGGGTTCATTGATCACAATATCCCAGATTTGAAGAAGCCCTATAAGACAATGGTATACGCATATTTGTATCTAATGCATGCTATAAGTTCTATGTATGCAGGTGGTTACTTGTTACACTGATTAGACAGGTTGTCTAAGTAGTAATGACAGGTGGACACATGGAAGAATGCTGATAAGACAAAAATTTATCTAATTCTATAGGTCTTGAGTGAATACAATTCACTCAATGCCAGATGGCCAGAAGCATTGAGTAAAGACTAGACAGTCAAAGCCTCAGCATTGCCAAGGCAGAAATATGGCTAATTCCAGAAGCATTGAGTGAAGGCAAAAATTGAGCTGCAGATCAGTTGGTGATGAGGAGTTGTTTGAAAACTCCTTATCAAGGAGGTCTCAGGTCGATCCCCAGCTTCAACAACTCGCCTGTGGATGTAGAGGGGTTGGGGTGCATGGTCTTTAGACCTGGTTAGGCTGAACCCTTTCGAGCGCGGCGCTGGGGGTGCCAGCGGCCGTCCTTTCGAGCGGGTGCTGGGGAGGCCATTACAAAAAGTGCACTTTTTGTAACGGCCTCCCCAGCACCCGCTCGAAAGGACGACCGCCGGCACCCCCAGCGCCACGTTCGAAAGGGTTCAGCCTAACCAGGTTTGCAGACCATGCACCCCAACCCCACTCCATCCACAGGCGGGTTGTTCAGGCCGGGGATCGAACCCAAGACCTCCTTGATAAGGAGTTTTCAAACAACTCCTCATCACTAACTAAGCTCAGTTGGTGATGAGGAGTTATTTGAAAACTCCTTATCAAGGAGGTCTCGGGTTCGATCCCCGGCCTCAACAACCCGCCTGTGGATGGAGAGGGGTTGGGGTGCATGGTCTGCAGACCTGGTTAGGCTGAACCCATTCGAGCATGGTGCTGGGGGTACCGCCAGCCATCCTTTCGAACGGGTGTTGTGGAGGCCGTTACAGAGCTAAGGCTACCTTAGAAAGAGCTAGATGATTAGGGGACAAGTGAGCATCTAAAGCATGCCTTCTGAGGTTCCCTTGGTTCTTATTTATAGATTTCTGAAAACAGCCTACAAATAGCCAACCTCCGATGTTTTGAACAGCTATGTGCAACCCAACCAGGTATGCCAAAAGCGTAACTCTGCTGTTTTAGTAGGCTATAGGCAGGCCAGCGGGGGGCAAAATGGTAAAAATACCTCACAGATCAATAGGCAAGTGGCCCTCAGCAACCTCTACTCGGCAAGGGCGGCGAGTACGGGTCCGGTCTGCCCTTCTCGCATGCTGCAAGTTTGCTCAGCAGTCAGGACTTGGCGTGTGGCATGATACTTGACGAAAGCTCCAGGGGACAGCTAACACTGGGTTCCGTTCGACGAACGTCGAGCTCAGTTCGTCAAACGCCGAGCTCCATTCGATGAATTGAGTGGACTGGGCAGCACTAGCTGCTTCTACTCACCAGCAGCGAGTCTGGGCCCAGTGGTCCTATTCGTGTGCCACTAGCCGAGCTCAGCTTGGCAAGCAGGAGGCTAACGAGCTCTGGCCCCCTTGGTGCTCGCCTGAGACTCAGGAAAACGGAGCCGGCCGGTCTGGTTCTTGGCGACCCCACTCGCTGGATATGGGGTTGTACATAATCCCCGCTCTTTTTGAGCTTGGCAAAGCTCGGAAAGAATCATCCAAACCCAAGTGTTCGGCGAGTGCGGGGGGAGCCAGAGAGATTCTTTGGGTGGGGTCCACCTGCGGCTATATATATACGCCTGCATACCTGGGTGACTTGTGTCATTCCCTTCACTCTAACCTTGTCGAGATGCCAATCCCCAAGGAAATCCAAGAGAGGCTTGCCCGAGTTCACGAGGTTTCCTCTGTTCACATAGCCGGCGTGACCGCGGTTCCACTCGCCACCCCACAGGGTGGCTCGGCCTAGCCCAATCCCTCCGAAAGGGTGAAACCATTTCCTCAGGCGGCCGAGCCCATATTTGACAACCTGAAGATGACCCTGGAGCACGGGACCGGCTCCACCAATCTGCCTGCCCTTGATAAGGGAAAAAATATTGTTGATCATTATGTTGGGTATTACATCCACAATAGCCCAGATTTGTATGAAGTCACCCTTAAACTAAGATGAACTAAGTTTGTATTTGATGCTCTTTTGTTAAGTGTTTACAGGACTTAATTGCTAAGTGTGGACCAATGTCAGTCTACAATGAGTCTCCAAACACAAGACCATACAATATAATCCCTCATTGTGTGATCCATGGTGTTGACTCATGTGTAGCCTCTCTATTGGGACACACTTTCTTTTCAAGCACTAAGGGCAACACAATAGATGGATGTAAATATTTATGAAGAATGAAGATTTTAAGTTTTTCAGAAAAAGTCTAAGTCTTTTTCTCGAGTACTATAAGTTGTACTCGAGAAGGACTTATGATTATTCTTGAGTAAGACTTGTCTTCATTTCGAGTAACAGAAGTTGTTCTCGAGAAAGCTTCTTACTGTTCTCAAGAAGGTCTTTTGTTCTCGAGTAATATATGGCATTTCTTCTCGAGATGTTTGTTTTCCAGACATAAATTTTTCTAAAACTTTTTCTCGAGAAGAATGAAATTATTCTCGAGACACTATAGTTTGTTCTCGAGATGCAGAAGTCATTTGTCGAGAACCAGAGTAGTTTTCTCGAGAGCTAGCTGTTTGTTCTCGAGGTGGTTATTTATTCCCAAGAACCAGAATGTTGCTTCTCAAGAACAGAACATTATTTTTCTCGAGTACTTCCTGACATTCTCGTGACTGCAGTTTTCCACCTCCACATATTTCTCTAAGTATTTTTCTCGAGACAGCCTTTTGTTCTTGAGTACAAAATGTTTCTTCTCGAGAACAATCAGCTATTTTTCTTGAGTACTTTACTTCTTTCCCGAGAAAGCCGTTTTCTTCCTCCATATCATTTTTCTCAAAGTCTTCTTCTCGAGAACTTCCTTATTGTTCTCGAGAACTAAATTCATTTGTTCTCGAGTAAAAGCCTTCTTCTCGAGAACACCCTGCTCTATTTTTCCAAAATTTGCTAAGTCCAGACAGACATTTATTTCAAACATAATTAATGCGTGATTGGTCCACGTGGATGTCATTAATGATGATTATGACCGTTAGGGTATCCAATAAAAGGTCTTGTCATTTTCGACTAGACCTAAGAAGTCTTCAAGAAGATTTTAATAAGAATTTTCAGCCGCCGCAAAAAAAGAAATTCCAAGAGTTCTGAATCCGATTTTTATTTCCAAATCGAGAGCCGTAGATCTTCTTCTTCATCATTGCCAAGGGATTTCGATTCAAATTGATTCAGAGAAGATTGATTCACAGATCGAGATTACTGTCAACGATAAATCCTCTACTTGATCATGTGAGTCCAGAGATTCTCAGATCCATAGATTGTTGATTCTTCAACAATTCTGATAAAGCCGCAAAGCTTAAAGAAAGAATAATAGGCAGAACGATTTCAGATCTGAAAATAAATCACTGTTTGTATACATTATTTCATTTTATTCTTGTAGGAGATCTTTCTCCGAGTTGTGGGAGTTGTTTTCTCTGAGTTATTGTAGGAAGTTTTCATCTTCCGAGTGTAGATCTAGTTTTTGGATCGAGTTGTAGGAACGTTGTTCCGAGGTGTAGGATTGGGTTCAATCCGAGATTAGTGGAGTAGCCGAGTCTAGTGCTTTGCTAGATCGTTGAGTGGAAAGTGGTTGTACACATGGTCGGGGATCCACTATAATTATTGTTGTCATCTGTGATTGCTTGGTTTGATTTTCTATGTATAGATCGCTAAATTTTTTATTCCGCAAAAAAACGCACAAGTCACCTATTCACCCCCCTCCAGGTGGTTTAGGTAAGACAACATAAAACATTTTCAATTGGTATCAGAGAGAGGTTGTTCATAAAAAGGTTAACACCTTGAACAGATCTGCCCCAAAGTTGTCTTTAGAGTTATCCAAGCATGGACCAGGACAAGGATTTTTCAAAGCTTTCTCTATGCACAAAGACTAACTTTCCCATGTGGAAAGAAAGGATTAAGTTCTTCATGGAAGCTGTGGATCCAAGGATCTTCATGATTGTTGAAGAAGGTCCTTATATTCCAAAGACCATCTCCACTATTGATCCAACCAAAAAGGTTCCTAAGAAATTGATAGATCTGGATAAAGATGAGATTGCACTCTTCTCGTTGGAAAAGAAAGCTAAAAATATTATAGCAAGTGAAGTCGATGATTCAATACTGCAGAATCTGATTCACTGCCAATCTGCTAAGGAGATGTGGCAGTCTCTTGTCATCTTGATGGAAGGCACTGAAGAAGTTAGGGATGATAGAAGATCCATATTGAATCAAAAGTATGAAGCCTTTTTACAAGGATCAAAGGATTCAATTGCAGATACCTTTGAGAATTTCTTGAAGATTGTTAACATCCTAAGAGTATATGGCCGGGTCTTCACAAATGGTGAGCTGAATGATAAGTTCCTAAGGTCCCTGACTAAGGAGTGGGACAATAAAGTATATGCTATCAAGGAGTTTGGGAAGTTGGCAGAGACTGACCCTCAGAATCTCTTTGGGAAGCTGATGTAATATGAGCTGCAAATCAATTCCATAAAAACTGAAGAAGAGAAGAGTCGGTCATCAACCAAGGAGAAGTCTGTCGCTCTGAAGGCAGACATCTCAAGGAAGATTAAAGTTGCTTCACCTGCTCCTTCACAGGAAGATAGTGGAGAAGAAACTTCAGAGCCAAGCACCTCAGGCTCAAAATTATCTGAAGGAGAGTTTTCTCTACTCTCAAGGCATTTTAATAAATTCTTGAACAAGAAGAAGAAATGGAGAGGCAAGGATGCCTCACACAGAATATCACGTCATGATGGTGATTGACACAAGAAAGGCTCAAGTAGTTATGAAAGATATAATACTAAACAGAATTAACATATTTCTATAGACATTATTTGCTACTGTTGCAAAAAGCCAGGTTATATCATCGTTGATTGCCCTCATAACAAGAAGGAGGGTGTAAAGAGAGAGAAAAAAATCCTCATATAAAAAGAAGAGGACGGAAAGAAGCCTAATAGCCAAAAAGTGCAAGACTCTTAGC
This sequence comes from Platanthera guangdongensis, assembly GCA_039583875.1. NCBI lineage: Eukaryota > Viridiplantae > Streptophyta > Magnoliopsida > Asparagales > Orchidaceae > Platanthera > Platanthera guangdongensis. The sequence continues at coordinate 153,380,010 of CM077162.1, forward strand.
GACTCTGACTCATCTGAGTCAAGTGAAGAAGAGGAAGCCTACTTCGGGCTAATGGCACAAACTGATGATGAACAAGAACCCCAGTTTACTGGGAAGGTAAATTCTCATACTCCTCTTTCTGAAACTGATTTTTCTGATCATGATCATGAGGACAGCTCTGTAACACCTACCCTGTAATGATCGTATAATATGGGTCCGACCGGGGCCCCACAACATACAGATGCCACAGCTTTAGTATTATAAGTTGATATAGCTACCCACACTCAAAACTTTGCACAACACAGCGTAAACAAAAGCAAGACTAGAAGTTATCCACTACTACAAGAGTAAAACAAATGGCCTTATGGCCTTACAACAAGTGTCCAAACTCAGATAATACATCAGTCAAGAAAGTGCATAGCACTCCTAGTCTACCTCGGTTTGCAAGCCGGACAACATGAATCTCAAATATACAACATCATATAAGTAGAACTACAAAAGAGAGAAGCACTTCATGAAGCTTAGGCCTTTCTGGCCGACGAGCTAGCTCCTGCATGCGATCCTTGCCCTATAAAATTTATTAGTAACGTGGGTCAGCAAAGGCAGACCTCAAACTGTGTAACAACACATCTCCTCCCGGCCGCCCCTAAAGGACCCCAGGGTACTCCTCCAACCTGCAAGTTAGCACTTCGTATGCAATATTCATAAGCAAGAAAAGCAACTACAGAAACATGCTTGGATGTCACACACATCATACATGTTCTCTACTGGTTGAGCATATAATAAAAAGGGGCCTACTTATGCAACATGAATGCAACAACCCGGGCTTCACCCAAGGCACCCTATCTCGTATGCATCTAGCACATCATCACATCACATGGGTACTTATCGTTTCCCCATTGGCATAAAGCCTCAAACAAAAAGGGGGGAATACAATCCCCCCAATGGCACACAGGCCGGCACATGGAACTCTTACAAAGGCCCCACCCGCTCAAGGTCTTAGCCCCGGGCTTGCCTACAAGCTCTGACGTCTCAAGTCAGGATTCCAACCAACACAAACTGACCGATTCTAAGAAGCCTTGCCGGACCCCACCCGCACATGGCCTCATTGCCCGGGCTTGTCCCCATGCTTGGCATTCTCGTCAGTCTCACAGAAGGGGACTAGTCTCGCCGGGACACTCTCCACACATGACGTGAACGTCACGGGATAGCCAGCGGACCACGGAGACATAGCCACGTCTTGTCACATCACAAACCAAGACAATTCCACCCGAGTCCCTTATTTGTACTGCAGCATTGCCGCACACCAAGGAAACCATCTACAACTCATGCGGAGCTAACCTTGTCCACCAAGGAAACCATCTACCGCCATTGAGGAGCTAACCTTGTCCGGTTCCGACTACACGTACTCACTCGAGAAAAAGGGGAAAACATCACCACATCACAAACGACATCTTGCCGCAACGGAATCTCTACAAATCCTTAAGTTCGTATGCAACATCACCGAGTCCGACTAACGGCCGCGACTACGGCTTCACCCACCATGCCTAATCCACTAACGGAGCGGATCTCTAATGCAAATCATGCCGGGGACGGACTCAATCGACCCGGAGGTTTCTCTTAAACCTTAGCGACCCAAAACCCCTCTCATTTGAGGGTTTGGTGCCCAGAACTAGAAAAGAAAAATGATGCTAAAGACATGCATCCTAAAACCGAGAGGAGAAGTGTCTTTACCTTCCGACTCCTCTTCCTTGCCATGACAAAATAGCAGCATGAAAACCTTCGCAACGGTCTAGCCTCCACGGATCTGGACTCGCCTCGTGATTTGGAGCACCGAAACAACTACTACATCCCAAACCCTCCTTCTCCTTGTTCCTTGCTCTCACTTCTCTCTAGAACTTTAGTAAGAGAAAGCTTGGAGAAGAATGAGGGTTTCCAACCCTATTCTCGGACTTAACTCCCCAAGAAAAGTCCTGAACCATCAGATCCCAAAATAAGGGAAAGAATGGCCACGATCCGGCTGAAAAATAAAATACCTGTGCCGAACATGACCTGGAACACGCCCGTGTCCAGGGCCGTGTGCCTCATTCGCCGTCACAAATCGACGTGCCTGGAACAACACACGGGCATCTGACATGCCCGTGTTCTCCCTGATACGCCCGTGGTCGGTCGTGTGCCTCCATCGATACGGCCGTGTGGTCGGTCGTGTGCCTCCATCGACACAGCCCCGAAAACAACCTGAGAACTACACGGGTACCGGACACGGCCGTGTCCTTGCCCGTGTCTACCCGATACGGCCTTGGACACGCCCGTGTCCTTGGCCGTGTGCCCTGTCTCGACACCTCGTCGAGCGATGTCTCGACACTCCGTCGAGTGAAGTTCGACGACCAAGAGGGACACGCCCTGTGACTCGCCCGTGTCACAGGCCGTGTGCCCCAGTCTCGACACTCGACACTCATCGAGTGAACTCTCGACACTCGATTGACACGGCCTTGGACACGCCCATGTCCTAGGCTGTGTTCCTTGTCTCGACATATTGTCCAGTGAAAAATGTCGACACCCCGAGCCGAGTGTCGACACGGGCTCGACACGCCCTGCGACACGCCCGTGTCGCAGGCCGTGTGCCCTGTCTCGACACATTGTCGAGCGAAAATGTCGACACCCCGGGCCGAGTGTCGACTCCAGCCTGACACGACCTGGGACACGCCCGTGTCCCGGGCCGTGTGCCCCCCGCCAGAAACCAAAATTGTCCAGAAACGCAAATCGACCCTTTCTCCAAAACTGGGGTGTTACAACTCCCCCCCCCCCCCTTAATAGAATTTCGTCCCGAAATTACAAAACAAAAGGGAACAAAAATTTAAATTGTACCTGAAATGAAGAGTTCTGGATACTCTTCTAGCATGGCTTGCTCTCGTTCCCAAGAGAGCTCCTCACGACCGCAGTTGTCCCATCGGACTTTCACGAGTTTAATCTCTTTATTCCGCAACTGCCGAGTCTCTGAATCCTCTATAGCAATTGGACGGACTCGCGTCCTCAAGTCTTCCTCTATCGGCACCGATGCCGGCTCAATCACCACACTAGCCTCCACAAAGGCTTTCCTCAAGATGGAGACATGGAAGACGTCGTGTAATCCACTCAGCTCTGTGGACAACGCCAACCGATAGGCTGCTTCTCCCACCCGTTCAACAACTTCAAAAGGCCCCAAAAACCTCGTACTCAACTTCTTGAGTCGCCGAATCCGGGAGACGCCTTTGAACGGTTTGATCTTCAAATAAACCCAATCACCTACCGCAAACTCTAACTTCCGGTGACGAGCATTAAAGTATTTTGCTTGCCGGTCTTGGGCCACCTTTATACGCTCTTGTATGGTCCGTACCAACTCACAAGCGTCATCTACCACCTCCTTTCCCAAAATTTTGGTGTCTCCCGCCTCTGCCCAAGACATCGGTGTTCGACACCGTCTCCCATACAAAGGTTTGTATGACGCCATTTTTATACTTTCTTGAAAACTGTTGTTGTACGCGAATTCCACCATGAAGAGGTTATCCTCCCACTTCTTGCCGAAGTCAAGAACACACATTCTCAACATATCCTCCATAGTTCGGTTTGTCCTTTAAGTTTGCTCGTTAGTTTGAGGATGGAACGCCGTACTGAACTTTAGCTTCGTGCCCAAACTCTTCTGAACCAATCTCCAGTCCTTGGACGTAAACCGTCCATCTCGGTCGCTGACTATACTCTTTAGAATCCCATGCAGTCGAACAATGTTGCGAACATACAACTCCACCAGCTTCTCCACGCTGTCCTCTTTCCGATTTGGGATGAAGTGGTTGTCACAACCCGCATTTTCTCAATAATAAAAAAATCAGAGCACGAGATAACTACGAGCTGTGATGCCACATCAAGCAGGGGATAACTGCTGACGCTCAGGCGACACTCTAATCCTTCAAATCATAAGTTAAAATGAATAGAAAACTGATTTTTAAATTAATTGGCCGTATCCCTCGGCTCAGTGGATCAGATAGTCCACGGTTTGAAAACTATTTTTATACGTAGCGGAAAAATACTTCATTTATGCTAAACATCCTAAAAGAGCGCATAAGCGTCCTAAGAGGACAACTTACACTATGCAAGACCCTAGATTTCAATTTATAATATTTATAAAGAAAACCATCTTTTTACGCATTTGGAAAATAATGATTGAGCTTTTATAAAACATGCTGATCATGCAATACATATAGTAGTTCTTTTATAGGGTTTAAAGTAACTAGCAACCTAGCATAAAACATTCCCAGAGAGCAAGTGAAACTACCACAAAACAGGTAAACTAGCAGCTAAGTAAAGACTTAATATCACAAAGGAAAATCACCAACGAGCGTCAACAACCTGACACGAACTCGCTGGCGAGCATGTATGTTTGTACTACTACAAGGCTAAAGAACTACCTCAACAAGTGAGGAAAACACTGCCACAACGCAGTCTACAGGGAAACTCCTGAAACTAGCCGCACAGCCGGCTACAGACCTGAACCTGAGGCATTCAAAAGAAGAACACCTCAGCAAGAAATAATAAAACAAGAGGCAAAGAAACATCAGATAATAATCGAGTGAAAAGAGCAGAAAGAAAAAGGGTTACCAACCCTGCAAGAGAGATGCTGAAAATCTCAGCTAAAGGATCCAAAAAGGGACAAAATGTAAGTAAAACAATAAGTAAAGTGAGAGAAATGCAACAAGTACTATAACGTACCAAACTCCGCTCAAACCTGCAGAGACAAAAAAAGGCACCAATATGCATCAAAAGAACAATATGAAAGGAACTAACAGTCCTAAACTTGTAAATCATTAGCACTGACACAAATCCCAAACCTGTGTCGGAGACTAAGAACAGTCACAACCGAACAACCAGGTCCAGGTGTCTCAAGAGTACTAAAGGGGCCGCCACAGGGTCCACACACATAGAGTTCCAACCTCTTACAGGAACCCAAAATGTCCAAAGGAGGGAATGGTGGTGGCCACGGCTCAAACTCCCCCGGTACCATACTCCTTCAGAAACTCAGCTACCACATGCTAAGGATCCACGATTCGGCACCAAAAGTAGCCGACAACACCACTTAAAACTACCAAGTTCTACAACCAAAACCCGCCGAATTATTTCCCCCTACCCGCCGAATTATTTCCCCCTACCCGCCGAATTATTTCCCTCTACCCGCCGAATTCAACTAAAATAAATTCCGAAACTTCCTAGTTTAGGCCGACTACACGCCCTAACCTAGGAATATTTCTAGTCTCACCTATACTATTCCGGTATTCTACGACAAGGAGAAATAATAAATCGAAATACAACCCATGGAGGCACGCAAGAGGGGAGAAACCCACTTGCCTCAAATCGATCTTGAAAACGTCACCCAAAAAATACTCCAACACGTAGATCCGTCCAAGAGGGGACACGCGGAGACGAGATCTACGAAAAAACGGACAACCGGGGTTAGGGCCGAAAAAAAATCTAAGGCAAAACGGTCACCAAAACGGGAAAAACTTACCGCGATCTCGAAGCTCTCGCCGAGAGCTTTCCAACGCCGCGATCGGATCGAAATTCCGTCCACCGGATCGGCGGTGGCGGCCGCCGGAAGATTCGCGAACGGAAGGGTTCCGCACACGCCAAAAATTTCGCACGGGGAGGGGGGGGGCTGCAGGTTCGGGGAAGAAGAAGGTTTCTCACTTTTGTTTAAATATAAATACTTATAATAATAATATTAATAATAATATATCTATTATTAAAATAACCAAAAAAAAAATATAAAAAAAGGGGGGAAAGGCTGTTCGGTGAGAATTCTCACCGAACACATGTTTCGGTGAGAATGATTCTCACCGAATACATGATTCGGTGAGAATCATTCTCACCGAAATTTTTTTTTTATTTTTTTTTATTTTTTTTATTATTTCTTTATATATAAAAATACTAATATTTATAATTAATTAAAACAAACGATATAAACATAAATCGTTACGGAGGGCCAAACGCGCGCCGAATCGAACGAAATTCGCATCGTAGGCGAATTACGACGCTACGAATCCAACGGCGAAGTCGAAATCGAATTCCAACGCACCGTTTTTGAGATAAAAATTTCTAAAGTTAACGGCGTACGCGAAAACATACAAACTTCAATCGCGCGCAGAGACTCCAAAAATGCTCGGAACGCGACGAAATTTGACGAGCAAGTCTAAAATTAGCCGATCTAATTTCCTAGTGTAAAATCTTCCACTCCCGACGCAAATCCCAAAATTTGGCCGGTCAAACCTAACGAACGCAAAACGCGCTAACGACAAAGTCGGTAACAAAATCCGACGAACAAAACTCGGGCAAAATTCTCCCGAAGCCAAAACACAAGCATTCCCCAAGAGGCTCCACCGAGTCACCAAACAGACTCCGACTCGCTAGGGAATCTTGCTACCAGGCATCACCAAGCCACGCAGGGAACCTAAAGAGCTAAGAGCACGCTCTAACAACGACACATGACCAACACGCGCTAACATAACGCTCTGACGTCATAATACGTCAAAGAAGAAATTAAATAAATCACTGGAAAATCGGGGGCGTTACAGTCACTCCCCCTAAAAGAAAGTTTCGTCCCGAAACTTTACGCACAAAACACTTCTACCAAAGAAGGAAAAAAAAATAACCAAGGGTTATCGAATGCTTACCAAGCACAGCTAGGAGAACAAATGAGGATGCGCCTCCCTCATAGCTGACTCCAACTCCCAAGTCGCGCTCTCCACGTCTTGGTTTCTCCACAGAATCTTTACCATCGGTATTGTCTTTCTCCGTAACACTCGATCTTGCACATCCATAACACGAATAGGAACTTCCACGTAGGAAAGGTTAGGCTCCAACTGGGGCACTGCATCCAGAACTTGTCTGTCACTAAGCACGCACCTCCGCAGTTGGCTCACGTGAAAAACATTGTGCACGCCAGGAAAATTTGCAGGCAATTTCAACTTGTAGGCTGACACAACAATCCGCTCCACAATTCCAAATGGTCCCACATACCTTGGGTCCAACTTATGGTTCTTACCGAATCTCTTCACTCCAACCATCGGGGAAACCTTAAGGAATACCATGTCCCCCACAGAAAATTCCAAAACGATCTACGCCGATTGGCGTTCTTCTCGTATCGCTCTTGAGCTATCCGAATCTTCTCTCGAATAAGCTTTACAGAGACTTCCATTTCTTCTAAGGCATCTGGACCTAACATCGGCCTCTCACCAACCTCAGCCCAAAATAGAGGAGTTCTACATCATCTTCTATGTAGCGCTTCGAAAGGAGCCATTTGCAGACTCTCTTGATAACTATTATTGTATGCGAACTCCATCAATCTCAAGCGTTCATCCCACGCTCCTCCGTGGTCTAATATATAACAACGGATCATATCTTCCACAATCTGATTAACACGCTCCGTTTGACCATTGGTCTGTGGATGGTATGCAGTAGAATATCTCAAGTCAGTTCCCAATCCTTCTTGAAGGCTCTTCCAGAAACGAGACGTAAACCTGGAGTCTCGATCTGATACTATACTTACGGGTACTCCATGTAACCTGATAACTTCATTCAAATATAGTTCCGCTATCTTTTTCATCGAGTAACCAATCTGAAAGGGTACGAAGTGCGCACACTTTGTTAATCTATCAACAATCACTCAAACAGAGTCATGCCCTCGGGGAGATCTCGGCAAACCAGTAATGAAATCCATTGAGATACTCTCCCACTTCCAAGTTGGAATCTCTAAAGGCACTAACTTTCCACCAGGCCTTCCATGATCAGCCTTAACTCTTTTGCATGTAAAACATTCTGACACAAATCTTGCAATGTCACCCTTCATCCCAATCCACCAGGCAATCTGTTTCAAGTCCTTATACATTTTTGTAGACCCTGGATGGTAGGCCACACTTGAACCGTGTGCCTCACTGCACAACTTAACTCGAATATCTCGAAAATTGGGGACGCAAAATCTACCGCGGTACTTTAGAGTACCCGCATCATCGATCGAAAAGTCAGGCAGCTCCCCCTTCTCAGTTCTATTATGAAGGTGCAGTAGATCAGGATCGTCCTTTTGATGAAGTCTCGTAAGAGAAATCCATGAAGGCTCAGACACTTCCAAACTGCTTGGCGAGTCACATCTACCAACTGAAATATCCATTAAAAGGAACTCTTCTACTAACAACTCAGTGGAGAGATTGAAGATTTTCCCTGTCTTCCTGCTTAAGGCGTCGGCTACCACGTTAGCCTTACCCGGATGGTATAGGATCTCCACTTCATAATCAGCCACATACTCTAACCATCTGCGCTGGCGCAAGTTCAACTCCTTTTGAGTGAAGACGTACTTCAAACTCTTATGATCTGTATAAATCTTGCACTGCGCGCCATACAACAAGTGTCTCCATAATTTCAATGCATAAATAACTGCTGCGAATTCCAAGTCATGCGTAGGGTAGTTCCTTTCATGAATATTAAGCTGTCTTGACCCATACGCAATCACTTTTCCTTCTTGCATCAGCACACAACCAAGACCCACGTGGGATGCGTCCACGTAAACGGCATAGTCTAATCCTTCCGTAGGCAACGTCAATATCGGAGCAGTGCACAGTCTATTCTTTAGCTCTTGGAACGCTTCTTCGCACTTATCGCTCCACACAAATGCTGCATTCTTCTGCGTCAATTTGGTCAATGGCGCAGATAATGTAGAGAAACCCTCTACAAATCTTCTATAGTAGCCAGCCAACCCTAGTAAGCTTCTTATTTCTTTGGATGTGGCAGGCCTCATCCATTCCATAACTGCGGCTATCTTTTCTGGGTCGACAGAGATTCCGTCCTTGTTAACCACATGACCCAGGAAAGAAACCTGAGGCAACCAGAACTCGCATTTACTTAGCTTGGCGAACAACATATGGTCCCTCAAGGCAGATAAAACTAGACGCAAATGTTGGTCATGCTCCTCAACATTGCGTGAATACACCAACACATCGTCTATAAATACGACTACAAACTTGTCCAGAAAGTCCTTGAAAACCCTATTCATCATGTCCATAAAAGCAGAAGGTGCGTTGGTCAAACCAAACGACATCACCAAAAATTCAAAATGTCCATGTCTGGAACGGAAGGCAGTCCGCAGGATATCTGATTCACGGATCCTTAACTGGTGGTAGCCCGAACGAAGGTCAATCTTAGAGAACATGGCACTGCCTCGCAGTTGATCAAACAAATCATCTATCCTCAGCAACGGATACCTATTCTTGATCGTTACCTTATTTAGCTCTCTATAATCGATGCACAACCTCATCGATCCATCCTTTTTCTCGACGAACAAAACGGGAGCACCCCAAGGCGAAGAACTCGGCCTTATAAATCCGTTCTTAAGCAACTCGTCTAACTGGATACGCAACTCCTCCAGTTCGCGTGGGGCCATCCGGTAAGGCGCCTTGGCAATAGGACGCGTACCCGGCTCCAAATCTATAACAAACTCCACGTCTCGATCAGGCGGGAGACCAGGAAGGTTAGCTGGAAAGATATCAGAAAAATCACGAACCACCGGGATCTCCTCCAAACACGGCAAACTAACCTTGGTTTCTAAAACCGAAACCAAACAAGCAAAACATCCGGAATCTACAAGCTTCCGAGCACATACCGCCGATATAGTCGGAGAATCCTGGCGCGGATAACCGTAAACACTCCCGGGCTGACCGTTGTCCATCCTGAAGTCCAAGCGTTTACCCTTGCATTGGATCACAACATCATATCTGGACAACCAGTCCATGCCTAGGATCACATCGAAGTCTTCCAGATCCAACAGCTTCAAATCAGCAATCGCGAGAAAATCGCCTAGTAAAATCGGACAACTCTGAATACCCTGATCCGAAACTACAGATTCGCCTGAAGGAAACTTGACACAGAACGCATCACCAACACGATCGAGATCCAAACGGTAACGCTCTACGAAGGCCCTAGCCACAAACGAGTGGGTAGCGCCGGAATCGAACAGAACACGCGCCCAGCGGTTCTTTACCTTAAATCGTCCTATAAAATTGCACATGCGACTAAGGAAGCGAATGCTCAAAACTATAACTATGAGCTAAACATTAAAACTAGGAGAGAATCTAACCTGATATCACTTGCGTGGACGTCTGAGCTTCCTCCATAGAGACCACGTTCAACTTTCCTTTTCCCTTGTCCACTCGCTTGCGGGCACTGATAATTGAGATGACCCTCTTGACCGCACAAGAAACAACTTCTCGTCTTCTTCCAGCAATGGGCAGCATCGTGCCCTGGCTTCTTGCATACAGAACAAAACAAGTCTTTCTTTGGGATACCTTGGATCGCATGAATCTGCTCTTTCTTCTGAGCTCCTAATCTTTGATAGCACCTTTCCAATGGATGGCCCGGTCGGCCACAGAAACTGCATACCTCTTTGTTTCTCTTCCTCGGAGCAGCGTCAGGGACCTGAGTACTCTTACCCTCATCAGACTTTCTTTTATCTTTTCTCAGTTGTTGACCTCGATTCTTGGCGTTATCAATTGCCTCTACCTTTAAGGCAGCTTCCACCATACCAGCATAACTTGAGGTCGCATAGGCACTTGCTAATTGCTGGACGTCACTCCTTAGCCCAGCCAGAAATCGTTTGCTTCTATTTTCATCGGAACTCACCAAGTCTGGGACAAATCGGCTTAGCTTACTAAACTCGATTTCGTACTCACTAACCGTGAGCTGCCTATGCTTTAAGTGCAGGAAATCATTCATCAGACGGTCCCTCTCGACCGATGGTAGAAACTTGCTCAGAAGTAGCTCCTTAAAGGACTCCCAGGAACACCCGTCCTTCAGACCTTCTTTCTCCCTCAGCCACCAGCCCTTTGCCAACCCTTTGAGCAGATATGCGGCTAACATCACTTTCTGATCATCAGTGATCCCGGAGTATGAGAACATCTCCTTGATTGATATCATCCAATCGTCTAAGACCATGTAATCTGCCTTGTCATCATACGTCGGAGGCCTAAGTCGCTGAATGTAACACCCCCTATCCGTCGCATAGTATATAGCAGTAGGTCCGGCCGGGGCCCGACGCCATATACCACAGACAGACCGGGTGGTTACGTATGGAAACCATCCAACCAATCTCAACGTCCTACACAGAGCATTCTAGCGGAAGCAGTGTATATAAGTTGTAAACAAGAACCCAGCATTAGAGCACGAATGTCCACTATTACAATAATTAGGAATGTATACAAAATACCCAAAATCGGCCTTAAGGCCTTACAAAGTGTTTCACTTGAAAATTACATGTTTTACAAACCACGGCACGCAGGCCGGTCATACATGAGTAAAGCAGTAAACACTTCTACTTGGGCCTTCGAGGGCCAGCTTCGCAAAAAGGCTTTAGCCCGCTAAAGACCGCTTGGTCCAGCTGCACCTGCAAGCAATAATCCACCGCACGGTGGCAAAACAAGGCAACGGTCAGCAATGCTGACCAAATTATAACGATCCCGCCCCCAACTCGGGGCGGCGATGCTCCTTCCCTGCATTTCCTTAGCATAAGCGAGTAATATAAAACCATAGCCATAACATCACAGACGTTGGCTCGTAAGGCCAACGCCCCGTGCACTCAGGGCACATTCTCGGTGAACCGGTCGATGTTACGTCAATTAAAGCCATTAACATTCCGGACTCACCGCCGCCACTTAGACGGCCATTCCTATGAGCAATTCGTCTTCTTGGTATTGGTCACGTCAATTTAAGCCATTGACCACCGAAGACTCCCATTTATGCCAACGGCGAGTTCCACGTAACCTTAGGTCGCTCTAACCGGACGACATAAAGCGGGTACGGCTCCATCTAACCCGTGCTCACTTCGCAACGACAATTTAAGCCATTTGCGCGGGTCAAACTTTCACCGAGTCCCATTCTACCGCAAGTCACATAACTCAGTTATGTTCGAGTTGGCTCTCAGGCCTCCAAGTTGGCAAGATCTCGTATCCGCCCAGTTTTCCGGGTGCACCTTTGGGTTAGTCCCCAAGGCTCCCTGCTGCAATCTACCGCGTAGAAAACCCGAAAACAAACAATAGCACGGAGTCTTCTCCGGCCTTATGCAATGCAACATCACCGATCCGGACTAACATGTCCGGGTAGGCTTCAACCAAAATGCCTATGTCCGTTCTCGCATACGGACTCTAAACAACGGGGACTTTACATATCTACCCGAAGGAACGCCTCCAACTCTCCGCAAACTCGCGAGAGCGGGCTTCCTATGCTAAGAAAGATGCTAAGAAAGAGAGCTATTAGTGCTCAAGATGAGGATCGTTACCCTTGCGGTCCTCTTTGGCGCCATCGAAAAGTAATCGGATAGAAATCACCGCACTTGCGTTGCCTCCGTGGATCCGGAGTCGGCTTGCGATTCGGAGCTCCGAAGCTCCTCCAATGGCGGATCTAGCTCTTCTTCCTCCAATGGCTTTCCTCTTTCTCCAAGGGTTTGGAGAGATGATCAAGTGAAGAAAAATGATGGATTTCAAGTCAACTCCCGGGTATATCCTCCCAGGAACAACCCCCAGCCATTGGATCTTCAATCAAGGAAACGAACGGCTTTGATTCGGGGCTGAAATGCCCAATCTGGACCGAACACGGCCTGGCACACGCCCGTGTCCAGGGCCGTGTGCCTCATTCGCCGTCAAAATCGAATCACCTGGAACCTCACACGGGTATCGAACACGCCCGTGTTCGAGCTGACACGCCCGTGTTCCACCTGACACGGCCGTGTAGCTGGCCGTGTACCCAGTCTCGACACAATGTCGAGACCAAAGTGTCGACTTCACGGCTAAGTGTCGACACAGGCTTGACACGCCCTGCGACACGCCCGTGTCGCAGGCCGTGTGCCCAGTCTCGACACAATGTCGAGACCAAAGTGTCGACTTCACGCCTTAGTGTCGACACAGGCTTGACACGCCCTGGGACACGCCCGTGTCCCAGGCCGTGTGCCTGCAGCCAGAACTCAAACTGGCCCAAATTATTCCCCTCTGCTCCTTTGAGTTTCAGGGCGTTACAACTCTACCCCTCTTAAAAGGATTTCGCCCACGAAATTACATAAAGGGAAAAACATGTACAAAACTAAAATTTGTACCTGAGCGGAACAACTCCGGATATTCGTCAAGCATCGTCTGCTCTCGCTCCCACGAGAGCTCCTCACGACCGCAATTGTCCCACCGGACTTTGACCATCCTGATCTCTTTATTGCGTAGCCGCTTGACCTCCGAGTCCTCAATCCGCACGGGCTTGACTTTAGTCGTTAGCTCACTATCCACCGGCACTTGATTGGCCGCGATCACTTGCGTAGGCTCTTGCACCGCCTTCCGAAGCACCGAAATATGGAATACATCATGTAAACCACTTAGCTCCACTGAAAGCTTCAGCCGATAGGCCGCTTCTCCTACTCGCTCCAGAACCTCGAACGGTCCAAGGTACCTCGGGCTTAGCTTTTTCAATCGCCGCACCCGCGAGACACCCTTGAACGGCTCTTCAAGTATACATAATCGCCCACAGCGAACTCCACGTTCCTGTGCTTGGCATTATAGTACTTTGCTTGTCGGTCCTGAGCGATAAGCAACCTCTCCCGAATGGTTCTCACCAACGAAGTAGCATCCTCCACTTCTGATCGCTTATACAACTTTGACTCGCCCGTTTCTAACCAAGACAACGGCGTGCGACATCTTCTACCATAAAGGGCCTCGAAAGGCGCCATCTGAATACTTGCTTGGTAGCTGTTGTTGTATGCGAACTCCACCAAATCAAGGTGGTCCTCCCATTGCTTTCCAAAGTCCAAGACACACATGCGAAGCATGTCTTCCATGGTTCTATTGACCCTCTCGGTCTGCCCATCCGTTTGCGGATGGAAGGCTGTGCTAAACTTCAGCTTTGTTCCCAACATTTGCTGCACCAGCCTCCAATCATTGGACGTGAACCGCCCATCTCGGTCACTCACGATGCTGCGGGGCACACCATGAAGCCGCACTATATTATCCACATAAAGTTTCGCCAGCTTCTCCACCGGATCATCCTTCCTATGCGGAATAAAATGCGACACCTTTGTTAATCGATCGACCACCACCCAAATGGCGTCGTTTCCCCTTCTGCGACCTTGGCAAACCATGCACAAAGTCCATAGAGATGTCGTCGAATTTCCACTCCGGAATAGGCAAGGACTTAAGAAATCCTCCCGGCTTTTGGCACTCCGCCTTTACCAAGGCGCAGGTTTAGCACTTCGCTACATATAGCGCCACATCCTTTTTCAAACCCGGCCACCAAAATAGTTTCTTCATATCGCGGTACATCTTCGTGCTCCCCGGGTGAATCGAGTACTTGGTATGGTGTGCCTCGTACAACAATTCCACCCGTAAATTGCCCACACTTGGGACGCACAAACGACCGTCTTTCCATAGCAATCCGTCCTCCACAACGAATTGGGAATTTGACCCATCCAGAGCCTCTATCATGAACTGCTTCAGCACTTGATTGCTTGTCCACACAAACGATCCCCAACGCCACCAACTCTCGCACCAATCGCTCATCTTGCACCGATAGCCAATGGGCTCGAGCAGGGGCTTGGCGACTCACCGCGTCAGCAACCGCATTCCCTTTATCAGGCGCGTAGTGGATCTTGAATGTATAGTCTCCCAAGAACTCCATCCATCTACGCTGTCGTATATTCGGATCCTTCTGATCAACCAGATGCTTCACGCTCTTGTGACCGGCGTAGAGAGATCCACTTTCACACCGTATAGAATTATGCCTCCATAGCTTCGAGGCAAAACTCACGTCCATACGCTATTACGCTTCCGTGTTGCAGTAGCGCGCAACCCAAAACGCTGCCCGAAGCATCGCTATATATCTCATAGCCTTCGGTTCCACATGGCGAACTCAGCACAGGCGCCGTGGTCAACCGACACTTCAGTTCCTCAAAAGCTCGCGCGCACTCCGGCGTCCAAACGAACTTATGCTCCTTCCTCGTCAAAGTAGTGAGAGGTAACGCTATCCGCGAGAAGTTCTCTACGAAGCGCCTATAATAGCTGGCAAGCCCCAAAAAGCTCCGGACTTCTGCTACCGTAGCAAGCTCAGGCCACTCCCGTATCGCAACAATCTTCACCGGATCCACAGCAATACCCTCTCCACTCACTATATGCCCGAGGAACGCTACTGCGGATAGCCAAAACTCGCATTTCGAGAACTTGGCATACAACTGATTTCTCCTTAGCGTCTCCAACACCAAATGAAGATGCTTGAAGTGATCTTCCTCACTTTGCGAGTACACCAAAATATCGTCGATGAAGACGATCACGAAACGGTCCAAGTACTCCCTGAACGTCCTGTTCATAAAATCCATGAATACTGACGGCGCATTAGTCAGCCCAAACGGCATGACCGTAAACTCGTAGCGCCCGTGTCCTGTACTGAACGTCATCTTAGGGATATCACTCTCCCTTATCTATTTAGAGTACGCCGTTGACCCTACCAACTGATCACAAAGATTATCGATCCTTGGGATTGGGTACTTGCACTTTTCCGTCTACTTGTTGACTTCCCGATAATTAATACGCAACCACAACCTTCCATCCTTCTTCTTAATAAAGAGGGTCGGTGCGCTCCAAAGCGAAGGACTTGGACGCGCATACCCTTGCTCCAACAACTCTTGCAGTTGCGCTTTCAGCTCCGCCATTACCTTAGGCGTTAGCCGATACGGAGATCGTGACACAGGCTTTGCACCTGGCACTAGCTCGCTCTTAAAATCTATCTCCCGCTGAGGCGGGGCGCCAGAAAGATCTGCGGGGAACAGATCAGGGTATTACGATACCACTGAAATACAATCTAACGCGGGCTTCGGCTTTGCAACCTCCACTAGTGTACAGAACAGCTCTACACTAGCACAAACCGCCTTCACCACCTGAAGAGCGGCCATCATCGCCTTGCTCGACCTCTTCGAGCTCATAAAGGTCGTCTCACGACTTGCTCCCAAGTTGACTTCCTTGCTATCGCAGTCTATGTAGGCTTGCTGCTCCGAGAGTCAGTACATGCCAAATATAACGTCAAACTCCACCAACGGAAGTAACGACGCTTGCAGATCGTACTCCTAATTCCCAAACCACAAACTAAGAGCAATGAATTCTACCCTCTCCGAAAGAGCACCATTGGACTATAACACATCCAATTTATCTCTTTCCATCGAAGGAGGTACTCCAAGGCACAATAAAATTCCTAATAAAGGAACGCGAAGCTCCCTAAACGAACGGTGCTCTCGCAGATAAAGAAAGTCATAACAAGGCTTAACACTAGTAGTTCTAAGCTAATATGCATAACAAGTGTTTAAAGCAAAACTATCTTTAAACCATACCTGTCGCCACGACGACGGGCTTTCTCCAGGGCTTTAGGCACTCACGAGCATAATGCCCCGGCTCCCCACAGTTGTAACATGAGCCCGGGGTCTGACCCGTAGTCGACCCAGAAGTACCAGAAGGAGCTGGACCCGAAGTCCTATGCTTCTTATACCATTTTTGATATCCAGACTTTGAGGTGTTCGGCACTTTGAATGCCGTTTCCTTTGCACTGACATCCTTGACTGCTCCTGACATAGGTTTCTTACCCTTCCGAGCACCATTCCAACAGTCTCGGGCAAAGTGCCCTTTCTTTCCACACGTATAACAAGTGTAAGAAGCTTTACTAGTCGATTTCATAGCCCCTTTCTCCAGCATTCTGCCGGATGCAGCTCTTATGGGGTTTGTATAGTTCGATACCATGGTCGCTGGCATCGGGAGGGTCTTCCTCAACTCTGCCTCCAATGATCTAGCTGATTCCACCAAGGCTCGGAACCCCAATAACTTTGGTCCTAGCAGTAGGACTCGTAACTCGGCACGCAGGCCATTATAAAATCTATCGACTGTAGTTTGCTCGTTATCCAACTCGAAGCATGGGTAGCGACTCATCAGAAGAAATGCTTGCAAATATTCCTCAACCGTGTGCGCTCCCTGCACTAAATGCATATTCAGCTGCTGCCCCAATGGTCTACTACAGGTCATCTGCCGCATCGCGCCCACCGGCATTGAAGCCACAACAGGGGCGTAGGGTTGTACATTTCCTCCTAGCTGTGCACCCGCCACAGTAAACACCGCTTCTACGATCCTTCTAACGGTTTCATACGAAGGAGGAGGCTCAAACACCTCACTGGGTGCACTATACTCCGCAGAAACCGGACATTCAGGCTGTCCAACACCGCTTCCGGTCACCTATAGTGGTACAAAACACCGTTAAGCGACCAAATAAAATTGCGAACAGCAATTATAGGAACACGCAGGTCCCTCAAACACGAGTATTTGCATTCATAAGTGGACATTCATGGGTTCCTTTACCGTTATAACGATGACGCACACAATGTGCTCACCACCCCTTAAAAAGAATTCGTCCACGAATTCAGCTTAAGTCCGACCAAAACCAGTAGTCTGATACCAAATTGTAACACCCCCTATCCGTCGCATAGTATATAGCAGTAGGTCCGGCCGGGGCCCGACGCCATATACCACAGACAGACCGGGTGGTTACGTATGGAAACCATCCAACCAATCTCAACGTCCTACACAGAGCATTCTAGCGGAAGCAGTGTATATAAGTTGTAAATAAGAACCCAGCATTAGAGCACGAATGTTCACTATTACAATAATTAGGAATGTATACAAAATACCCAAAATCGGCCTTAAGGCCTTACAAAGTGTTTCACTTGAAAATTACATGTTTTACAAACCACGGCACGCAGGCCGGTCATACATGAGTAAAGCAGTAAACACTTCTACTTGGGCCTTCGAGGGCCAGCTTCGCAAAAAGGCTTTAGCCCGCTAAAGACCGCTTGGTCCAGCTGCACCTGCAAGCAATAATCCACCGCACGGTGGCAAAACAAGGCAACGGTCAGCAATGCTGACCAAATTATAACGATCCCGCCCCCAACTCGGGGCGGCGATGCTCCTTCCCTGCATTTCCTTAGCATAAGCGAGTAATATAAAACCATAGCCATAACATCACAGACGTTGGCTCGTAAGGCCAACGCCCCGTGCACTCAGGGCACATTCTCGGTGAACCGGTCGATGTTACGTCAATTAAAGCCATTAACATTCCGGACTCACCGCCGCCACTTAGACGGCCATTCCTATGAGCAATTCGTCTTCTTGGTATTGGTCACGTCAATTTAAGCCATTGACCACCGAAGACTCCCATTTATGCCAACGGCGAGTTCCACGTAACCTTAGGTCGCTCTAACCGGACGACATAAAGCGGGTACGGCTCCATCTAACCCGTGCTCACTTCGCAACGACAATTTAAGCCATTTGCGCGGGTCAAACTTTCACCGAGTCCCATTCTACCGCAAGTCACATAACTCAGTTATGTTCGAGTTGGCTCTCAGGCCTCCAAGTTGGCAAGATCTCGTATCCGCCCAGTTTTCCGGGTGCACCTTTGGGTTAGTCCCCAAGGCTCCCTGCTGCAATCTACCGCGTAGAAAACCCGAAAACAAACAATAGCACGGAGTCTTCTCCGGCCTTATGCAATGCAACATCACCGATCCGGACTAACATGTCCGGGTAGGCTTCAACCAAAATGCCTATGTCCGTTCTCGCATACGGACTCTAAACAACGGGGACTTTACATATCTACCCGAAGGAACGCCTCCAACTCTCCGCAAACTCGCGAGAGTGGGCTTCCTATGCTAAGAAAGATGCTAAGAAAGAGAGCTATTAGTGCTCAAGATGAGGATCGTTACCCTTGCGGTCCTCTTTGGCGCCATCGAAAAGTAATCGGATAGAAATCACCGCACTTGCGTTGCCTCCGTGGATCCGGAGTCGGCTTGCGATTCGGAGCTCCGAAGCTCCTCCAATGGCGGATCTAGCTCTTCTTCCTCCAATGGCTTTCCTCTTTCTCCAAGGGTTTGGAGAGATGATCAAGTGAAGAAAAATGATGGATTTCAAGTCAACTCCCGGGTATATCCTCCCAGGAACAACCCCCAGCCATTGGATCTTCAATCAAGGAAACGAACGGCTTTGATTCGGGGCTGAAATGCCCAATCTGGACCGAACACGGCCTGGCACACGCCCGTGTCCAGGGCCGTGTGCCTCATTCGCCGTCAAAATCGAATCACCTGGAACCTCACACGGGTATCGAACACGCCCATGTTCGAGCTGACACGCCCGTGTTCCACCTGACACGGCCGTGTAGCTGGCCGTGTACCCCATGATTTTCTCCCGTTTTCAACCCGAGCACTGCACGGGTTCTAGGACACGCCCGTGTCCTTGCCCGTGTCACCTTGACACGCCTGGGCTCCAGGCCGTGTACAAGGTCTCGGCACTTCGCGGCTAAGTGTCGACACGGGTCGACACGCCCTGCGACACGCCCGTGTCGCAGGCCGTGTGCCATGTCTCGACACACTGTCGACACCAAAGTGTCGACTTCGCGGGACGAGTGTCGACACGGGTTGACACGCCCTGCGACACGCCCGTGTCGCAGGCCGTGTGCCGTGTCTCGACACAACGTCGAAGCACTGTGTCGACTTCACGGCTAAGTGTCGACACGGGTCGACACGCCCTGCGACACGCCCGTGTCGCAGGCCGTGTGCCCAGTCTCGACACAATGTCGAGACCAAAGTGTCGACTTCACGCCTTAGTGTCGACACAGGCTTGACACGCCCTGGGACACGCCCGTGTCCCAGGCCGTGTGCCTGCAGCCAGAACTCAAACTGGCCCAAATTATTCCCCTCTGCTCCTTTGAGTTTCGGGGCGTTACACTGAAACTGAGAAATAAAGGTCATCTCTAGTGGCACCACGACCGGAGGCACCAGAGGAGCGGGGGGAATAGGGACAGCTTGACCCACAACAGGGTCCTGAACTCTCGGAATCTGCCCTGCCACAACTACTAACAAGGACTGGACCTGAGACTGCAAATCCACTACTTGCTTTAACAAGGCTTCATTGCTTTGTCGCAGACCTTCTATCATTGCGCTGCTCTGCGCACCTGAAGATTCTCCCTCCGATTGGGGAGTCAACCTTGTCGAAGGACGCCTCGACATTCTAATGGAACAATAAAACACTAATTAGACACCTAGCCCACCCACTAGTACCAAACAACATAGTACAAACAATACATACTTAAGTACTTGCTCATGCTGCTAACTTACTCTGGGATTTTCAATAATGATGATATGCTTATCCTACGATGATTCACTATCATCACACTAACTCTTGTGCCTAGATCGGGAATGCATGAATTTATATTCTTTTTGACTCAAAATTATGTGTGTACACATGTCATCCTGCAAATCTTTAGCTTGGCACATTGTGCTTATGCAATGTTATGCTATGCATGATTGTGCTATGCATTCTAAAAAGGCCCTAATACATGTTATGAGCGGCGTACACATGAAAATGTTATGCATCCCATACTACATAATATTTCCATGCAACGAAAAAGAAAACGTGCTAGCCGCATTCATGTGGTGAGGTTATGCATCCCATACTACATAACCCTCACATGTTGCCTCCTATGGTGGATCCATATACAAACACATAGTATGCATCCCATACTACATAATATGCCTCGTATACTTCATGTCATGCTATGAGTGTAGTGTTCATGCTTCAGCCCAGACGTGCTGATGACATATCGATGTGTGTATGATATGACTCTAAACACCTAATACTAACAGGGACAGGTTGCCCGACAATTTGTCAAACAACCTCCCTCTGATACCAACTGTCACAACCCGCATTTTCTCAATAATAAAAAAAATCAGAGCACGAGATAACTACGAGCTGTGATGCCACATCAAGCAGGGGATAACTGCTGACGCTCAGGCGACACTCTAATCCTTCAAATCATAAGTTAAAATGAATAGAAAACTGATTTTTAAATTAATTGGCCGTATCCCTCGGCTCAGTGGATCAGATAGTCCACGGTTTGAAAACTATTTTTATACGTAGCGGAAAAATACTTCATTTATGCTAAACATCCTAAAAGAGCGCATAAGCGTCCTAAGAGGACAACTTACACTATGCAAGACCCTAGATTTCAATTTATAATATTTATAAAGAAAACCATCTTTTTACGCATTTGGAAAATAATGATTGAGCTTTTATAAAACATGCTGATCATGCAATACATATAGTAGTTCTTTTATAGGGTTTAAAGTAACTAGCAACCTAGCATAAAACATTCCCAGAGAGCAAGTGAAACTACCACAAAACAGGTAAACTAGCAGCTAAGCAAAGACTTAATATCACAAAGGAAAATCACCAACGAGCGTCAACAACCTGACACGAACTCGCTGGCGAGCATGTATGTCTGTACTACTACAAGGCTAAAGAACTACCTCAACAAGTGAGGAAAACACTGCCACAACGCAGTCCACAAGGAAACTCCTGAAACTAGCCGCACAGCCGGCTACAGACCTGAACCTGAGGCATTCAAAAGAAGAACACCTCAGCAAGAAATAATAAAACAAGAGGCAAAGAAACATCAGATAATAATCAAGTGAAAAGAGCAGAAAGAAAAAGGGTTACCAACCCTGCAAGAGAGATTCTGAAAATCTCAGCTAAAGGATCCAAAAAGGGACAAAATGTAAGTAAAACAATAAGTAAAGTGAGAGAAATGCAACAAGTACTATAACGTACCAAACTCCGCTCAAGCCTGCAGAGACAAAAAAAGGCACCAATATGCATCAAAAGAACAGTATGAAAGGAACTAACAGTCCTAAACTTGTAAATCATTAGCACTGACACAAATCTCAAACCTGTGTCGGAGACTAAGAACAGTCACAACCGAACAACCAGGTCCAGGTGTCTCAAGAGTACTAAAGGGGCCGCCACAGGGTCCACACACATAGAGTTCCAACCTCTTACAGGAACCCAAAATGTCCAAAGGAGGGAATGGTGGTGGTCACGGCTCAAACTCCCCTGGTACCATACTCCTTCAGAAACCCAGCTACCACATGCTAAGGATCCACGATTCGGCACCAAAACTAGCCGACAACACCACTTAAAACTACCAAGTTCTACAACCAAAACCCGCCGAATTATTTCCCCCTACCCGCCGAATTATTTCCCCCTACCCGCCGAATTATTTCCCTCTACCCGCCGAATTCAACTAAAATAAATTCCGAAACTTCCTAGTTTAGGCCGACTACACGCCCTAACCTAGGAATATTTCTAGTCTCACCTATACTATTCCGGTATTCTACGACAAGGAGAAATAATAAATCGAAATACAACCCATGGAGGCACGCAAGAGGGGAGAAACCCACTTGCCTCAAATCGATCTTGAAAACGTCACCCAAAAAATACTCCAACACGTAGATCCGTCCAAGAGGGGACACGCGGAGACGAGATCTACGAAAAAAACGGACAACCGGGGTTAGGGACGAAAAAAAATATAAGGCGAAACGGTCACCGAAACGGGAAAAACTTACCGCGATCTCGAAGCTCTCGCCGAGAGCTTTCCAACGCCGCGATCCGATCGAAATTCCGTCCACCGGATCGGCGGTGGAGGCCGCCGGAAGATTCGCGAACGGAAGGGTTCCGCACACGCCAAAAATTTCGCACGGGGGGGCTGCAGGTTCGGGGAAGAAGAAGGTTTCTCACTTTTGTTTAAATATAAATACTTATAATAATAATATTAATAATAATAATATATCTATTACTAAAATAACCAAAAAACAATATAAAAAAAGGGGGGGAAAGGCTGTTCGGTGAGAATTCTCACCGAACACATGTTTCGGTGAGAATGATTCTCACCGAATACATGATTCGGTGAGAATCATTCTCACCAAAATTTTTTTTTTATTTCTTTTTATTATTTTTTATTTTATTTTATTATTCCTTTATATATAAAAATACTAATATTTATAATTAATTAAAACAAACGATATAAACATAAATCGTTACGGAGGGCCAAACGCGCGCCGAATCGAACGAAATTCGCACCGTAGGCGAATTACGACGCTACGAATCCAACGGCGAAGTCGAAATCGAATTCCGACGCACCGTTTTCGAGATAAAAATTTCTAAAGTTAACGGCGTACGCGAAAACATACAAACTTCAATCGCGCGCCGAGACTCCAAAAATGCTCGGAACGCGACGAAATTTGACGAGCAAGTCTAAAATTAGCCGATCTAATTTCCTAGTGTAAAATCTTCCACTCCCGACGCAAATCCCAAAATTTGGCCGGTCAAATCTAACGAACGCAAAACGCGCTAACGACAAAGTCGGTAACAAAATCCGACGAACAAAACTCGGGCAAAATTCTCCCGAAGCCAAAGCACAAGCATTCCCCAAGAGGCTCCACCGAGTCACCAAACAGACTCCGGCTCGCTAGGGAATCTTGCTACCAGACATCACCAAGCCACGCAGGGAACCTAAAGAGCTAAGAGCACGCTCTAACAACGACACATGACCAACACGCGCTAACATAACGCTCTGACGTCATAATACGTCAAAGAAGAAATTAAATAAATCACTGGAAAATCGGGGGCGTTACAGTGGTCCACCTTGGTTAAGCGGTACACGATCACCCAAATAGCATCATTACCCTGTTGCGATCTAGGCAGACCATGCACAAAATCCATGGAGATGTCATCAAATTTCCATTCAGGGATTGGAAGGGTCTTCAGGAACCCGCCCGGCTTCTGACATTCGGCCTTCACCAAGGCAAAAGTCTGGCAACGATTCACATACAAAGCTACGTCCCGCTTCAGCCCCGGCCACCAAAAGGATTTCTTCATATCCAAGTACATCTTTGTACTGCCCGGGTGAATGGAGTACTTTGTGAAGTGAGCCTCAAACATCAACTCCTCATGGAGCTTGCCGAACTGCGGTACACAAACCCTTCCGTCCTTCCTCAGAATCCCATCAATCATCTCCCAGGCGCTGATCTCGCCTGTTTGAGCCTCCAACACAAATGGTTGAAACTCCACATCCAACCGAGTCGCTTCCCGAATGCGATCGGTCAAGTCGTTCTGCACTTCAATCCAGTTCAACCGAGCCACGCTGGACTCGCCTCTCGCAACACATTCCAAACCAAGGGACTTCCATTCCCATACCAACCGCTCATCAAGAGCTTCGATCCAATTTCCTTACCCTGAGTACTTTCTACTCAAAGCATCCGCCACCACGTTGGATTTACCCGGCATATACTGAATCGCCACCTCGTAGTCTCCAAGTAACTCAACCCACCTGCGCTGCCGCATGTTCAAGTCCTTTTGATCCAAGAGATACTTCAGGCTTTTATGATCCGTGAAGATCTCCACCTTTGCACCATACACATAATGTCGCCATATTATCAACGCAAAAATTACCGCCGCCAACTCCAAGTCATGGACGGGGTAATTCCTCTCATGAGGCTTCAGCTGTCTAGACCCAAAAGCTATCACCTTGCCATGTTGCACCAAAACGCAACCCAAACCGCATCATGATGCATCACTGAAGATCTGAAATTCCTCGGCCCCTTGCGGCAGACTTAGGATTGGATCCATCATAAGCCTCTCCTTCAGTGCCTCGAATGCTTGACTGCACTCTTGAGTCCACACAAACTTATGATCCTTACGAGTGGGTGAGGTGAGGGGTAGAGCTATCCCCGAAAAATTCTCAACGAATCTTCTATAATACCCGGCTAGTCCAAGAAAACTTCGGACTTCCTCCACGGTCCTCAAAACCGACCAATCTCTGATGGCTTCCACTTTTGTTGGATCCACTGCCACCCCATCCCCACTAATCACGTGGCCCAAACATTCCACCTTCTCTAACCAGAACTCGCACTTGGAGAACTTTGCATACAGCTGATTCTCTCTCAACACCTGCAAGACCACTCTCAAGTGGGTCTCATGCTCCACTTCCGATTTGGAATACACCAAGATGTCATCAATGAAGACAACCGCAAAAGAATCCAAGTATTCCTGAAATACCCGATTCATCAGATCCATGAACACAGATGGCGCGTTCGTCAGCCCGAACGGCATCACCGTAAACTCAAAGTGTCCATACCTTGTACCAAAGACAGTCTTGGGGATGTCCTCGTCCCGAATTCGCAACTGATAGTAGCCTGACTTCAAGTCCAATTTGGAGTACACCACCGACCCCACCAATTGGTCGAACAAGTCATCTATCCGAGGAATCAGATACTTATTTTTGACGGTCAATTTATTCAGCTCTCGGTAGTCTATGCATAGCCGCATACTACCGTCTTTCTTCTTTACAAACAACACCGACGCACTCCATGGTGAAGAACTCGGTCTAATATACCCTTGCTCCAACAGTTCCTGTAGCTGTACTTTGAGTTCGGCCAACTCCTTTGGTGCCATCCTAAACGGGGGACGTGACACCGGCCTAGCCTCTGGCACTAACTCGATCGAGAAGTCGATCTCCCGCCGAGGAGGCTCTCTAGGAAGTTCATCCGGAAACACATCCTTGAACTCTGCCACTACGGGCACTTCCTCTATAGATAGTGTTGGAACACCCTATTACTAATTTGGGTCAGGATCACTATGTCTCTAGGAAACAAATGTTTGACCTCCTATATAGCTCAATAGGTCAATTAGAATTGAGTCTAAGGGTTAGAAGTCTAGGTTTGGAAGCTGCCCTGAAGACCAGGATTTTCTGTTTGGAGACCAAGTCATATCGTCGAGCTCAGCACGATGATTCGTCGAACTCCGATCGATGATCGTCTAGCTCAACTTCGATAGATCGTCGAACTCCATTCGACGATCGCTGAGCTCAACTTCATCATATCGTCGAACTCCATTCGACGATCGGTGAGCTCAGTTCGACGATTTTGACTCAGCTTTGGATTTCTATCTCTGAGCTCAGGTCGACGATCTTTGAGCTCAGATCGACGATGTTCGGCTGCTGTATAAGTCCATATCACTGAGCTCAGTCCGACGATAGCAGAGCTCAGTTCGACGTTTTCAGATAACTTCAAGGATGTTTCTAGATTCAAATTCAAATCAGTTAAGGAGTTATTCTGCAATTAATTCTGAAGATTTCCTAGCCGTTTTCATTCATTTCTGGACCAAGTTTCAAGGAATATTTCTATGGACTTTCCTCCAGAAGAGATTTTGCAATTAAGGATGCAATTAATGCAGACCAACGGCTATTCTTATCAGAGAATGTTTTTTCCATTCAGTACCAGAGAATAAAAGAGAAGAATTTTTGAATCTCTGAGAGAGACAGATATACATACACACATAGACTGACATCAGTATTCTTCAAAACAAGAACAAAATATTTTGTCTCAAAGAATTCTCAAGAATACACATCCAAGGAGATCAATCTTCAGATCTCTCTAGTTTTCAAGTGTTCAAGGCCAACATATTTCAAGACTCCAGACATTCAACATTTCAGCTGTTGCTGAAATCATCTTTTGCTGGAGCTCAACTTTTGAAGGCCTATCACCCTACAACAAAGCTTCTTTTCCTGAAGATCTCAAGGACTCAAGGGGAGCTTTGACACCATCAATCCACATAGTCTTCTCAGTTGTTTGAGAAAGAGAAGACTTCCATCACTCTCTCACCCCCTCTCTGTAAAGGGTTTCTCAAACTCCCTTCAAAAGTTTGAGCTTGGTTTTTGAGCACCTTGTCAAAAGCTCATTGGTGGCAAGACACCTGATCAAAAAATCTCCTTTGGTTTTTGAGCACCTTATCAAAAGCTCATTGGTGCCCAGGACACCTGATCAACTCATCCTGCAGTGGATTCCTACCTAGGGTGGTAGAAGAGTGGATGTACCCAAGTTTAGGGGAACCACTATATTTCCTTGTGTCTTCTGGTTTTGCTCGTGTTTATGTTTGTTTCTGGCCTTGATTTTTCTGTGATTAGCTTTTCATTAACTTAGTTCTATGATTAGATTTAATACTGCTTCCCTGCTCACTCTTATTATAACAATTGTAGTAAAAAGTTTCAAAGCACCATATACTCTATTCACCCCCCTCTGGAGTATATCAGATCTAGCTGCACTTTCAATTGGTATTAGAGGCAGGTTGGTTAAACATACCATACCTGATTGGTTGTACAGGCTAACACCTAAACCCAAAGATCTCAAGTTAGATCTGCTTTCTTTTGTATTTTATTATTAGATTTTGTTTTCTCAAATCATGGCCCAAAACAAAGATTATGCTAGCACCAGACCTCCAGTGTGCAATCTATCCAAGTTTGCACTTTGGAAAGCAAGGATCAGACTGTACATGAATTCTATTGACGAAGATATCTTTAACTCTGTTTTGACAGTGTGTACAAGACCCCCAGAGAACACAAGTACAAATGCTGTTCCACCTCCATCAGGAACAGATGCTGATATCAAGAGATGGAAGGTAGCTGATGCCAAGGCTATGAACATCTTGGCCCAGACAATGTCAGATGACATATTTCAAAAGGTGGCTGAATGCAATTCAGCAAAGGAAATTTGGGACAAACTCTCAGAAATAGTCTCAGGCTCAGCTGATGAGAGAAAGGATAGGAGATCCCATCTCATCTCTCAATATGAGAATTTCAAGAAGGGAGAAACTGAGTCAGTGGGAGACATGTACAACAGGCTAAGTCTAATTGTCAGTGAACTCAGGACATTGGACAAAGAGATCTCTCTAACTGAACTCAATGACAAGATTCTAATGTGCTTCCCTAGCACTTGGGATTCAAGAATCTGGCCAATTAAGGATGC
Source organism: Platanthera guangdongensis (assembly GCA_039583875.1). Taxonomy (NCBI): domain Eukaryota; kingdom Viridiplantae; phylum Streptophyta; class Magnoliopsida; order Asparagales; family Orchidaceae; genus Platanthera; species Platanthera guangdongensis. The sequence continues at coordinate 153,407,740 of CM077162.1, forward strand.
CAGAAGTCTGAATGAGATCACCACTGAAGCTCTATTGGGTAAGCTCAAATCTTATGAGCTACTCATCAAAAATAGAGAAGAAGAACAGAAGGCTGCCTCACCAGCCACAAGAAAAGAGAAGACCATAGCCTTCAAGGCAACTGAAGATCTGCCTGAAGACAAAGCCACAGGCAATGATGAACTACTCAGTTTTTTGGCCAAAAGATTTTATAAGATGGCCAAAAAGGACTTCAGAAGGAGATCATACAAGGAACATGATAAGTCAAGGTATGACAAGTCCATTAATAATAATAAAGACATTATTTACTTTGGTTGCAGGAAACCAGGGCACATAGTTCCTGACTGTCCAGAGAAAAAAAACAAGGACAGAAGGGACAGGAAAGAAAGAAGAAAGGAAAAAGACTCCAAGAGGAATGGCAATGGCAAACCCTCATCAAGCAAAAACAAACATACAAGAAAGGGGTTTGTTGCTGAATCCTGGAGTGAGACTGAAGAAGAGTCAGAAGCATCATCCAGCTCCAGTGATGATGAAGATGATGCAGAAGAAAAAGAGTTCTGCATGATGGCAATTAATGCCTCACAGCACAATTCAGAAGAAGAGGAGTCAGAGTCAGACTCAGAGACTCAACCTGAAGAAGATCAGGTAATCAGTTCTTTTGATTTCAATTCAGAGGATTTTAAATCTGAATTTAAAGCACTGTGTTTAGACCTGCTAAAGTCTGAGAAAGAAATTATCTCTCTCAGAAATCAATTATCTGAACACAATACTTTAAAGTCAGAAAACCTCAAACTCTCTCAGGAGTTGGAGTGTTGTAGGGAACAGATAGCTTCACTGAAAAGTGAGCTCTCTGAGGCCAAGAAGCTTGAAGAATCCCTTAATGGGAGAAGCATCAAGCTGATGGACATCACAAGCACAGTGAACTCCAGATTTAACAGTACACTGGGCTTGGGTGCTTCATCCAGCCAACCTATAGTTCTAACAACTCCAATCAAATTCATTTCTGATAAAGGGAAGGGAGTTGTAGAGGTAGCTAGGAAAAATTCTGATCTGCCTAAGAAAACTAAGTCCCAGCAGAAATGGTCGAACGGAGATCGACGATCGCCGAATGAAGATCGACGATCTCCGAACGCAGCTCGACGATCTCAGGCAAAATCGTCGAACGCAGATCGACGATCTCAGCCAAAGTCGTCGAACGCAGGTCGACGATCTCAAGTACCTGATCTCAGTCATAGTCGACCATCGAACGGAGCTCGACGATCTGACCCAAGATCGTTGAACGCCGCTCCAAGATCGTCGAACTGAGGTCAGAGCTCTGGAAAACTTTTCAAGGGCAAATCAAAATTGAATCCTAAGGGTCCTTCATCCCAAATCTTTAACCCTTATACTGAATGGATTATACCTCCAAGGAGATATCATCCTAAAGGATATAAGAGTCAACCTGGGATGTCTTTCATTTCAGAATTTAAAGGTTATCAACCTAGGCCCAAGGTAAACTGGGTCAAAAACAAATGAATTATCTTATGTGCAGGTGAAGACCTATCCAACATCTAACCAGCAATGGTACTTGGATAGTGGGTGCTCTAAGCACATGACAGGGAACAAGGACAACCTAACTTCCTTTAGAGTCAAGCTTGGACCCAAAGTTATCTTTGGTGATTCAAATTTTGGACAGACTAAAGGATATGGTGCAGTCCAGATTGGTTCAGTAACTTTCAAGAAGGTAGCTTATGTGGAAGGACTGAAGCACAACCTAATTAGCATCAGTCAGCTGTATGATGAATGCTACCAGGTGACCTTCAGCAAAGCCTTATGCAAAATCAAGTCAGAGGACAACACAACTGTGTTGACAGGTAAAAGAAAAGGTAACATCTATCTAGTAGATTTTCTTTCAACTGATGTAGATATCTGCTTGTTCAATTCTGTCTGTAGACCAAATATTTTATGGCATAAGAGACTAGGACACCTAAACCTTAGAACTATTGCTAGGCTATCCAAGGACAACCTTGTTAGAGGACTACCTTCTGGCCCCTACAAGAAGGAAGGACTCTGCAGGGCTTGTCAATTAGGCAAGCAAACTAAAAACAGCTTTAAGTCACTTAACAAGAGTGATTCACCTAGGATATTGTATCTGTTACACATGGATCTCTTTGGACCCATCACAGTACAAAGCCTAGGAGGGAAATCCTACACTTTAGTAGTTGTAGATGACTTCTCTAGATTCACTTGGGTGTTCTTTCTAAGGAAGAAGTCTGATAACTTTAAGTGTCTGACAGAGTTTCTCAAATGTATACAGATTGAGTTCAATACTCACATTGCCCTGATCAGAAGTGATCATGGGACAGAGTTTGATTCTCTTCTTATGCAAGAGTTCTGTCAGAGTGAAGGGATCAAACATACTTTCTTAGCTCCTAGAACTCCTCAACAAAATGGGGTAGCTGAAAGGAAAAATAGAACCCTTATTGAATCTGCCACTACATTGTTATCAGATGCTCATCTACCTCTATCCTTTTGGGCAGAGGCAGTGAACACCTCCAACTATGTGATGAATAGAAGTTTGATACATAAACTAAAGGGAAAGACTCCCTATGAATTACTCAAAGGGAAGAAACCTAAAGTTGACTATTTTAGAGTCTTTGGTTGTATTTGCTACATTCATAATAATGACAAGAAATATTTAGCAAAATTTCAAGCCAAAGCTGATGAAGGAGTGTTTCTGGGATACTCCATGATCAGCAAGGCTTATAGGGTCTATAATAAATCATCTTTAAAAATTGAGGAATCTGTTCATATATCATTTGATGAATCTAACATGTCTTTCAAGGAGAAGATTTCTTCTACCATAGAACCTTTGCAGGAACATTTTCTAGTTGAAGACTTGAACAAGTTACAGGTTACTCAAGAGGATGAAAGCAGTGAAGATGAAGAAAATGCTCAACATAATGAAGAACAACTTAAAGAGCCAGTTGTTGTACCACAAGAGGAAACAACAACACAGGTTGGTGAACAATCAACACCCCCTGTTGATTTAGTAACAACAAGAGACCATCCAATTTCCCAAATAATTGGAGACATCTCAGCTGGTGTGCAAACCAAAAATCAGGTCAACCAAAACCTGTTGCACACCTGCTTCCTATCTCAAATTGAACCTCAGTCCATTCAAGATTCAGAGCAAGATCCACACTGGATCATTACAATGCAAGAGGAGTTGCATCAATTTGAGAGAAACAAAGTATGAGAACTAGTGTCAAAACCTAAGGATCACTCCATTGTTGGAACAAAATGGGTATTCAGAAACAAATTGGATGATCAAGGAGTAATTATAAGGAACAAGGCAAGGCTAGTTGCTCAAGGATACTCTCAAGAAGAAGGAATACACTACGACCAGACTTTTGCACCTGTTGCAAGATTAGAAGCCATCAGAATATTTCTAGCTTATGCAGCACACAAAGGCTTCAAGGTATATCAGATGAATGTCAAAAGTGCATTCCTAAATGGAGACATCAAAGAGGAAGTTTATGTCAGACAACCTCCAGGTTTTATCTCTCCTACTTTTCTTGATTATGTTTTTAGATTGAATAAAGCATTATATGGTCTCAAGCAAGCTCCTAGAGCATGGTATGAGACCCTAACATGCTTTCTTTTGGAAAATGGTTTTATAAGGGGTAGAGTAGACCAAACTCTTTTCATTAGAACCCATAAGTCTCATACCCTACTAGTACAGATTTATGTATACGATATTATTTTTGGTTCTACTGACTCCAAATTGTGCAGAAGGTTTTCCAACCTAATGCATTCTAAATTTGAGATGAGTGGCATGGGTGAGCTATCCTTCTTCCTAGGATTGCAAGTCAAACAGCATGCTGAAGGCATCTTCATTTCTCAAACCAAGTATGCAAATGAACTGGTTAAGAAATTTGGCATGTCTGAAGCATCTTGTATAAAAACACCCATGCCTACTAATGCTGTATTGGATGCTGATGAACATGGGAAACCTGTTGATCAGATAACATATAGAGCAATGATTGGCTCTTTACTGTATCTTACAGCTAGTAGACCAGATATAATGTTTGCTACATGTATATGTGCTAGGTTCCAAGTAAGCCCTAGAGAGTCACACCTAACACTAGTAAAGAGGATTCTCAGGTATGTTAAAAGTTGTCCAAATCTAGGTCTCTGGTATCCAAAAGATTCAGCATTTGATTTAACTGGATTCTCTGATGCTGATTATGCTGGATGCAGAATTGACAGGAAAAGCACTAGTGGAACTTGTCAGTTCCTTGGTGACAGACCTGTCTCTTGGTTTTGTAAGAAACAAACATCTGTGTCAACTTCAACTGCTGAAGCTGAATATATGGCTGCAGGCAGTTGTTGTTCACAAATCTTGTGGATTCAAAACCAACTCCTAGACTATGGCTACAACTTAGAGAAGTCTAAAATCTTTTGTGATAACACCAGTGCTATTTCTATAGCTCAAAATCCAGTCCTCCATAGTAGGACAAAACACATAGAGATTAGGTATCATTTCTTAAGTGATAATGTTGAAAAGAACAAAATTGAAATACAATATATCCCAACTGATTTACAAAGAGGAGATATTTTCACCAAGCCATTGGATGAAAAGAAACACACCTTCTTCCTAAATCAGTTAGGAATGTTAGATGGAGGAAGTCTTAAATAATATCCAAGATTTTGAAAGCTTAAAAATTGACCAAGAGTAGGCAAACATCCTGATTTTTCTTAGTGTCTAGAATTTTTCTGAACTGCGCTCGACGATTTGCCTCAAGATCGTCGAACGGAGATCGACGATTTCCAAAAATCGTCGACCTGAGTTCAGCGTTTCTCAGATAGTGTGAACTATCTCTTCCGGTCAACGATCGTCGAACGGCGCTCGACGATTTTGTTCTCTGAATGATCGTCGAACAGAGCTCGACGCTCTCCAATATCGTCGAACGAAGATCGACGATGTTGAAGACTCTTCAGATTCCTTTAGAAGCCTCGATCGTCGAACTGAGTTCAACGATCTTTCCAATTCTGCGTCGAACCCTAATATAAAATTCATTTTTCGCTGTCGTTCTCCTTTGCACTTTCGATTTCTCTGCAAGAATTTTCTTTCCCTCCAAATAGTTCTGCACTTGGTCGTTTTGTTTGTTGAATTTTTGCAGGTACTCATGGCTGTGTCAGTTGCTGTTCTTGCCTCAATGAAGTTTGATGCTGGTTTTGATATTGACATAGAATCTTTCAGCACAACCGATCAGGCCTTTCAAGATATTTTGGGATTATTCAAAGACCAGAACTTGACTGCCATCATGACCACCAGGATCAAGCTGGCATCTGATGAGATAAAGGTGTAACATCCCATTTCCAACTAGACCCCTAAGAGTGGTTTTGGCCATGACTAGGTCATGACAAAACCCTGGGAAGCCAGAAATGGGCCAAGAGATAGGAGGCCAAGGTAGGGATCACCATGGTCTGCAGGTAGTAGAATTCTGAACAATAGTTTAGGATGACAATGGGGCTTCACCATGACCCCAAGACCCTATCACAACACTCCCAAACATTTTGGGAGACCCATTAGAGCCAAAAGGACCCATTAGGGCCAACCCAAGAGGCCCAGTTGACCAAGGTCAACCCTAGCCCTAAATAGGTCAACCTAGCCCACTTAGGGCCAATAGACCCACTCCTAGTCTAGAGGACCCCACCTATGCCCTCCTAACCCTAAAGTGAGGACAATGGGTCACTAAGGACACATTGGGGTCAGCCCTAGAGGCCAGGTTGACCCAGGTCAACTCAAGCCCTAATCTGGTCAAAGTACCCCTACTAAGGGTATGTGACCTCCAAAGTGCAGGGCAACCCCATATAACCCTACCTAGACCCTAAGGGAAGTCAATGGGTCACCAAGGATCCATAGGGGTGGACCCTAATGGTCATGTTGACCCAAGTCAACTCTAGCTCTAAATGGTCAAAGTGACCTTACCAAGGGTCAAGTGACCTTTAAGGTGCCAAGTCAACCCTACCCAGCCCTACATAGACCTTAGGGGAGGCCAATGAACCACCCAGGACCCAATGGGGTCAACCTAGATGGTCAAATTGGCCAAGTCAACCCTCATTGAGGGTCAAGTCAACTTAGCCCAAAAAGGGCTAACCCAAGCTCAAGCCACTTCTCCCTTAGGCTAAGCCCATTCCCATGATCATCATAATCCAGTGGGCTGCCTTTAGCTTGTGGGGTTGACTAGTCAACCAGAGGTGACTAGGAGAGAGAAAAAGCTCCTCTCCATGATAATGGAGGAGAGAGAAATGAGGAAGGAGAAGGGGGAAGTAAGAGGCCGGCCAAGGGAGACTAACAGCCACCCTTTATGGCTGCAATCAACTCCTCTAGGAGAGAGGAGTTGATTCCAGCCGTTTCCCGGCCACCAAGGGGTGGGTTCAGCCCCCCTCCACACAACCCGAGCCACTCCATTAATGGAGATAATGGCCATTGAAGAACCAGCCTCTCCCCTCCCCCAATTGCCTTTTAAACACCATCAGGGAGCCGAGGGGATCATTTTGGAGCACTTACCTGGAGGAGACGAGCCCTTCCACCGTGCAGTTGCAGAAGCCGAGCGCCGCCGCCGTCGCCAATGGCATCCCGCCGCTCCTCTCGCATCCAGGCCGCCAGGAAGGTCCTCCTCCTCTCCTTAACTCGCGGGTAGATCCTAGGAATCCTTAGGCTAGAGTTTCGGGCTCAATTGAGCCCGATCGAATCCAGGATTTCTCCTAGTTTCGGCAAGGAAAAGTCTTGCTCAATCCGCCGGAAAACACCTCTCCGGCGGCGGAGCCGCCGCCTGACGACAGCCACCACCTCAACGGAGGTGTTGGTGGCGGTGGCCGGCCGGGGAAGGGGCTGGATCGCCGGCGGCAGAGCTTGGAAATCGCTCCAGGCAGAAACCAATCCCAGCCGTTGGCTCAGTGGGGACGATGACCAGATGCCGTCGATCTGCGCCAAGATTCGTGCGGCATCAGATCAGATACTATAGGGTTAAATAAAATTTATTTCATTTTTGTCACACTGGATGTATTTAATGTAATTAATGTTTAAAAATACCTAGGGACCCTGGATGGAAATTTGCCCAACATGAACATTGTAGCTTAGGGTGTCTAGTTTGCAGCAAAAATTGTTGGGACCCTTTTGGGTCACTGGTTGGACCAGGGCACCCATTTTGGTGGGACATGTCCTTAGGGCTAGGCAGTCACTAAAATGAGTGCCCACTCTTCACCCCAAGCCCAAATGGGCTGAAATTTTGGCAGAGGGTCTATCCTAGGCATACCTAGGGCCTGCCCAAAAATGGGAATTTTTGGAGAAAATATTTCTATAGTTTTGGTAAAAATTTAATAATCATTAGATAAATTAAATAGGTGCCCTAAACACACCCAAACCCTCCCAAATTTTGGTGAGTGGTCCCTGGGCTCCAATTAGGTACCTGTATAAAATTTCAGTTGGTTTGGGTGAGTGTTGAATAGGTTTTGACCCAACCCTAGTTCTACCCTATGAAGGGCATTTTGGTCAAAAGTGGCACTTTTGGTTTTAAGTGACCAAATCACCTCAACAGAGGCTGAAACTTTGGCCACTGATATGATTTAATTTTTTACACTCACTCATGAAGTTTGGAGTGGATTGGGCTAGGGTAGCCCTAGAAGTGTAGGGTAGGCCCTTTAGGGTAATTCTCTAGGGTTTGAAGAAATTGGGGTCAAAAGACCTTGGATGGGCTTGAAACTTGGGAATGATGACCATAGGGTCACTATGGTCCTATGGTTAAAATTGTAGGGCATTTGGAAGATTAAAGACCCCTTAAATCCATAACCCTAGTTTAGGGCACTAGCTTTGAAACCATAAGAACTAATACCAAAACTATCTTAAAAGGGCTGAGATTTTGAATGGGTAGTTGCTTAGGGCATACATGTCTCTGGAAATTTTATAATAAATTTTGGATGAATATTTTTGGTACTTTATTCACAGAGTTATATTTTATAATTTCCACTTAAGAGTTTTTGCAGAGCACTATACTTGCTTAAACTTGATAAAACTTAGCCAAGGGGCTTATAATCATGTTACCCATCTCTGTAAATTTTTATGGAATTTTTGAAGAATGATATTTAGTTGTTGCTTCTTTAATTATTTAATTCCATGGAACCTTGGAAAATTTAATAATGACTTTTAGATTGTCTGAAAAATTCTAATTTCTTCATCATGATGTTTTTAGTTCCCTATGAAGCCCTAGTAATTTTTACATAATTATTGGAGACATATATGTGGCACTACCTTCATTATTTTTGATTTTTGGAATTATTTTAATAAATCCTTTAGAGGTCAAGAATTATCTGGAAAATTATGAAAATTAGCATCCAATGATATTTCTCTGTTATTTAGTGAATACAAATTTTAGGAGGCCATTACCTGAGAAAATCTTATGGTTCATGTTCAAATTGACTATGGCCTAGTTTTTGAGGAAAATTTAATAAATAGTAGATTAGTTGGGAAAAATATGATTTTCTTAATTTAGTCTATACTTATCATAATAGACCTCTGATAATTATCATGAGGGTACTGGATGAGTATTTCATGTACTTCCCCTTTTACGGGTCACGTAGCTTAAGTGGTCTGCATATAGCAAAACTGCAGGATTTCATTTGGATTGAATTAGGGCACGTATGATGGGTCTTGATGGTTTGCTGTAAGGACAAGTGGAAAGGGCTGCATCTTTGGAAGATGAGTGAGTAGGGTGTGGATTTGTCTAGGGTTTAAAGGCGTTCGGGCCCGACGAAAGATCGTCCTACCCAAGGAGAGTTGGAGTCAAATCACCCTAGGATTAGCGTATCGAAACATGAGAAAATAATGGGTAAGGGGATCAACCAATAATAAAATAAGTACCTTGCGAAAGGGAACGCTGGGCGTAATCCCAACACAGTTCCTAGTGCCCCTTGAGAGCCCTTCACAGGGAATACCGGGGGCAGTCCTGGGTTAACGTAAACTGTTTAACAAGCTGAAAAGAGTAACTTAGTAATTAGGGTTGCACATTTCACAGGCACTGTTAGCACCAAAAGTCAGCTGGGAGCTTCGGCTCGGATGGTTAAAAGACGGACTCTTGGTCCGGGGAGCTTCGGCTCGGGTTTTGTTTACGCTAAATCTGCATGTGCATAAAAGGAAAATAAATTAAGGTGGTGGGTTTTCGGTATTGGAGGGTCGATGCACCGACGCCAATACGTTGACTCGGCAAGTGTGGTTAGCACTTCGCCAACAGAAGTCCGGTGCGCCAGCCGGCAAGAGTACGCAGGAGTCCGCTTCGTGCACCAAGCGTTGAGGCGTACGATAGGTCTGACCGGTAGTGCCTTACTGGTTTAGAGGTGGGCGAGGCCCAACCCACCGCTTCCGTCTGCCACTACGGAGGTATCCTGGGAGGTTACGGCTCCAGAAAGGGGGAACTAAAGGTCTGTGTGCACAGAGTCGGGTGTGTGCGTTGCACTTGCATGTCCATCATACCCACTTGCATGTCATAGCATAATCGATTCATTTAACCCCTGACACCTGATGTATAAGTGGAATGGGACGCTTATACATTAGGACCTGCAAAACGACCCCTTAGTCTATAAGCTTGTGTGGGCAAGTTTATAAATTAAGGTTAATTTTGATATATTTAGTTACTGCTGTTTGACCACCGTCACCCCAACGTATAAATCGGTATGGGACTTTTTATACGATGGGAGCCTTGCAAAAGACCCCTTGGCTTATGTGTTTTTCCACATAAGTGAAGGTTACATTTCAGCTTACATTTTATTGTCTTTATAGGCTATAGAACTTGCTAGAATAGGACCGCTGTCATCTGCTTTGATATTCTCCACCTTCAAGTCCTCCCCTTTCTTCCTCTCCGCTCGGTGCCTAGGAGCCGTGGGGGAAGGGGTGGGGGATGATAGGACTTAGTCTTTTAGACTAACGGTTTTCGAACCGCATCATTTAGGGGATCGTGGAGACCAGCATGGAGGAGCAGCCCCAGAGACCGGTGCGCTTGGAGGTGGGGCAGTCTAGCTCCGGAGTTCATACAGCCGGGACTGTGAGTCTCGACCCTGAGTAGTTTTTCAGCTTTTGCTTCCGCATGAGTGATTTTGTAGTGAGGATATGTTGTACCGGGCATAAGCCCGTATTTTGCTACTCTGATGTTATCTACTGTGGACACTCCCTTCGTGGAGTTATATTTATATATGTCATGTGACTCTCTGTGGACAGATAGTTTTCATTTTACTTCATTATGCTACTTTTATGTGATCGAATTGGCCGGCAGAATCGGCGCTTTGTGGTGATGACCCTTCAGGGCGTGAAGGAGTCACCGCAAAACGGCGGTTCTGGGCCTAAGACCCCGTGGTCAAAAGAGAAAAAAAAGGGGGTCTTACAAAAGGAATGGGTCTATACTGCCCACAATCAAGATAACAACACAATTGTTGGGTCTATATCTGGCACTCATGTACCCTTAACCCCAGAAATTTTAACAGAAGTTTTTGAGTTGAGGAATGGTGAAGATACTGCTGACTTATCTGGAGAAGAGTATTCTGAACTGCTTGCCAGAATGGGTCATTCAGAGGGCAACCCTAGCAAGCTCTTCAAAAGGAACCTATCTGTGGAATACAAATTTATGGCAGATGTTGTTGGGAAAGTGCTACTGGTTATGCACTCTGCACATGATACAATCTCAAGGTATCAGCTCTGCCTCATAGGAGCTCTTGTAGACAAGAAAAATCTGAATTGGGGAGAAGTCTTCTTTGACCTTATCAAGAAGAAAATCAACAAAAGTTTTGTGAACTTTGGAAGGATCATTGGGGTGTTTCTGCAGCATAGGTGCCCTGCTTTGCTGGTCTCCTCTGGAATCTATATAAATGCTTCCAAGAGACTGTCTTGTGCCCTCTTTGGAAAGTGGGACAGACAAATCAGCAAGCCCAGCAGGCCCTCCTCCAGCACTCCTTCAGGCACAAGGACTCTAAGAGTCACTTCCTCATAGGTCTCTGCCCCTGCAGATGACCTGCCTGCTGTTGTTGCCACTCCTCCTCCTTCAATTCTATCCCTTCCCATACCATCTACCATTCCAGCTCCATCCACCATCATCAAATCCAGCCCCTCTCCAACATCCACACCATCTCCAGTACCTATTCTTCCAACACCAGAAGAACATTTCCATCCATTATTCTCCTACCCTCCACCAGATGTCACTTCATCACCCTCACATCCATCCTTCACCCTAATTGATGATTCCTTTATGGATGATTCACCATCCTCTCCTCCTGAGCTACCCTCTTCCTCCACTTCCTTTCAAGACCTTCTACACCAAATTATTGACCAACCAACATTCACCCCATCCATCTCCATCCCACTGTCCTCCATTTCCACCTTACCAACACCTCAGCCATCCCTTCCACCATTCACCAGCTCTCCACTACCCTCACCATCAGCTGCCCCTCTATCTTCTACCTCTGCTCCAGTCACCCTTGAGCAAGTAGACCTTCCAGCCCTTGCTGACAGGTTGTATGAGTTGCTTGCCCCCAGGCTCTCTCTTCTGTTGGAGACCTCCTTGGCTCCACTACACCTGTCAGTGGTAGCCCTCTCTGCCAGGCTCTCATCCCTCTTCCCTCAGGCAGCCCCTACAGCAGTGTGCCTTGCTCCAGACTTGTCTGAATCTAGGTAGGGGGAGATGCCCTATGAAGTGAGTCTTCATGCTGCTGCTGTTTCCTTGATCCTGTCTGCTGCTACTGCTGCTGTTATTACTGCTTCTTCAGCTTCTGCTCTTGCTGCTGTTGCTGTGCCTCAAGCACAAATTTCTCCTGCTGCAGTCCTTGCAATAGACCTCAGGTCTTTGCTATCAAATTTTGATCAGTGTTACTTCAGCTGTCTGCTAGAGGTCAATGCTGTCCAGCCTCCAGAGGATCTATCCAAGGCACTTGTGCCATTTTCTTGCTGTGACCCAAGCATTATCACCTCTTTTATCAATTCAGTGTATGCTGCTGCCTCTTCTGAAGAAAGCATTGTTGTTGCTTCTGATATTATTGCCTCTACTGCTGCTGAACATGTTGATACTACTGCTGAGATTTCTGTTATTACTGCTGATGAACCAATCTCCAAGGAAATTCTTATGTCAGAAGCACTTGAATTTGAGCCTTCTGTAGTTTCTGATGATATTCCTCCTGTTAATGCTGTTGTTAGTGAAGTTGTTGTTGCTGCCACCTCTCCAGAGCCTACTGTTGTTGTTGTTGTTACTGCCTCTACTGTATCTGCTGCTGTCACTTCTGCTTCTACTTCAACACCTGCTGCTACACCATCTGTTGCCTCATCTGCTTCTGTACAGCTCAAGAAGTACTTAATGAAGAAAATTGATGCTCTTTATGATGACCAGAGTTCTGAAAGTGATGAATTTAGAACAGACTCTGATGACTCTTCTGCTACCATTGCCAGGAAAAGAAAGGCAATGAGCAAAGCTATGAAGAGAGTACCTCCTGCTAAAGTCAAAGATAACAATGATATTCCATACTACATTCTACATGACTGCCCTATTACCGAGCACTGGATGCAATACTCTAAGAACCAACTGAAGGCAATGAAAAAGAAGAGAAAATATGAGAAGGGTTCCTCTCAATTCCAACACTCTCATCCTCCTCCACCACCTCCTCCTGATGCAGGTGCAGGTGGAAGCTCTGCAGCTCAACCCCCAGCCAGAAGTCAGGCCCCCTATCAGCCTCATGCTAGATCTTATAATAGGGGAAGCCAATCCAGGGGATCTCAATCCAGGAGAGGATGATATAGAGGAAATCAAAGAGATCTTCAAGTTTACTCGAAAGGGTACTCCAGGCAACACCCTTATTCTAGGGGAGGACAAATTTCAACTGATACAACCTCTGGTCCTTTCCCTTATAAGCTGAAATAAACTGTGCCTTCCAGGCCTTCTCAAGACAATCCCTCCAACAGATATGAACCACCTGTACCTTTTGAGGATCCTGAAAACAATCCAGCTGCCTGGGCTGCAAGATTAAAAGAACTAGCTGCACTGGATCAGATCAAAACGGCTAGAGAGCAAGGAAAAGATTCATCTAACATCTCAACAATGACTGAACAGAGACAGAAAGAGCTAGAAAGATATGCATCAAGCAAGTTCTTTAATGCTGACATGTATATGGAATTACATCCTGAAGCTGTGGTTCCCAGGCCTAAAAAGCAAACATATTTAGGTGCAGCAGATGATACCAGATCAAACAAAGAAGCCCTCAATCCTAACATAGAGATCAAACTTGTTAAGGGGAAAGAAAAGAAATGATAATGTAAGGTGACATTCTCTGTGATTTTTGATTTCTATCTGGATGCAATATATCTCTGTGATTCTGCAATGTCTAGCTTGTTGCTTTTCTATTTTGCTGCTTGAATGTTGTTATTTAATTTTTCCAAAGTTTGTAAATAGTAATCCTAACCCAAATAGGGGGAGATTATTGGAACACCCTATTACTAATTTGGGTCAGGATCACTATGTCTCTAGGAATCTATGCTTGACCTCCTGTATAGCTCAATAGGTCAATTAGAATTGAGTCTAAGGGTTAGAAGTTTAGGTTTGGAAGCTGCCCTGAAGACCAAGATTTTTTGTTTGGAGACTAAGTCATATCGTCGAGCTCAGCACGACGATTCGTCGAACTCCGATCGACGATCGTCTAGCTCAACTTCGACAGATCGTCGAACTCCATTCGACGATCGCTGAGCTCAACTTCATTATATCGTCGAACTCCATTCGACGATCGGTGAGCTCAGGTCGACGATTTTGACTCTACTTTGGATCTTTATCTTTGAGCTCAGTTCGACGATCTTTGAGCTCAGATCGACGATATTTTGCTGCTGTATATTTCTAGATCGCTGAGCTCAGCTCGACGATAGCAAAGCTCAGTTCGACGATTTCAGATAACTTCAAGGATGTTTCTAGATTCAAATTCAAATCAGTTAAGGAGTTATTCTGCAATTAATTCAGAGATTCCCTAGCCGTTTTCATTCATTTCTGGACCAAGTTTCAAGGAATATTTCTATGGACTTTCCTCCAGAAGAGATTTTGTAATTAAGGATGCAATTAATGCAGACCAACGACTATTCTTCTCAGAGAATGTTTTGTTCAGTACCAGAGAATAAAAGAGAAGTTTTTCTGAATCTCTGAAAAAAGGATACAGAGAGAGACACACAGTTTACAGAGATACATACACAAATTTTCTGTCTCAAAGAATTCTCAAGAACACTCATCCAAGGAGATAAATCTTTTCAGAAATCTTCAGATCTCTCTAATTTCAAAGTGTTCAAGGCCAACATATTTCAAGACTCCAGACATTCAACATTTCAGCTATTGCTGAAATCATCTATTGCTGGAGTTCAATCTTTTAAGGCCTATCACCCTCAGCAAAGCTTTTCTTCCTGAAGATCTCAAGGATTCCGGGGGAGCTTTGACATCAACAATCCACATAGTCTTCTCAGTTGTTTAAGAAAGAGAAGACTTACATCACTCTCTCACCCCCTCTCTGTAATGGGTTTCTCAAACTCCCTTCAAAAGTTTGAGCTTGGTTTTTGAGCACCTTGTCAAAAGCTCATTGGTGGCAAGACACCTGATCAAAAAATTTGCTTTGGTTTTTGAGCACCTTATCAAAAGCTCATTGGTGCCCAGGACACCTGATCAACTCATCCTGCAGTGGATTCCTACCTAGGGTGGTAGAAGAGTGGATGTACCCAAGTTTAGGGGAACCACTATATTTCCTTGTGTCTTCTGATTTTGCTTATGTTTATGTTTGTTTCTGGCCTTGATTTTTCTGTGATTAGCTTTTCATTAACTTAGTTCTGTGATTAGATTTAATATTGCTTCCCTGCTCACTCTTATTACAACAATTGTTGTAAAAAGTTTCAAAGCACCATATACTCTATTCACCCCCCTCTAGAGTATATCAGATCTAGCTGCACTTTCATACTGTTTCTGGGTGCAATTTCATATAATCATCAACATTGAAAAACTTATTAGCTTTCTCAAACCTCTTAAGCTTTTCTTTCTTGTACTTTGACATTATTGTATATTCTAAGGGATCCTTTCCTTCAGCTCTGGCTTTGTTGATCATAGAAAGGCCAATAAGTTCTTGGAACCTGGCCATCCTAGCTGAAGTACCTGTTTCTGGATCTTCAAAGGGTACAGGAGGAGAAGGAGGTCTGTTGGAGCTTTCAACTTGTTGATGTTCAGGGAATTGTTGTTGTTTTTGTTGTAGATGTTGCTTCTGTTATTGAGGTTGGTACAGCCTGCCAGAAGGATATTGTCTTTGCTGGCTGCTTTCTGAAGAAGAGGACCTACCCTGATGTCTTTGATAAGTTTGAAATTGGGTATTCCTTTGAAAAGTTGTGCCTGAAGCACCAACAACTGGAGGAGGAGGAGGAGGAGGAGGGTCCCTTCTCTATTTCTGAGTTGGAGGAGGGGAGTATCTTCTGCTTCTTTTCCTTTCTTTCTATTCATTTTTAGATAACCACATCCAAGCTGGCATCCCTTTATATGGAGTTATCTTCTCAAGGATATAGTAGGGAGTGTCATTGGCTGTATTTGGTTTAGGAGAAGGAGGAGGAGGAGCTTTCATTTTCTTAGATACTTTCTTCTTCTTTAGATCCTCATTAAAATCCTTATCCTCATCATCATCAGATCCATGAGGATTATCATATAGATCATTTAAAGCTTTCAGGGCCTCAACAGAAATGATAGGCTTCTCAGTCTGAGATGGAGCTGGAGGAGAAACTGCAATGGGAGCTGGAGAATTATACATGATAGTGCTTTCAGCAACTGCCTTATTATCTTCTTCAATGTCAGCCAAGATCAAGGCATCAAGATCTGGCATTGGAGAGTCATCCATTACAAAGCTTGGAGCAGAAATAGTTTCTGGAGGGGATGGAATGAGTGCAGGCTCTGAAGCAGCAAAACTGTCCCTGAGTTGCTTGGCAACTTTTGGAGAAATTGATGAAGAATAGGGCATAATAGCCAAAGATGGCTTAGTATAATCTGCTGGAAGGAAGCTCAAAAATGCAGTATCAAAATTTTTTAGCAAATGTGCTAAATCTACTGTGGGATTTAAAATAAAATCACCAGCAGTAAGAATCTCTTCAGTAACTGACTCATCCAAATCCATGTCAATCTCAATAAAATAAATGAAATCAATAAATTTTGTATCTTCTGCTGTTGTTGCCTCTTCATCTACTGGAGCTGGAGCTGCTGAAACTGAAACTGCTGCTACTACTGGAGCTGCTGAAACTGAAACTGCTGCTACTACTGGAGCTGCTGCAGCTTCTTTATGAAGCATCTCCCCCTGCCTAGTTTCAGTGTGAACTAGAGCCAGGCCCCTGACTGAAGAGGGGGCAGCAGTGAGGGCAGATATCTGGGTAGACAGGGTAGACATGGAAGTAGCAAGAGGTGTAATGGCCTCTGCTATTATTGTTTTGAGTAGGGGTGTGATGAGGGCAATGATAGATGAGATGGTGGAGGGATCCAATGGTGGAGTTGCATTTGGTGTTTCAGATGGTGGTTGGGTGGAAATAGTTGGAGGGATGGTAGATGTTGGTGAGGATGGAGGATGATCATCTTGCATATGGACATCCTGGATGGATTCAGTTGGATGAGGAGGAGTATTGGGAGGAGATAATAGTAGATTGAAAGTTGGTATGGAGGATAAGTGTGGTGGAAGAGGAGATGAAGGTGGTGTTGGAGAAGGGGAGGGTTGATGATACTCCTGAATAGTGGATGAGGGGATGTTAGTACGATCTATGGGTGGAAAGGTGTCATGTGATGTAGCTGGAGTAGTAATATGAACAGATTGTTGGTATTGTTATTGTTGTTGTTGTTGTTGAATAGAGGGAAGTGGGGAAGAGGGTTGTTGGGTTTGGAGTGCTGGAAGAGATGGGGATGAGGGAGTGGGAGTATGAATGATGGTGTGGACTATTGAGGGAAGTTGTGTTTGAATTGATGGAAGGGATGGTTGTGAAGGAGTGATATCTTTAGAAGGGTGGGGAGTGGCTTCTACAGCCCTTGTGCTCTCAGAAGCTTTGGTGACAGAGGATGAGGTCTTTGAGGGCTTTGTTATTGTACTCTCTCACCTTCCAAACACGGCACATGTAAGCCTTTTGCTTGAATTGATGAATATGGTCGGGGAGACCAGTGATTCAGTAGCTTTTTCTTTCAAAAAGATCCCCAGGATCCTTCCAAAACAAACTTCCTTTTTGTTATTTTTTTTCTTTATTAGATCAAAGATAATCTGAGCCCAGTCCACTTACTTCTTCTTAACTACTGGACACATAACCAGAAATTTATGCCTGGTTATATAATCATGTGCAGTATGCTTGCCTAGAAAGACTTTCCCAACAATATCTGCCAGAAACTTGAATTCTGCAGATAAATGTTTCTTCAATAACTTATTAGGGTTATCTCCAGTATAACCCATCAAACTCAACATTTGATCATATTGTTCACTGTCAATCTCTAATTCTTCTTCACCATTGTGCAATCCAAAATTTTCAGTTAATACGGCGGGAGATAGAGAAGCAGTATTACCCGCAATTGATCCAGTCATGGAATTCTCCTCTATGGTTGTAGATGTGTAGACCCATTCTCTAATCTCAGTTCCAGACAGTTTGATCCTTATTGTCATCAGATTCTTCAGATGCTACTCTTCTAGAAGTTCCAGTATATGCCGAAAAATCGGGTCTGAATGCTGGAAAGAGTCAAAGTCGACATCGAAACCGGTGTCGAACATCATCACAGCTAGGGTTCCTGCTTGAATCTTCATGAGATCACCTGCAAGAGAAAACGATGATCAAGTGCAAAGGAACAGAAAGCACGGGACGAAGGTCAAAGAAAACCTAAATATAGGGTTTTCCAGAATATGAATCGACAAGCTCCGTTCCACGAAAATTAAAACATTCTTCGATCTGGGTCCGACGAAATAATTTAGAGTTAAATAATTCATCGAGCTCACTCTGAATATTTGAAGACATTTCGTCGAGCTCCGTTCGACGAAAGTTTTCTGAAGTGGATTCGTCGATCTCCGTTCGACGAAAACAACTTCACTCACAGAGAGTTCGTCGACCTCTGTTCGACGAATATCTCCCGAACTATCCCTAGTTCGTCGAGCTCCGTTTGACGAACTCTAGAAAATTCATTGAGTGCAGGCAGAAACTAAACTAAGTCTTCTCCATTGATCATTCCAAGCTGATTTATAAAGAACAAATGGTTTCTTTCATCCATAGGTTTAGTGAAGATGTCAGCTCTTTGTAAATCAGTGTAGATATAGACAAGTTTAATTTTGTTTTTGTCTACACACTCTCTTATGAAATGATGTCTAATATCTATATGCTTAGTCCTACTGTGATGGACTGGATTTTGTGTTATGGCTATAGAACTTGTTTTATCACATAGTAGAGTTGAATTATTTAAGTTGAGACCATATTCTAGTAATTGATTTTGAATCCACAGCATCTGGGAACAACAGTTGCCAGCTGCAATATATTCTGCCTCAACAGTTGAGGTAGACACAGATGACTATTTTTTACAAAACCAGGACACTAATCTCATACCCAGGAACTGGCAGGTTCCTGAAGTACTCTTCCTGTCCACCCTGTATCCAGCAAAATCAGCATCTGAGTATCTAGTTAACTCAAATTCTGATTCAGTAGGATACCATAGGCCTAGACTTGGACAACTCTTTATATATCTCAAAATTCATTTTAGGAAAATTAGATGAGATTCTTTAGGGTTCACTTGGAACCTAGCACAAAGGCATATGACAAACATGATATCAGGTCTGTTAGTTGTAAGGTATAATAAGGACCCAACAATGCCCCTATATATTTTCTACTCAACAAGTTTCCCATGTGGATCAGAGTCTATTACAAAATTTGTAGCCATAGGCGTTTTCTTTGCTGAGCCATCAGCCATCCCAAACTTTTTGATAAACTCTTTTGCATAATTAGCTTGGGAGATGAAGATGCCATCAGGGAGCTGCTTCGCTTGGAGACCAAGGAAGTAGGAGAGCTCACCCATGCTACTCATTTCAAATTTGGAATGCATGAGGTCAGAGAACCTCTTGCACAATTTGGAATCAGTAGACCCAAATATGATGTCATCCACATATATTTGTACTAACAATGTTTGGTCCTTATGATATCTAGTGAAAGGTGTCTTATCTACTATGCCTCTAATGAACTTATACTCTATCAAAAAGCTAGCTAAGGTCTCACACCAAGCTCTTAGTGCTTGCTTTAGACCATAGAGGGCTTCATGAAATTTAAAAATATAAGAGGGGTGAGTTGGAGAGACAAAACCTAGAGGTTGTTCAACATAAACCTCTTCTTTTAGTACTCCATTCAGAAAAGCACTCTTCACATCCATTTGATAGACCTTGAATCTCTTGTAGGCTGCATAGGCAAGGAATATTCTGATTGCCTCTAACCTTACCACATGTGCAAAGTTTTGGTCATAATATATTCCTTCCTCTTGCTTATATCCTTGAGCAACAAGCCTAGCCTTATTTCTCACAATCACTCCTTGGGCATCCAACTTGTTTCTATAAACCCATTTGGTTCCAATTACTGGGTAGTTTTTGGGTCTTGGAACCAAATCCCAAACTCTACATCTCTCAAATTGGTTTAATTCCTCCTGTATTGCAATGATCCAGTGGGTATCTTGCTCTGCATCATGGATGGGTAGAGGTTCAACCTAAGAGAGAAAACAAGTATGCATCAAATCTTGGTTGAGTTGATGTCTTGTCTATACACCTGCTGATATGTCTCTAATCACTTGAGATCTGTGGTGATCCCTTAGTGTGACAAGATTAGTGGGTGGAGTTGGTTCTGCAACAGCATTAGGAACTAATTCCTCTTGTGGAATTATGTTTGCTGTTGGGGGAAGATCAAGTCCTTCAGTTCCTTCATCTTCTCCTTCTTCAATGACTTGTGGAGAAGGATGTGTTGGAACCTCTTGGGTGAGGTTTAGTCCATCCAAATTCTCACACAAGTGAGGTACCTGCAATATGCTTTTGGTAGAAATCTCTTTCTCCTTGCAAGACATGTTAGCTTCATCAAATGTAACATGAATAGATTCTTCAATTTTTAGTGATGATTTATTAAAAAACCTATAGGCTTTGCTTGGGAATATCCTAGAATGATTCCCTCTTCAGCCTTAGCCTCAAACTTTCTAATGTATCTTTTATTGTTGTTGTGAATATAACATATACATCCAAATATTTTAAAATAGTTGATTTTAGGTTGCTTCCCTTTAAGTAATTCATAGGGAGTCCTATTCTTCAGTTTATGTATTAGGCTTCTGTTCAGGACATAATTTGCAGTGTTTACAGTTTCTGCCCAAAAGGATAGTGGCATGTAAGCATCTGCAAGTAATGTACATGTAGCTTCAATTAGGGTCATATTTTTCCTTTCAGCTACCCAATTTTGTTGGGGAGTTCTAGGAGCTGAGAAGCAATGTCTGATACCTTCCTTCTCACAGAACTCATGCGTATGAAGAGACTCAAACTCTGTGCCCTGATCACTTCTGATCAATGCAACATGAGTAGAGAACGCAATCTATATGGTCCTGAGAAAATCTATAAGAACCTTAAAGGTATCTGACTTAGATCTCAGAAAGGACACCCAAGTGAACCTTGAGAAGTCATCTACAATAAATAAGGTGTAGGATTTCCCTCCTAGGCTTTGTACAGCAATGGTGTCAAAGAGATCCATGTGTAGCAATTACAATATCCTAGGTGAATCATTTTTATTAATAGATTTAAAAGTAGATTTAGTTTGCTTGCCTAGTTGACAAGCCCTGCAGAGAACTTCCTTCTTGTAGGGACCAGAAGGTAGACCTCTCATAAGATTGTCTTTTGAGAGCCTAGCAATATTTTTCAAGTTTACATGACCTAGCCTTTTATGCCATAAATAATTATGATTACTAGTTATATTAAGTAAGCAGATATCAGAATTTGCAGAAAGAAAATCAAGTAAATATATGTTACTTTGTCTATTCCCAATTAAAACAGTTTGTTTTTCTTTATTAGCAATAGTGCAAGAAGATGAGTTAAAGTATACCTTATAACCTTCATCACATAACTGGCTTATATAGATGAGGTTATGCTTGAGTCCTCTAACATAAGTAACTTTCTTGAATGTGACTGCTCCAATCTTCACTTCTCCAAAACCTTCAGGCAGGCCACCTTTTGAGTCACCAAAGATAACCTTTGGTCCCAGCTTGGACTTGTAGTTGTGTAAGATGTCCTTGCTGCCAGTCATATGTTTGGAGCATCCACTGTCCAGGTACCATGTTTGATTGTTTACTGGACAGCTCTTCACCTGCAATGAAAAACAATTAGTTGTTCTTGACACGGGTTACCTTGGGTCCTTTGTTTTGCTAGTAAGAGAAACTGGATATAACAAAAAATTTAGGTTGAGATTTATATCCTAGTGGGTGATATCTTCTAGGTGGTATTACCCAATCAGCTACAGGATTTAATGGTTTCCTAGAATTATTAGAGTTGCTGCTAAAATTACAATTTTGGTTATGTATTTCTGTGTTCGACGAATTATTTTGAGTTCGTCGACCAGAGTTCAACAAATTGGGATGAGATCGTCGATCTCTGCCCAAAGAATGAACATGTTCATTTTCTGTGCCCCACGTTCGTCGACCTCTGCTCGACGAACCATACAGAGTTCATCGATCGCAGATAGACGAATAATTATAGCTAAAGTTTGTGTTTAGCATTCGTCGAGTTGGGTTCGACGAATGGGCAACATTTCGTCGATCTGAGTTCGACAAATTCTGCTGAACTTTGTTTTTACTTATGGTTTTCTGATTTTTATTACTTTGACCATTTGATTTTGGAATTTGTTCTATGGTTTGATTATAGTTTATTATTTCTTTTCCTTTACCTGAAACAAATTTTATGGGGGTTATCAGAATGTTCTTCTTGAGAATAGGGGGCAAACTTGATAAAGTACCCAAGTCTAGCTTGCCATTCAGTCTGGCATTTATAGTGCTTGTGATGTCCATCAGCTTGAGGCTTCTCTCATTGAGAGATTCCTCAAATTGATTAGCCTCATGTAGCTCAGTCTTTAACAATATAATTTATTCATTAGCTAAGCTTAATTCATCCTTTAACCTATTGTTTTCTGAATTAGCATTCTCTTGGTTTCCTAATTTTTCCCTAAGAGTCTTAATTACCTTTTCTGAGTTAATTAAGTCTATACAAATTATTTTAAATTCAGATTTAAATGAATCAGAACTGTAATCAAACGAAGATAATACCTTGTCAGCTTCAGAATCTAAAACTGCTTTATTGTCTGAATCTTCTTCTTTTGAATGGCTCCTGGAGACATCAATGGCCATTAGGCAGACTTCTTTGGCCCTTGCCTATTCTTCATCTTCACTGGATCTGAAAGATGATGATTCATCATCAGTTTCACTCCAAGATTCAGCCATAAAACCTTTCTCCTTCTTCTTGTGTTTGTTGGAGGAAGGTCTGTTTTTGTGCTGTCTTCTTGTGTCCTTCTCTTTTCTCTTCTCCTTCTTATGATTCTATGGACACTCAGAGATGAAGTGTCTAGGTTTCCTGCAACCAAAACACACCATTTCTTTAGTTGGTGTTTTGTCATACTTTGGATGGTCATCCTGCCTGGATGACTTTCTCCTGAAGTATTTCCTTGCCATCTTGTAAAATCTCTTGGCAAATAGAGACATCAGTTCGTCATTCATGGTTGGAGTCTCTGTCTCCTCTACAGCCTTGAAATAAATGCTTTGTTCTTTTCTTGCTGGAGGAGGTGTTCTTTGCTCAACTGCCTCTCTGGATTTGATCAGTTGTTCATAGGACTTAAGATTTCCTAAAAGAGATTCAGTGGAAATCTTATTTAGACTTCTGGCCTCCTTGATGGGCCGGATCCTTGAATCCCATGAGCTTGGGAAGCACATAAGGATCTTATCATTCACCTCTGTGAGGGTGATGTCCTTGTTCAAGGTTTTTAGCTCATTGATGATTGACCTTAACCTATTGTACATATCAGCTACTGTCTCAGCTTCCTCCGTCTTGAAATTCTCATATAGGGATATGAGATTGGATCTCCTATCCTTCCTTTCATCTGTTAATCCAGCCACCATTAGATTTAGGGTGTCCCAAATGGCGTTGGCTGAGGTGCATGCAGCCACTTTTTGAAAGATATCATCTAACATTGTTTGTGCCAGTAAATTCATTGCCTTGGCATGAGCAATCTTTGCCTTTTTCTGGGCTTTAGTCCACTCAGGTGGTGAAACTGCATTTGTGCTTGAAGCTGCTGTAGATGTAGAAGCAGTGGCTTGAGGAGGACCTGTCAAAATAGAATTAAAGATATCCTCATCAATAGAGTTCATGTACAACTTAATTCTTGCGTTCCAGATGGCAAACCTATTTAGGTTGCAAACTGGAGGTCTGGTGCTTGCATAGTCCTTATTCTGTGTCATGTTGTGTTAGAATAAATCTAATAGGAATGTAAAGACAGATTTAACTCAGGATCTTTGGTTCAAGGGTTAGCTTGTACAACTAAGGGAATCCTGCTCTGATATCAATTGAAAGTGATGTGTTAGATCTGAAATACTCTAGAGGGGGGGTGAATAGAGTATCCTAAAATTCTTTAGAAAACTTTACAGCTTTTGATGTAAATAAAAACTACAAAATAATAAATAAATAACCACAAACACACAGCAGACCTAACTAGCACAAACACAGCAAGAACAAAAGAAAGGGCCACCAGACAACAGAAGAAATTATAGTGGTTCCCCAAACCTGGGTACATCCACTTTTCTACCACCCTGGTAGGAATCCACTCAGATTTTTGATCAGGTGCCTAACACCAATGAGCTTTTGATCAGGTCCTCAAAAACCAAACCTCAAGTCTTTGATCAGGTGACTTGCAACCCAGAATAACTTTTGAAGGGAGTTATAACCCTTTATACAGTGGGGGATGAGAGATGATATTGTCTTCTCTCTCTCAATATACAACTGAGAATACTTAAGTGGAAATGATGTTAGCAAAGGGCTCCCCCTGAGATGTATGGTTCAGGAAAACTGGAGCTTTGCTTCAGGGTGATAGGCCTTCAATCTTTACGCCTTGACCAGAAAGATCTTCAGGAACTTCTTGACAGATGGAATTGATGTTGTCCTTTGAAGTGTCTCGGAGAGTTGAAGAATGAAGACTCTTGATTTTTGATTGATTGTTCTTCTTCTTCAGATAGCTGATGTTCTTCTGGTCTATGGCTTCTTTTCTTTTGTAGAGTTCTGTATTGAGAGTGAACAGAGAAAATCCTTGATTCAGACTGACTGTCTTTTTTTTTGTGTGTATCTCTACTGTCCAGGAAGGAAGAGGAAATTTCTTTTATATTTCTTATCAATAAATTCTCTTTCGAAATTTGAAATCCTTTGCAATCAATGCTGACGGCCTTGAAAATAAACTGCATTGAATTATTTCCCAAACTGTCTCATGGAAAAACAGCAAGCAATAATCCTGTAGAAGACCATAATCAATGCTCCTTTTAACGGTTATATTCAGAGAATATTTGAGCATTAATTACACAAGAATTATTGCAGTAATAAGGGGACATAATGAAGGAAATAACTAATTCTAGATTCGTCAAACAGAGAAAAAAATCGTCGAGCTGAGTCCACAGTTCGTCGAGTTGAGAAGCTGTGTTCGTCGACCAGATGACTTCTGTTCGTTGAACTGAGTTCCAAGATCGTCGAGCTAAAACAGAACTGCATTGATTAGAAACTTTGGCAATTCTGTATATAGAGTTCGTCGAGCTGATAACTTATTGACAGAACTTCTAGGGAATATGTCGACATAAGTCCTGGGTGTCAACACAATTACTTCTTGTCTCGACATGGCTGTTGTGTTGACAGAAATTTGGAGTGTGTTGACATAAGTCCTGTGTGTCGACACAATTGCTGTTGGTGTCGACACAAGTCCTGCTTCTGGTGTCGACACAAACTTCTGGTGTGAATTATTGAAGTATCCAGAAATCATCGACCTGAGAATCTGTTTCGTCGAGCTGAGGACCACTAACTGCTGCTGGATAACTTTAGCCAAAGTGGTCAAAGTTCGTCGAGCTGAGAATCTTGAATTCGTCGACTGAAGATGAATCTAGACTTAGAAAACTGTGAGGCTTCTGGATTAATAAGTTGAAGTAGAGAACCCAGAAATCATTGACCAAAGAACTAAGTTCGTCGACCTGAGTCTAGAGAATAAAGTCTGGACTTGGAATGCTGAAGGTAGAGTCCAAAGATCGTCGACCTGAGATTCAAGTTCGTCGAGCTCAGCTCAGAGAATTTTCTCTGAGATCGTCGACCTGAACGTCGAACTCATTTTACTGAGTCTTTGGAAAATCTCTAAGTCTTGAGTCTCTGTCAGTCAGATGATGGCTGGTCAATGCAGTGTTGATCCTAAGGATTTGGCCTAGACTCTAGGACACACTATGACCCTGGCTATACATGATGGGTCACAAGATCATAACTTAGTGAAACTAGCCCAAATCAAACTTGGGATCCAACATAGGCAAATTGCAGATATTTTCACGAAGCCACTGGACGAGGCTAATTTCTCATTTTTCAAAACAGAACTTTGCATGCTCAACAAGGATGAAGGAGAATGAAGACAAAGGCAACATGCAAGGTCAAGATCTGGTTTTACTTCAAATATCAGAAAATTTTAGATTCTCGACTTCATTTCTCGAGTACAAGTATTCTACTCGAGAACAGCAAATTCCTCTTGAGAACGGCAAAACTCTTTCTCGAGTACAAAGAAATCATTTCTCGGGAAGAAATATTCTACTCGAGAATGGGATATCTCTACTCGAGAACAAGACTTATTTCTACTCGAGACAAAGGCTTCTTACACTCAAGTGCTACTGGATTTCTTCTCGAGAACAATAATTCCTCTCGAGAAATGTGTTGTCATTTTCTTCCTCATGGTCAAATTTTCATATCGGCACACAGGCTCTTAGTCGCATCTTCCCAAGTATTTTTAATGCTTATTTATATGTTTAATCATCATAATTAGCGGTAAATATAAATAGAAATAAGTCTAAGAGATTTTTAGTCTCGATTTCAAAACCCTTCTCGAGAAAAACTGTTTCGTCTTCTTCATCTCTGCCATCTGCCGCCAGTCCATTTTCTCATTCGCCGGCCAGCACTAGATCGATCTCTCCTCAACAATGGCTTTGTCCTCAAATCTAGTGATTGGGAGTGAACTCTGTTCTTCTGGGATTGCAGAGATATCAGACGATTTCAGAAATGTTCTTCTTCTGCTGGACACAGCCTTGCAGAATTTTCACTTCTGAAGTAGAAGAATTCTTCCAGAATGCCAAGATTAAGAGAAATGGCAAAATCATTAAGTCTAAGGTTCAGAATATTAAGGTAAACATGTCTGCTCAGTCTATTTCTTAATTTCTGCAACGACCCATTATCGATATGGAAGATGATCTAATAGACAGTGATTATGAGAGAGCCTATAACTTCTGTGGTATCCCTCAGTCCTCTAATACCATCAGAAGGAAATATATGAATGCAAAAAAGCAAACTATTGGCTGATATTTTGGGAAAAGTCCTTCTATGTAAAACAAGTTCTATAAGTTATATTACTCCAGAGTTCTTTGATCTTATGACTGCAGTTATATGTAGAAAGAAATTCCAGTGGGGAATGATGCTTCTTGACAAGATAATTGGATTCCTTAAGAGCCTCAACTATGGAAGAATCATCTCTCTGTATCTAAATCAGATGAATCCAATTATTTTTCCTATGAAAAAGGGCACAACCCTCCATCACATGAAAAAGGTGTCTATTCACTCCATCTAGAGATGGGAGGTCAAGTTATAGAAATCTGACAAAGATTCAAAGGATATAGAAGATGTGGACAGGATCCCATCTCCTCCTTCACATCAAATAACTAATTCAGTTATTGAGGGGGAGCCTGCACCATCTTCCTCAGTACCTCCAGCTCTAGCTACCTCAGATATTCCTACTGCTGCCATAGTATTTCCTCCTCAAGTCACTCCTGCTGCTGTCAACATACCTTCAGAAAAATTCTTTCTACTGCTTCAGATCTTCCAACTACCTCAGTTACTGCTGCTGTTGCTTCTTCCTCGTTGATGCATTTAGACTCAAACTTCCCTGTTGCTCCTGAAGAACTTCCAGAGTATGAAAATCTGACAGATGCCCAGACTCAAGATGAGATTCTTTCTACTGAAGAGGATATCAACAAGATGATAGAGGAACTTACCTCTAAAGAAGCTCCTTTTCATATCCGTGAAGATCTTCCTCCATCTACAGCAACTTCTCTTAAGTCTCCAGTACCATCATCTCCTACACAACCAAAAAAATCTCCAGCTCATGCACAGTCTCCAGAACATAAAGAATCATCTCCACCAACCGATCAATCTCCAGTACAAGAAGCTGAAAAGTCTCCTGTTGAAGATATGCATGATGATGTAGTAGTCTCAATCCATGACTCAGGTGATGAAATTCCAATTGAAGCTGCTGAACAAAGACTACCCAATCTTCATTTTCAGATTCCTACCTTGCTGCCAACAATCAATGAAGATGAAACCAGCACTATCAATAGAAGGAAAACCTCTACCTCTACTGTAGTAGTTGAAGAAATACTTCCATGGACTGTTCATGCTCATCCTCTTCATTCTCCTCAAAAAGAAGTCTTCCCTGAAGGTTCAATTGTACAAAAAATTGAAACTATGTTTGGTGAACAAAGAAAGTACTTTGATGATTCTCTGAAAGTGGTCACTGATAAAGTCACATCTTTAGAAAAAGAAATGAGTCAAGGATTTGCTGAAATTCAAGACAATACAGATGAATTTAAAAAGCTTCTACAAATAGGTGGCAAGGATATTGACCATACCATTAATAGCATTGGTACAGTTATGGAGCAATCTGTTACTCTTGCCAATAATCAAATTCTCCTGTACAAAAGAGGTGATGAAAGAAATTTCAAACCTTGTGAACAAGTGGGCTAATTTAAAGAAGATGTCATTAGCACCCTCTCCCTAGAAGTCAGAAAGGGGGAGGACAAAGTGAAGGAACTGCTAGAAAAACAAGCTGCAACTATGAAAAATCAGTGGGAAGATCATTTAAAAGATATTCAGACATTTGTTCTAAAGGATATCAAGAGTACCAAGTTATACACTTATGATACTTCAATATGGATGCATAATCAGGTTTTCCCTGAACTTTCTATGGATCTAAATGCTCCTCCTCCTGTAAATCTAAATGTCAGCATGCCTACTTTCTCTCCTCCTCCAGACTATTTTGAAGGACCTACTCCAGCACACTATGAAGGACCTCCTCCAGATTACTATGAAGGACCTCCACCTGATGTCAAGAGCAGGTATGGGAATCTGAGCAAACAGGGCTGCCTCCTCATCCTCTAGAAGTTCAAAAAGCCAAGAGAAGAAAGTATGGTGATGGAGCCTCTGCAAGCCGATCTACTCCTCATCCAGAAGTTCAAGGGAAGAGAACTCAAGAATATACTGAAGTTTGGAGCCCAACTTCTAAGTCTCTCATTCTTGAAACTCTAAATCTAGCAGTGGACTTCAATGAAAATAGAAGCTTGCATTATAGTTTAGATGAACGGGAATTGTATGAGAAGTCCTCACCAAGAGAAGAATCTATGACAGGGAATATGGAAGAAACAACGGTAAGGCTTCACCTAACCGCCAAAGTACTTCCCAAGCCATACAGTTATCAAAAGAGATAACAAGAGAAGCTTGAAAGACAATGAAAGCAACGTTCACAGGATCAGTAAACTAAAGATGATAGAAGTTCACTTTTGAAATTGTAGAATTTAATTCTCTTGGAAAATTTTCTACTTATTTGAACTTTTAATTTTGATCTGATTTTTACACATTACTGCATTTCTTCTACTTATCCTGTTGTGAGTTTCATTATGTGTTTTTCTCTTAATGTAATACACCTTAGTGTAGAGGGTTCTGACTTCTACAAATAGGGGGAGATTGTTGGGTATTGCATCCACAATAGCGCAGAATTGTATGAAGTCACCCTTAAACTAAGATGAATTAAGTTTGTATTTGATGCTCTTTTTGTTAAGTGTTTACATGACTTAATTGCTAAGTGTAGACTAATGTTAGTCCACAATTAGTCTCCAAACATAGGACCATACAATGTAATCCCTCATTATGTGATCCATGGTGTTGACTCATGTGTAGCCTCTCTATTGGGACACACTTTCTTTTCAAGCACTAAAGGCAAGACAATAGATGGATGCAAATATTTATGAAGAATGAAGATTTTAAGTTTTTCAGAAAAAATCTAAGTCTTTTTCTCGAGTACTATAAGTTGTACTTGAGA
Organism: Platanthera guangdongensis; assembly: GCA_039583875.1. Lineage (NCBI taxonomy): Eukaryota > Viridiplantae > Streptophyta > Magnoliopsida > Asparagales > Orchidaceae > Platanthera > Platanthera guangdongensis. The sequence continues at coordinate 153,437,178 of CM077162.1, forward strand.
AGGACTTATGATTATTCTCGAGTAAGACTTGTCTTCATTTTGAGTAACAGAAGTTGTTCTCGAGAAAGCTTCTTGCTGTTCTCGAGAAGGGCTTTTGTTCTCGAGTAATATATGGAATTTCTTATAGGGATGTTTGTTTTCCAGGCATAAAATTTTATAAATCTTTTTCTCGAGAAGAATGAAATTATTCTCGAGAAGACTATAGTTTGTTCTCGAGATACAGAAGTCATTTGTCGAGAACCAGAGTATTTTTCTCGAGAGCTAGCTGTTTGTTCTCGAGATGGTTATTTGTTATCGAGAACCAGAATGTTTCTTCTCGAGAACAAAATGTTATTTTTCTTGATTACTTCCTGACATTCTCGAGACTGCAGTTTTCCACCTCCATATATTTTTTAAAGTATTTTTCTCGAGTCAGCTTTTTGTTCTCGAGTACAAAATGTTTCTTCTCGAGAACAGTCAGCTATTTTTCTTGAGTAATTTACTTCTTTCCCAAGAAAGCTGTTTTCTTCCTCCATATCATTTTTCTCAAAGCCTTCTTCTCGAGAACTTCCTTATTGTTCTCGAGAACTAAATTCATTTGTTCTCGAGTAAAAACCTTCTTCTCGAGAACACCCTGGTCTATTTTTCCTGAAATTTGTTAATTCCAGAGAGACGTTTATTTCAAATATAATTAACGTGTGATGGGTCCACATGGATGTCATTAATGACGATTATGACTGTTAGGGCTATCCTATAAAAGGTCTTGTCATTTTCGACTAACCCTAAGAATTCTTCAAGAAGATTTTAAGAAAACTTTTCAGCCGCCTCAAAAAAAGAAATTCCAAGAGTTCTGAATCCGATTTTTATTTCCAAATGGAGTGTCGCAGATCTTCTTCTTCTTCATCGCCAAGGGCTTTTGATTCAGATTGATTTAGAGAAGATTGATCCACAGACCGAGCTTACTGTCAACGACAAATCCTCTACTTGATCGTGTGAGTCCAGAGATTCTCAGATCTAGAGATTGCCAATTCTTCTTCAACAATTCTGATAAGTACGCAAAGCTCAAAGAAAGAGGAACAGGCAGAAGGATTTCAGATCTGAAAATAAATCATTGTTTGTATACATTATTTCATTTTATTCTTGTAGGAGATCTTTCTCCGAGTTGTAGGAGTTGTTTTCTCCGAGTTATTGTAGGAAGTTTTTATCTTCCGAGTGTAGATCCAGTTTTCGGATCGAGTTGTAGGAACGTTGTTCTAAGGTGTAGGATTGGTTTTAATCCGAGATTAGTGGAGTAGCCTAGTCTAGTACTTTGCAAGATCAGTGAGTGGAAAGTGGATGTACCCAAGGTTGGGGAACCACTATAATTCTTGTTGTTGTCTGTGATTGCTTGGTTTGATTTTTCGTGCATAGATCGCTAAATTTTTTATTCCGCAAAAAGACGCACAACTCACATATTCACCCCCCTCTAGGTGATTTAGGTAAGACAACTTAAAACATTTTCACTTTGCACCGACCCAGACAGCCAAAAGTATGACATAGAGATCCCACGCCACGATCCAAGAACAACCTTGGCAACTCGCGGCTTATAACCCCAGAGAATCGCCCTCGCGGCCCGTCTCCTCCCTTCGGGACCTTGGGGCTAGATTCGCAGAGGCCGAACTCACCGGTTCACTCCCCTTCTCCTCAGCAGCCTGTCGGGAATGTGGGTGGAGGTGTCGAAGCCATCCCTGTTACGGGCTTCAACCTCATTTCGCCAGGAAAACGCTACCCAGGTCGCGGTAAGAACCTGAGATTGGTCCCTCCCCGCACTTTCTTGAAAATGTTGAGCTCGTCAGGTAAGCTGGCCTCTGGTTCGTGTCCTGTGGTTTTTCGAGACACTGCCCCGCCCCCCTCCATATTGATACTTCTGTCTTCACAGCTCTTCCTAGCCAATCCGCAGTCGAAGAATCTTTGCGGACATCCCGCTATTACCCACTCCCCTCCCCGAGCTCGCTAGATTCCTATCTGGGCTCTGAAGTGGAGAATGGGGAGCTGGCGAGGAGGGGGATCGGGCTCTTCAAGAAGCTAGTGTGCAGCCTGCACCAGGTTCAGGAGGTCAACGAGGCGCTGTAGTGCGACTACGTGCGGCTCGCGGATGAGGTGTGGGGAAACCCAGTCGGTGAGGCGAAGTCCCCCACCCATCTTCTACACGAGATCAACGAGGGTCTCTTAGTAGCACAGAGAAACTCGGGGCGGATTCACGAGCTCCTCCGCGAGTGGCAATCTAGGGGCGGGGGATGCGAGGCCGAGGTAGATAGAAACGACTCCATTTATCGAGCCGACCGGTACTCTCCTTCTGACCGCCACTGCTCGCGCATCTTGTTTCCCAGTTTTTCTTCCGTATCTGATTTCTTCATATTATTCTTTCCTTTGTCCTGTAATAACTTTGGACATTTTTAGATTTTAATTTCTAGCACTTGAATAATAATATATAGCCCTTTATATTCTATTCGGCATGTGATGGGATACGTTAGAAGTCGGTGAGCTGGGGTTGGCGAGCTGTGCTGATTGGACAGCTCGGCCTCAGGCTTCTTTTTTCTATAAATAACCCCCTCACCAACCACTTACCATCACCTTTACTGCATACCTTTTCTTCTCGCGCTCTTTCTCTTTTTGTACTAGTGCTCTAACGGTCTCGCGAGCATGGGTAAGACAACCTCTAGTGTTGACGGCCGATCAAAGTGCGCCCAACATTTCATTGATTGTTGCTTCTTTGAGGGGAACATGACTGAGCCGGAGCTCGCCGAATTCGTCACCGACTAAATTCCCCCTGGCTTCGAGCCGCGCCGGCCCAGGGAGCAGGAGGCCATCAATACTTCTTACTCCGACGATCTCGCCTTCCCCATCTCGCATTTCGAGGTCGTGTTACGCCTACCTCTCTGGCCAGAAGTCCGCTAGATTTTGAAATACTATGGCGCGTTGCCCGCACAACTCAACTCGAACTCCATCGCAATGATGGTGGCGTTCGCGTGCTTCCCCTACCGGGAGCGGATAGAGTTCAACCTGACCGTTTTCAGGAAACTCTTCTCCTACAGGGCGACCCCGGATGGCGTCACCTACTTCGTGGGCTCCCTCATCAAAGTTCACGAGATCGCGAACAAACATCATAACTGGATGACCAAGATCGCCTTCGTCAAGGGTGATCTCGGCAACATCCCCTACTTCCCCCAGCAAAAAGGCGAGGATGTCAACCCCCCCCCCCCCCCCACCGTGTTCGGCACCGATGCCGAGCTCCACAAATTTTTCCTCCATAAGGATTTCGAGGTCGCCTTTTGCGAAGGGGCCTCGACTCGCTCCCCACCCAACATTCTTCTCGGCGAAGGTATTCTTCTCTTTCCTATTGCTCAGCTTGCCAGATTTTGATAGAAATTTTCTTAGTCTTTTCTTGCAGGAGAACGGCTGATTCCCACTAACCCGCCATTCACGGCCTCGGGGTTACATCAAGACCCCCTTGCTTGTGAGAGGGCAGCGGAGGCGGCCTGCTGAGACGAGCCAGCTTCCTCCAAACCCTCGTCCAGCAAGTGGCGACTTGAGCCTGCGGGATCGAGCCCGCCCCGTAGCCAACAACTGCCAAAGAAAATGAAGAAAGCAGTGGTGGTTCCTCGGGTGAGACGACAACAACAACAACAAAGCCCCAAATTCATGAGCTCGCTCGAGACTATCCCGGATGGGTCGCCGGAGAGCCCGCTGAAGGAGATCGCGAGTAAGGGGCAAAGGGGCGGCGAGACCTCTGCTCCCTCTACTGCGAAGAAGACGGTCCGCGAGCCCGTCGTGCCGAAGGACCATCCCCTCTTCGGCTTTGGGGGAAGGTGTAAAGACTCGGCTGGCGAACTCATGGTCCAGTGGGACGATCTGGCCCACCGAGTATCCATCTCCACCCTTCACCCTTCCTGAGCTAACCGCGAGCTCTCCACCGGTCATGCCTACGTGCTCGGCTTCGGCCTTTATGGTCGCGAGGACATCGAGGCCTACAATGGAATAGACCTGCGGTAGCTCGGCCACGAAAGCATGCAGGCCCACATGCGGGCCATGGAGCTTCATCACATGATGATCCGCCGCAGCTTCAACCTCAGCAACCATCTCCAGAAAGCCGAGCAGGCACGCGACATTGCCAAAGACAAGGTCATCGACCTGGCGAGGCAACTCGGCATCTCCGAGAACTTACTCGCCTAAGGCACTAGCGGACTGGTAAGCATCGGGCTGCTTTCCTTTTTACTTAGAATTTTCTGTGTTATTACTAACATGCTTCCTTTTTCTTCAGGATGACAAGGCCACTGGGGAGTTACGGGCTCGTGTTGCCGGGCTCGAGGAGGAGAATGACCAACTGCGCGCGCCCCTCGCCGGGCTGGAGGGGGAGAATGCGACGTTGAAGGAGGAGAACACGGGTCTCCGTCGTGAGGTCCGTCGCCAAGAAGATATCTTCTTCCCCTCGGACGACATCAAGCCCACCTTCTCGTACAAGAGCCCGAGGATCTTCAGCGAGGCTGACGTCACTGAGAGGTTGCAGGTCAATTCAGTCGAGGCCGCCAAATGCACACTCCAAATGTTGAAGGATACGAGAGTGGTGGTGGAGGGCTATGAGGAGATCACGGCCCGGGACCTCATGCCGAGCTTGTTCCCGGCGATGCCGCCTAGCGAGAAGGAAGACAGCCTCGACATGCTCTTCGGGAAGGGCTTCTAAGATGACCTGTCCGCTCAAGGGGGTAAAGATCGCCAGTCCGGCCGTGGGGCAAAAGTTGATTCCCTTATTTTTCTTCATTCTTCCTCTCTTTTTTTAATCTCGCCTAGGCGAGCTCTCCCCTTGCAATCAACATTATATAAAATTGAAAATAGTTTTGATATGTATTTTGTTTTTTTTTTCTATCTTTATTGGGCTTTCCTGCTGTGACGTGCTTGCCCGCGAGCTCTTCCCCTCGGGCGACCTCACGAAGATAGATCTTGCCATTAGGATGGTCGTTAGGACTCGTTCCCGAGAGTATGCCTTTAGAACTCGCCAACCCCAGATGATCCGGGGATGGACTACCCGTCGCACAGGGCGCACCCCCCCCCCAGCTCGCTCGCAAGCTGCCTATTTTTTCTCTAATGTGAAACCAGAGTTACTAAAAAATTCATAAGTAAAACCAAAGGGGGGTGAGGTGCCCAGCCGGAGCCTGCCTCCCTCAGCGAGAGCCAAGGGCTTGGCTTTCCACCCTTCTACCGAGTTGGGCTTGCGAGTCCCGACTCGCCTTCGAAGAGTCTTTCCTTCTTATTTTTAAAGGCTAAACTTCTTAATATCTGGAGAGTACAGGACTTTCCCGAGTGACATCAAGCCCTGTCAACTAGATCAGAGCTCGGCAGCAAGATCTGCTCGGGGTACAGGTAGACATCATCAAGTGAAATACAGCCCTGTCAGCTAAGTGAGAGCCTGGCAGCGGGATTTGCTCGGTGTTTGGGTAGACACCATCGAGTGACATCCAGCCCTACAAGCTTAGTGAAATACTGGCAGCGGGATCTGCTCGGGGTCCGGGTAGACACCATCGAGTGACATCCAGCCCTGCCAGCTAAGTGAGAGCCTGGCAGCGAGATCTGCTCGGAGTCCAGGTAGGCTCCCTTGAGTGACATCCAACCCCATCTGCTTAGTGAGAGCCTGGCAGCGGGATCTGCTCGGGGTTTGGGTAGACACCATCAAGTGATATCCAGCCCTGCCAGCTAAGTGAGAGACTGGCAGAGGGATTTGCTCTGGATCCGGGTAAACACCATCGAGTGACATCCAACCCTGCCAGCTAAGTGAGAGCCTGGCAGCGGGATCTACTCGGGGTCCGGATAGACACCATCGAGTGACATCCAACACTACCAGCTAAGTGAGAGCTGGCAGTGGGATCTGCTCTGGGTACGGGTAGACACCATCGAGTGACATACAACCCTGCCAGCTAAGTGAGAGCCTGGCAGCGGGATCTGCTCGGGGTCCATCAAATGAACACTTCACTCTCTCGTACAAGTTACAATAGTAGGAATGGCACATCTAAAAGCTTTATTAAGAACAGGACATCACTTACATATCTCAAGGATAAAAAGGTTTCAAGTCGTCACCACTGCAGGTGAGACTTAGGGTCTCGCCCTCCATATTTTGGAGACGATACCCTCCTGATCTCAATGTTTCTCTTACAATATATGGTCCTTCCCAGTTGGGGTTGAGCTTCCCCATGATTGCTGATCTTCCTACTGTATCCACCTTTTTCAGGACCAAGTCGCCTTCCGCAAATTGTATGACTCTGATATGCTTGTCAAAGTACTAAGTCATTCTCCTCTTCACTTCTTCTTGTCGGATGGCGGAGAGGTCACGCAGCTCCTCCACCATATCAAGGGAGAGTCGTAGCTCCTCCTCATTCTCGCCCTACCATTCTTCCCTACCTTCACCTGTCATGACCACCCGAGGTGTTTGAACTTCAAATTCTACGGGGAGGACTGCCTCACATCCATGGGAGAGCTTGAAAGGGGTCTCCCCCGTGGATGTGTTGGGGGTGTCTCTCAGGGCCCAAAGGACCGAGGGAAGCTGCTCCAACCAGCTCCCTTTCAGGTTCTCTACCTTCTTCTTTAAGAGGTTAATAATAATCTTATTCGCGGCCTCTACCTGCCCATTGCTCCTTGGGTGGTGGACCGAGGCAAACCTGAGATCAATCTCGAGCTGCTCGCAGAAGCTAGTGAACTCTGCGCTGGCGATTTGAGGCTCGTTGTCTGTGATGATGGCCAGTGGCAACCCATGGCGGCAGATGATCTCCCCCCAGACAAAATTTCTGATGACCTGGGAAGTCACCTTGGCCAGCGCCTTTACTTCTAGCCACTTAGAAAAATAGTCAATCATTACTAGCAGGAACCTTCCTTGCTCGCTGGCCTGGGGGAACGGCCCAACCAAGTCCATTCCCCAAATTACAAAGGGACAAGGGGTTGTGATACTCTTGAGGCGCTGGGCCGGCTGCAGTTGGAGGGGGCCAACAACTGGAACTTGTCTCACCTCCTTGTGAATTCCGCAGCGTCGTGCCCTAGGGTTGGTTAGAAGTATCCCTGTCTAACGATCCTCCCTTCCAGGGTCAGACTCCCGGAATGACTCCCACACTCCCCGGAGTGGATTTCTTCCAAGATCCTTTGTACTTTCCTCTTGGCCACGCAACGGGCCAGCATCCCTGAGAGAGTCTTCCTATATAATTGTCCGTCCCGGAGGAGATAGTATCCCGACTTGTACCTGAGCTTCTTTTTGTCCATCCCCTCTGGATACTCTCTCGTTGAGATAAAAGTCGTGACCAGGTCCATCCACGAGGGGTGTTGATCTACTTCCATTAGTTCTTCCTCTTCAATGGAAGGGCGAAACAGATCAGTGATGGTACCCCCCACCCGGGGGGCCATGCTTTGCCAGCTGATCGACCTGCTCATTTTCTTCTCTGGGAACATGTCGGATGGGGAAGATCTGAAATGTATCAATGACCCCCTTCACTTTTGCTAAGTATAGCCGCTGGGTAGATTCTCTCACCTCTAATTCTCCGTTGATCTGGGAAGCTACCACCTTAGAGTCAGTGAGGACCTCCATGTCCAGCACCCCCAGCTCCCTGGCCAGGCGCAGCTCTGCTATTACAACCTCATACTCGGCCTGGTTGTTAGTGATGGAGAAGTGTACTACCACCGTTTGTTTGATTCTAGTTCCCTGGGGGCTCTCCAAGATCACCCCCACCCCCAGGGAATGCCTCCCAGAAGCGCCATCTACCTTCCATGGAGCTGGGCGAGTGAGCTCTTCCTCCACCACCTCGATCACGTAATCGGCCAAAAATTCGGCCATTGATTGGGCCTTGATCGAGAGGTGGGGGTTGAATTAGATGTCAAACTCGCTCAACTCTACTGACCACTTGGCCAACCCACCCGAATGCTCCACCCCATCAAAGATGTTGCGGAATAGATGATCAGTCACCACTCGGATGGAGTGTGCTTGGAAGTAAGGTCGGAGCCTTCGGGCCGAGATGATCAGGGAGAAGGCCAGCATTTCCAAAATCGGATACCGAAGCTCGGCCTTCCTTAGGACCTGACTCACATAGTATATGGGGAGTTGCCTCTTCCCCTCTTCAAGAACCAGGACAGAGCTCAAGGCCTCTGCTCTGACCCCAAGATAAAAAAAGGTCCTCTCCCTCTTTCAGCCCTTGGAGTAGAGAAGCCTCGATCAAATACATCATTGGGCTTGGAATGCCTCCTCGCACTCCTTGGTCCACTCAAAGTTTTGCCCCCCCCCCCCCCCCCCTTAGTATTTTGAAAAAGGGGTAGCACTTCTCCCCGGCCCAGGAGAGGAACCTGCTCAATCCTGTCAGCTTTCCTGTTAATCGCTGCACCTCTTTAGCATTTCGGGGTAACAACAACTCTATGATGGCCATGACCTTGTTAGAATTTGGCTCGACCCCGATGGGGGGTGAGGAGATGCCCCAAGAACTTTCCCCTGCTAACCCCGAAGATGCACTTCAGGGGGTTCAGCCACATCTTATACTTGCGCACGGTGGAGAAGGTTTCTTCCAAGTCATGAAGGTGAGAGTCCACGTCCTGACTCTTGATCATGAGGACATCTATGCACACCTCCAGGTTCCTCCCCTTCTGTTCCCAGAAGACCCGGTCCATCATCTTTTGGTATGTCGCTCTGGCATTCTTCAGCCCGAAGGGCATCATTTTGTAGCAGTAGCACTCATCCCCCGTGATGAATGAGACATCCTTGACGTCCGGGATGTGCATCCTGATCTGGTGGCAACCTGAAAATGCATCTTAGAAACTCATTACAGAAAAACCGACGACTGAGTCAACCAACGCGTCGATCTGAGGCAAGGGATAACAGTCCTTAGGGCATGATTTATTAAGCAAAGAAAAGTCAACACACATACACCACCGACCGTCTCCTTTTTTTAACCATAACAACATTGGAGACCCAGTCGGGGTATTGTATTTTGGATACAAAGCCGGCCTTGAGAAGTTTGGCCACCTCATCTCTGATGGGCACGACCAGCTTATCCGCAGTGGACTTCTACTACTGGATAGGGCGTGCTCCTGGGTCCAGGTTGAGGCGGTGGAAAGCCACGTCCACGTCAACCACTGGCATCTTTGTGGCACTCCATGCGAAAATGTCCGCATTCTTTTGGATTCATGACAGCATCTTACCCTGAGCCTCCGGGGTCAGCCCCCCGCTGATGCGAACCTTCTCCACCCTACCTCCAAGGGTGAGAACCTCCATCTCCATCACCTCTTTTGTAGCCTCTAGCCTGAACTGCTCCCCCAACTATCTGATGTCCCTCTCCCTAGGGACAAGAATCTCGGCTTCCACCTCTTCTTCCGTGGCCATTGCCTCGGCCAACTAATCCCGGTCTCCTGCCACCTCTACCTCAACACAGCTCTCCATCTCCATCTCCTCCATGTCACCCTCCTACTCTGCCTCCTCCATTATCCGCACCATCTCCTCGGCCCCTCCTATCAGAAGATGGAGGTCACGGCGATGATATAGCATTCCCTTGCTACTTTAGGGTCACCACGCACCCGGACCTGGATCCCCTCGGCATTAAAATTCAGGCATTGGTGGAACGACAAGGGGACGTAATGGAAGGCACTGATGAGGGGCCTTCCAAAGATGGTGTTATAGCTACTGGGGTCATCCAAGATGACAAATCGGCAGTTCCGGTACTGCCCCCCCGGGTAACATGGAGCCCCACTCCTCCTTCTACCTCCTTCCTCTCCCTTGAAAAACCAAACAAGGGGCCATCTAAAGCCACCACCCTCTTTACCTCCACCTTCATTGTGTTGAACGCCTTCTTTAAGATGATGTTGACAGAGCTTCCATTATCAATGAGGATCCAGGAGACGGTGAAATTCTCAATGGCTATCTGGATGATCAGCGCATCGTATAAGGGATTCTCATGATCCGGCATATCATTTCTTGATAAGGTAATCTTCTCTTCTGGGGGTGGGGTCTGGGATATGGAGCCAACGCTCCGACTGTACATGGTGTGGAGGCTCACCTTCTGAGAGGCCTCAACCCCCACGCCCCATGGATCACTCTGATCCCCCCTGGGTCCTAATGTACGCCCAGTCTTCACATCGATCCTCCTCCGCTCGAGACAGGACCTCCTAAATCCTCACCTCCTGGCGCCCCTGTTGCTGATGTTGCTAACTGTTACCTCTCAGCTCGAGGAACTCTGGGCACGTGGTCGTGGCGTGCCCTTCCTCTTGGTGGAAGTCATTGTAGGTAAACTCCACCCTGACTTCTCTTCTCCTCCTTTGCACCGCTCTCCTCCTCTCCCCTATGGCTCTGGCCATAGCCTGATCTTGATTGGGGAGTGGAGGTCTTTGCGCCTGCCTCCATACTGGGTGTGGAATTGATCCTGGCCCCTGGTAGTGGTCCCTTCCCTGGTATCCTCTTTGTGTCCCCTGGTCTTGCCACTCGAGTCTCCAGCCCAACCGACGATCCGGCTCCTGACGCCCCGACCTAGGCTGTTGCTGCCCCAAAAGTTGCCCCTATTCCCTCTATCGGGGTTCGGCTCTCCTCTCCTCCTGCCCCCTGCCGCCTCTCAGCTCCTCTTCCTTTGTGGCCCACCTGGCCAATTTCTGGGCAAACTCCGGAATCGACGCCTCCCCGTTGACTTACCTTGCGTCCTTCTCCATCAACTCCTCATAAGAGACGGGCGACACTCTCTTCAGCTCCATCCTGAAGAAACCCTGTTGCAACCCAAGGGTTAAAGCCATCAACAGACTATGGTCTGGCATCGCCTGGACCTGGGTGACCTCCTCCTAGAACCGGTCTATGTAACTCCCCAACATCTCATTCACTCCCTGCTTGATGTGGAACAGGGTGTAACACCCCCTATCTATTGCATAGCATATAACAATAGGTCCGACCGGGGCCCGACGCCATATACCACAGACAGACCGAGAGGTTACTCAATGGAAACCATCCAACTAAGAATCAACATCCTATACAGAGTACATTCTAGCGGAAGCAATTTAAAGGTTGCAAAACAAAGAACCCAGTATTAGCATGAATACCCACTACAAAACCTAATAGGAACGAACGTACAATACACAAGTATAATGACCTTAAGGCCTTACAATTGTTTACTCAAATTATAGTATTTTCCAAACCTCGGCACGCAGGCCGGTCACACATGAATAATAAAGTAAACACTCAAATTAGGCCTTCGAGTGCAGGCTTAGCAATGAGGACTTTTGCCCACTATTTAGCACTTAGCTCCGCAGCACCTGCAAGCAATAATCCACCTCAACGGTGGCAAACAAAAGCAACGGTCAGCTATGCTGACCAAATTATAACGATCCCGCCCCCAAACTCGGGGCGGCGATGCTTCTTTCCCTGCACTTTGTTAGCATAACCAAGCAGTATAGTGTAAACAATTCGTCACAGGCATGGGCACGCACGGCCACACACCCCATGCTCTCAGGGCACATTCTCGGTGAACCAGTCAATGTCACGTCAATTTAAGCCATAGACACCTCGGTCTCACCAGCGCCACTTGGACGGCCAATCTTGCGAACATTTAGGTCCTTCCGACCGATGTCACGTCAATTTAATCCATGGATAACCCGAGACCTACTATCTATGCCAATGGCAAGTCCCACGTAGATTTAGGTCGCTTGTACCGAATGACATAGAGCAGGCACGGTTCCGCTTAACCCGTTTCTCACACCGCAACGTCAATTTAAGCCATATGTGCGGGTTAGCTCCCCGAGTCCCAAATTGTTTACACACATCACATAACCCAGTTATGTTCAAGTTAGCTCCCAGGCCACCAGGTTGGTAGAATCACGCATCTGCCCAGGTTTTCGGGTGCACCTTGGAGTTAATCCCCAAGGCTCCCTGTTGCAATCTACCGCGTAGAAAAACTCGAAAAACATTCATTCGCGCGGAGTCTTCTCCGGCCATTCATGTAATGCAACATCACCGATCCAAACCAACTTGTCTGGGTAGGCTTCACACATCATGCCTATGTCCGTTCTCGATTACGGACTCTACATGTACACAACGGGGACTATTCATGTCTACCCGAAGGAACGCCTCAAACTCATTGCAAACTCGCGAGAGCGGGCTTCCTATGCAAATGAAAAGAGGACTTCACATGTACTAGTATGAGAATCATTATCCTAGCATTTTTCCTTGGCGCCATGGAAATCTATGCGGATGAAAAGCACCGTGTTGTCCTCGCCTCCGTAATCCGAAGTTGGCTTGCGATTTGGAGCTCTGAAGCTCCGCCGGAGACCGGATCTAGCCTCCTTCTTCTTCCTTGCTCTCCCCTCTCTCTAGAACTTTACAAAGAGATTGAGTAAGAGAAATGAGGGCTTTGAAACCCTATTCCCAGGCATAGCCCAGCAGGAATAATCCCCAGCCATCAGATCCCAAAATAAGGAAACGGACGGCCACGATCCGGGCTTTAAATCCAAGACCTAGGCCGAACACGGCTTGTGACTCGCTCGTGTCCAGGGTCGTGTTCCCCATTCAACGTCAAAACTGACGCGTCCCGAAAAGGACACGGGCACCCGACACGTCCGTGTCAAACATGACACGCCCGTGTCATATAGTACACGACGGTGTAGTGTGTCGTGTTACTCCATCGACACAGGACCAAAAATGCCTGAAAGGGACATTGGTACTCGACACGCCCGTGTCGCATTTTGACACGCCCGAGTCTACTCGACACGGCCCATGTGCTGACCCTGTGTATCACCCCGCCATGAACCGGCTTCATCCCGTGAAGGATATGGCCTGGGACGCGCCCGTGTCTTAGGCCGTGTTCGCTGCTCGACGATCGTCGACTCCAAATTCTTTGACCTCTCGAACAGATCGTCGACCCGAGCACGACATGCCCATGGGACACGCCCGTATCCCAGGCCGTATGACCTGCCAAGTTCCAAACTTGGCTCAAAACGCCACTCGTTGCTCTTTTGAGTTTCGGGGCGTTACAACTCTCTCCCTCTTAAAAGAATTTCGTCCTGAAATTACATAAAGGAAAGATAAACACAAAACTTAAACGGTACCTGAGTGGAATAACTCTGGGTACTCCTCAAGAATAGCCTGCTCTCACTCCCACGAGAGCTCCTCCCGACTACAGTTGTCCCAACGGACCTTGACCATTCAGATATCTTTGTTGCGTAGCCGCTTGACTTCCGAGTCCTCAATGCGAACGGGCTTGACCTTCATCATCAACCCATTATCGACTGGCACTCGATCGACCGTAATCACTTATGAAGGCTCTTGCATCGCCTTCTGTAGTACTGATATGTGGAATACATCGTGTAGATCACTTAGCACCACTGATAGACTCAATCGATAAGTTGCTTTACCAATCCGCTCCAGAACCTCAAACAGTCCAAGGTACCTCGGGCTTAGCTTCTTCAAGCTCCACACCCGCGAGACACCCTTGAACGGCTTCATCTTCAAGTACACCCAGTCGCCAACAGCGAACTCCACATTCCTATCCCTGGCGTTATAGTACTTAGCTTGGCGGTCCGGAGCAATTAGCAATCTCTCTCGAATCATTCGAACCAATGACGTTGCATCTTCCACCTCTTGACGCTTGTACAACTTTGACTCACCTGTTTCCAACCAAGATAACGGTGTGCGACATCTTCTACCATAAAGGGCCTCGAAGGGCGCCATTCGAATGCTCGCCTGGTAGCTATTATTGTACGCAAATTACACCAAGTATATGTGGTCTTCCGACTGCTTCCCAAAGTCCAGGGCACACATGCGAAGCATGTCTTCCATTATCCTATTGACTCTCTCGGTCTGCCCATCCTTCTGTGGATGAAAGGCTATGCTGAAACTCAGCTTTGTTCCCAACATCTGCTGCACCAGCGTGCAATCATTGGATGTGAACCGCCCATCACGGTCACTCACGATGCTGCGGGGCACACCGTGAAGTCGTACTATGTTGTCCACATATAACTTTGTCAATTTCTCCACCGAATAGTGCTTCCTATGCGGAATGAAGTGCGACACCTTCGTCAAACGATCCATGACCACCCAGATGGCATCGTTTCCTTTCTACGACCTTGGCAAACCATGCACAAAATCCATAGTAATGTCATCGAAATTCCACGCAGGAATAGGCAAGGACTTAAAGAATCCTCCCGGCATTTTGGCACTCCGCCTTCACCAAGGCGGATGTTTGACACTTCGCCATGTACAGTGCCACGTCCTTCTTAATTCCTGGACACCAGAATAGTTTCTTCACATTGCGGTACATCTTCGTGCTCCCCGGGTGAATCGAGTACTTGGTATGATGCGCCTCGTACAACAATTCCACCCGCAAATTGCCCATGCTTGGGACGCACAGACGACCGTCTTTCCAAAGCAATCCATCCTCAACAACAAATTGGGAATTTGACCCATCCAAAGCCTTTATCATGAGTTGCTTTATGCGGCCATCCAAATCCAAAGCCTGCTGAATCCGTTCAGCCAGGTCACACTGAACTTCCGTCCAGTTCAATAGTTCTTTTGCACTTGATTGCTTGTCTACATAAGAGATCTCCAATGCCTCCAACTCCCAAACCAACCGCTCGTCATGGGCCGACAGCCAATTGGCTTGAGCTGGGGCCCTGCGACTCAACGCGTCCGCAACTGCATTGCCTTTCCCAGTCACATAGTGAATTTTGAACGTGTAGTCCCCTAGGAACTCCATCCATCTCCCCTGTCGCATGTTTAGATCTTTTTGATCCAACAACTATTTCAGGCTCTTGTGGTTGGTATAAATATCGACCTTCACCCCATACAAGTAGTGCCTCCACAGCTTCAATGCAAAAATCATGGCCGCTAACTCCAAGTCATGGATCGGATAATTCCTCTCGTGCAATTTTAGCTATCTCGAGCCATACGCTATCACACTTCCATGTTGCAGTAGTACACAACACAAGCCACTGCCAGAAGCATCGATGTAGATCTCAAAACCTTCGGTCTCACTTGGCAAACTCAGCACAGGCGTCGTGGTCAACTGACTCTTCAGCTCCTCGAAAGCTCGTGCGCACTCCTGCGTCCACACAAACTTCTGCTCTTTCCTCTTCGGAGTCATGATGGGTAACGCTATCCGCGAGAAGTTCTCCATGAAGCGCCTGTAATAGCCAGCAAGCCCCAGAAAACTCTAAACTTCCGACACCGCAGAAAGCACCGGCCACTCTCATACTGCAACAATCTTCATCGGATCCACCGCAATTCCCTCTCCACTGACTATGTGACCAAAGAACGCTACTGAGGACAACCAAAACTCGCATTCGGAGAACTTGGCGTATAATTGATTCCTCCTCAGCTTCTCCAACACCAAAGGTAGATGCTTAAAGTGATCGTCCTCACTCTGCGAGTACACCAATATGTCATCGATGAAGACGATCATAAAGTGGTCTATGTACTCCCTGAAAGTCCTGTTCATCAGATCCATAAACACCGACGGCTCATTCGTCAGCCCAAACGGCATGACCGTAAACTCGTAATGCCCATATCTTATACTAAAAACTGTCTTAGGGATATCACTCTCCCTTATCCTCAGCTGATAATAATCGGACTTGAGGTCCAATTTAGAGTACACCGTTGACCCGACTAAATGATCAAATAGATCATCAATCCTTGGGATCGGGTACTTATTCTTCTCTGTTAGCTTGTTCGGTTCTCGGTAATCGATATAAAGTCTCAAGCTTCCGTCCTTCTTCTTAACAAAAAGGACCGGTGCGCTCCAATACGATGAACTTAGATGCACATACCCATGCTCCAACAACTCTTGAAGTTGAACCTTTAGCTCCGCATTTACTTAGGCGCTAGCCGATACGGAGAATGTGACAAAGGTTTCCCACCCAGCACTAGCTCGGTAGTGAAGTCTATCTCCTGTTGAGGTGGGGCTCCAGGAAGATCGCCAGGGAACACATCAGGGTACTCGGATACCACTGAAATACTGTCCAATGTAGGCTTAGGCTTTACAACCTCAACTAGAGTAAAGAACAGCTCTGCACCAGCACGAACCGCCTTCACCACCTGAAGAGAAGACATCAAAGTCTTGCTCGACCCTTTCAAGCATGTGAAAGTCGTCTCACGACCTGTTACCAACTTAACTTCCTTGTGACCGCAATCAATATAAGCTTGCTGCTCCGAGAGCCAGTCCATGCCAAATATCACGTCGAACTCCACCAGTGGTAGTAACGACGCTTACAAATCTAACTCTTGACTCCCAATACGAACCTTTACGCCACAGATTCTATCCGCACGCATTGAACACCCATTCAGAAACAACACATCCAGTTTGTCCTTCGCCATCGAAGAGGGTACTCCGATGCACGATATGATTCCTTCAGACAAAAAGGAGTGCGAAGCTCCCGTATCAAAGAGTGCTCTCGCCAGATTATTACAAATCAAAACAAATCCTAAACAAGTAATGGTAAGGTAACACGCGCATAACAAATATTTAAAAATTAACTTGCTATAAATTTAAACCATACCTGTCACCACATCCGCTTGCTTAATGGCCTCCTGCTGGCCAAGATTATAAACTCTAGGTTAAGTTGGAGCATAACGGGACGCGATTGACTCCACCACCTTGCCCTTCTCTTCATATGTTGCTCCCGGCTTCCTCTCAGACTTGGGACGTCCGCTCCAGCAGTCCCGGGCAAAGTGTACCGGCTTTCCACAAGTAAAGCATGCACCCGGGGTTCGACCCATAGTCGCCCCAGAAGCACCAGAAGAGGGGGATGGACCCGAGGTCCTAGCCTTCTTGTAGAACTTACGATAGCCAGACTTCGAAGTAGTCGGCACTTTAAACTCCGTCTTCTTATCACCAGAGCTTTTCTTTTCTTGCACATTCTTCAATTCCTTCTCCAAAGACCGGGCCGTATTGACCAGGGTCAAGAAGCCCTGTGTCATAGGCCCCGAGAGTAGTAGCCTTAAGTCATCTCTCAAACCTTCATAGAATTGGTTCGTCTTGCGCTCCACATCCACGATTGTGGAGCTAGCGTACCGACCCAATCGAGTAAACTCGTGGAGATACTCATCCACGCTACTCTCTCCTTGTGTCAGCCTCTGAAACTCATTCTCCATTGTAATCCTCTGAGTCGAAGGAAGGTACCCTGCCAAGAACAGTCCCGAAAACTCTTCCATCGGGACGTCCGTGAGTTGCCTCCCCCTCATGTTATGGAGCTCCAAACCTTCCCACCACAGCCTAGCATCACCGTCCAGAAGGAACATAGTTATAGTGGTCATCTACCACTACTCCATCTCCGTCGCTGTCAAGACTCCCTTCACTCGGGAGAGCCAATCTTCAGCTTGGGATGGGGTTCCCTTCCCCGAAAACACCGGAGGATTGAATCCCATAACATGTTTGAGCCGTCTTTCGGTTTCTCTCCTAGGCACCAAAGGTTCCACCACTACTTGATCCACTCTTCTTGGCTCAACCGCTTGAAGCAGTACCTGCTCAATCGCAGGAGCAGGCTGCTGCATTTGCCTTGCAGGCTGTGTGTTGATCATGGCAAACACTGCTTCGGCCACCAATCGTATGGTTTCAGCCGAGGGAGGTGTTGTAGGAGCATCATTTAGTGCGCTACTACCTCAGAAACTGGGCATTCTGATGGCCTTGCACCGCTTCTGGACATTCATGGGTTCTTTTGATGTTATAACGATGACGCACACACATGTGCTCACCACCCCTTAAAAGAATTCCTCCACTAATTCATTTAAGTGGACCGAAACCAGTGGTCTGATACCAAATTGTAACACCCCCTATCTGTCGCATAGCATATAGCAGTAGGTCCGGCCGGGGCCCGACGTCATATACCACAGACAGACCGGGAGGTTACTCAATGGAAACCATCCAACTAAGAATCAACGTCCTACACAGAGTACATTCTAGCGGAAGCAATTTAAAGGTTTCAAAACAAAGAACACAACATTAGCATGAATGTCCACTACAAAACCCAATAGGAATGAATGTACAATACACAAGTATAATGACCTTAAGGCCTTACAATTGCTTACTCAAATTACAGTGTTTTCCAAACCTCGACACGTAGGTCGGTCACACACGAATAATAAAGTAAACACTCAAATTAGGCCTTCGAGGGTCGGCTCAGCAACGAGGGCTTTTGCCCGCTGTTTAGCACTTGGCTCCGCAGCACCTGCAAGCAATAATCCACCCCAATGGTGGCAAACAAATGCAATGGTCAGTTATGCTGACCAAATTATAACATTCCCGCCCACAAACTCGTGGCGGCAATGCTCCTTTCCCTATACTTTGTTAACATAACCAAGAAGTATAGTGTAAACACTTCATCACATGTATGGGCATGCACGGCCATAAACCTCGTGCTCTCAGGGCACATTCTCGGTGAACCGGTCAACGTCACGTCAATTTAAGCCATAGACATCTCGGTCTCACCACCGCCACTTGGACGGCCAATCTTGCGAGCATTTAGGTCCTTCGGCACCGATGTCATGTCAATTTAAGCCATAGATAACCCGAGACATACTATCTGTGCCAACGACAAGTCCCACGTAGCTTTAGGTCGCTTGTACCGAACGACATAGACCAGGCACGGTTCTGCTTAACCCGTTACTCACACCGCAACGTCAATTTAAGCCATATGCGCGGGTTAGCACCCCGAGTCCCAAATCGTTTACACACATCACATAACCCAGTTATGTTCAAGTTGGCTGCCAGGCCACCATGTTGGCAGAATCAAGCATCTACTCAGTTTTCCAGGTGCATCTTGGAGTTAATCCACAAGTCTCCCTGTTGCAATCTACCGCGTAGAAAAACACGAAAAACAATCATTCGTGTGGAGTCTTCTCCGGCCATTCATGCAATACAACATCACCGATCCAGACCAACTTGTCCGGGTAGGCTTCACACATCATGCCTATATCCGTTCTCGATTACGGACTCTACATATACACAACGGGGACTATTCATGTCTACCTGAAGGAACTCCTCAAACTCACCGCAAACTCACGAGTGCGGGCTTCCTATGCAAATAAAAAGAGGACTTCACATATCCTAGGATGAGAATCGTTACCCTAACATTTTTCCTTGGTGCCATGGAAATCTATGCGGATGAAAAGCACCCCATTGTCCTCGTCTTCATAGATCCGAAGTCGGCTTGCGATTTGGAACTCCAAAGCTCCGTCGGTGACCAAATCTTGCCTCCTTCTTCTTCCTTACTCTCCCCTCTCTATAGAACTTTAGAAAGAGATTGAGTAAGAGAAATGAGGGCTTTGAAACCCTATTCCTGAGTATAGCCCAGCAGGAACAACCCCCAGCCGTCGGATCCCAAAATAAGGAAACGGATGGACACGATCCGGGCTTAAAATCCAAGACCTAGGCCGAACACGGCTTGTGATACGCCCGTGTCTAGGGCAGTGTTACCCATTCACCGTCGAAACTGACACGTCCCGAAAAGGACACGGGAACCCGACACGCCCTTGTCAAACTTAACATGCCCGTGTCATATAGTACACGACCGTGTAGTGTGTCGTGTTACTCCATCGACACAGCATCGAAAATGCCTGAAAGGGACACGAGTACTCGACACGCCCGTGTCGTATTTTGACACACCCGTGTCGTATTTTCACATGCCCATGTCTACCCGACACGGCCCGTGTGCTGACCCCGTGCATCACCCCGCCACGACCCAGCTTCATCCCGTGAAGGACACGACCTAGGAGACACCCGTGTCTCATGCCATGTTCACTGCTCGATGATCGTCAACTCCAAATTTGTCGACCTCTCGGCCAGATTGCCGACCCGAGCATGACACGCCCCTGGGACATGCCCGTGTCCCGGGCCGTGCGACCCCTGCCAAGTTCCAAATTTTCTCAAAATGCCACCTGTCGCTCTTTTGAGTTTCGGGGCGTTACACAGGGACTCGAACTCCTTCTTCCTCCTCTTCGAGGTTATGAATCGTAACATGAACCCCCGGTGCAGGTCCTCGAAGCAGTAAATGGAGCTAGCCGGCAGCTGGTGAACCACTCACTCGCCTTTTCCTTGAAGGTAACGGCAAAGAGCCGACACTTGAACCCATCTGACATCTGCCGGATCGAGACCACGTCCTCAAACCACTTGATGTGTTGGACCGGGTCCACCTTCCTAGTGTAGTAGGACATCTTTGTCTCCCTGAACCCCTCTGGAATGGCGGCAGAAGAAACCAACTCGCAGAAGGGGCAGCCCCCCCCCCCCCATGCCGGGCGAGTTGGAGTGTCTCGCACACCCATCTCACTGATCCGCCCTCCCCTTGTTGAGCCGGGGAAGAGCTCGCACCTAGGGAGCTCGCATCCCCTTCCTTCCTCGGAGATCTCCTTCCCAGCTCGCATGTCAGGAGCATCCTTACCCAGAGATGGGGTGGCAGCGATTTGGTTAGCTAGAGTCGAGCACTCAGCCCGCATGCCGAGTGCGAACTTGACGAGGCTGAGTACCTCATGCCAGAAGTCTTTAAACATTCCCACTGTGGCCAGAGGTGGCAGGGGCGGCGAGTCAGACATGTCTGAGCCTTGTCCTATCATCGAGCCTGCCTAAGATTTTCTGTGCTAACCACTCTCCATTCTCACCGCACCAAAATATTGAAACCAAAAACTCAGTCTCTTGTACAGTTCACCCGTGGGGAAGGGATGATCGCACATCTACTTCTCTCATGCAAGCCAAATGACGAAGGAAAACTGACCCAAGGGCTCGGCGTGGAGGTCCCACCACACACCCAGTTGATCTTAGAGCGCCTTCCCTCCTTAGCCAAAGGCCGAGCTAAGGCTATATCAGAAAGCGCAAGAGGATTAGGGGACAAATGAGCATCTAAAGCATGCCTTCTAAGATACCCCTTGGGTCCTATTTATAGATTTCTGAAAACGGCCTGCAAATATCCAACCTCCGCTGTATTGAACAGCTATGTGCAGCCCAATCATGTCTGCCAACACTTTAACTCCGCTGTTTTAGGAGGCTCTGGGCAGACCAGCGGCGGCAAAATGGTAAAAATACCTCACAGATCAATGGGCGAGTAGCCATTAGTAACCTATGCTCGGCAAGGGCGGCGAGTACGGTTTCAGTCTGCGCTGCTCGCATGCTATGAGTTCGCTCAGCAGTCAGGACTCAGCGAGCGGCCTGAGACTCGATGAAAGGTCCAGAGGATGGCGAACACCGGGTTCCATTCGACGAACACCGAGCTCAGTTCATCAAACGCTGAGCTCTGTTCGACGAACTGAGTGGACTGGGCGTCACTCACTGCTTCTACTCACTTGGGCGAGCTGGAGGCTGCCGAGCTCTGGCTCCCTTGGTGCTCGCCCGAGACTCAGGAAAAGGGAGCCAGCCGGTCTGGTTCCTAGTGACCCCACTCGCCGGATACGATGTCGTACAATGAGCAAGCTCATTTTGAAAGGAATAATGTCTGGACTCTAGTCAATAGGCCTAGAAATTACCTAGTAATTGGAACAAAATGGGTGTATAGAAATAAGGTGGATTCTAATAAAGTAATAGTAAGGAACAAAGCCAGACTAGTTGCTCAAGGCTATAGGAAAGAAGAGGAATAGACTACACCCATAAATTTTCACCAGTTGCCAGACTAGAAGCAATAAGCCTATTCCTTGAATATGTTGCCTACAAGAATATTAAAGTCTACTAGATGGATGTCAAGAGTATCTTTTTAATGGCACTCTCCCAGAAGAGTTTTATGTGGAACAACCTCGAAATTTTATTAATCCATATTTTCCTTCCCATATTTTAAACTAAAAAAGCACTATATGGTCTAAAACAAGCTCTAAGAGTTTGGTATGAGGCTGCATCCAGTTTCCTATAAAACACTCTTTCAAAAGAGGAAAGTTGGATAAAATACTATTCAAGAGAACACACAAACAAGAACTATTAATAGTCCAAATTTGTATAGATGATATAATATTTGGCTTAACAAATCCTAGACTGTGTAAAAGGTTTGCTGACCTAATGCAATCTAGATTTGAGATGAGTAGCATGGGAGAGCTATCATTTTCCTTGGGCTCCAAGTGACGCAAAATGCTGAAGGCATTTTCATATCCATATATACACTAAAGAAATTAAAAATTTTGGAATGGAAAAAGTCTCCACTATAAAAACCCCTTTGGCAACCAATATTGCGATTGATATAGATACATCAAGTCAATCCATTGATCAGAAAACCTATAAAGCAATCATTGTGTCTTTTCTTTACCTCACGTCTAGTAGGCCAGACATAATGTTTATCATGTATGTGCTTGGTTTCAAGTCGACCCTAAATAATTACACACAAGTTATGTTAAAATAATTCTGAGATATCTGAGGGGTACACCTGAACTTGGTCTCTGGTATCTAATAAAATCTAAATTTGAGTTAGTTGGATACTCAGATGTAGATTATGTTGGTTGCAGACTAGATAGGAAGAGAACTTTAGGGACTTGTCAATTCCTGGGTATTATACTGATCTCTTGGTTTAGCAAAAATTAAACCACAGTCTCCACTTTCATAGCTGAAGCAAAATATATAGCTACTGGAATTTGATGTTCACAGATTTTATGAATGCAAAATTAACATCTTGATTATAATCTAAATTTTAAAAACTCCATAATATTCTGTGACAACTCAATTGCATTCTCAATTGCATCTAATCCAATGATCCATAATAGAACAAAGCACATAAAAATAATGCATCACTTCCATAGGGATAATGTTGAAAATGGGAAAATAACCCTCCACCATGTGTCCACTAAAGATTAAAGGGCTGATATTTTCACAAAGCCATTTGATGAAGTAAAGCCCAAACATTTCATCAATGTATTAGGAATGCTTGATGGTGCAAAATAAAATACACTATAATATGACAAAATATATTTATTTAAAAAAAAATAATTTTTGGGAATAATAACATAGGACATAAAATTTCAACTATGCTTTTAGCATAACATCAAATTGAAATTGATGCAACATCGACTTCTATTTGATGCAATGTTATGAGCAATAGGTTGCAAAGAGCCTGAATCTACTTGATGCAATGTCGATATAAATCAATGCACGCATAAACAGAAGATCTAATAAGGTATATTCAAAGCTTCGAAGAATACAAGTCGATGCAACTTCGACTTCATCCACGCACGGAAATCTTTCCATAAAGAAATTTTAGCATGTTGCGTCTAATCTTTTCCAAAAATATACGTCGCATTATGACCTAACCCTCGATGTATTATTTTGTTATACCAGACTTTTGATATAACTTACTACACTTTCAAACTCTTCCTCTCCACTTGCTCTTTATTTTCTAGCTCTTACTCGGGATTCTGTGTTGACCTATATTCCTTCAGTGCAGTGGCTGATGCCTTTAAAGGCTTTCTAGAAATATTCAGGAGTCTTGGAATAAACAAACTAATTTCAACCGTATGCATCTTATATGAAGTAGAAATAAACCAAATTTTATCATAAGTGAAAGTTGATAAGGATAGAATAATGACTGGAATCATTAGTGCGATAAAAGTTCAAATAATAGCTGAGATCATCCAAGCAACATTTGACCTTCCCACTGGAGAAGCAAAGTCAGAGTTCTTGGGCAAAAAATAAAAGAGGTATTGAAGATTATGAATTTCTCCAAGGAAAAGACAATCTATCTGAATAGGAAGGAACTTTCTAAAGAGTATGACTTCCTAGCAGATATAGTAGCCATAACGGTGGTACCAGAGAGTTCAGCTAACTCCAAAAAGTGAGAACTAAAGGTCTGTGATCGTAGAGTCGTGTGTGTGAGTTGCGCTTGTATGAATCATAACCTGCAAAACTCATCATAGCACACATACATACTTAGGTATATGTATTGTAGATAAATTAGTATGGGCATTCATATAAGTTAAGGTACTTCTGTGATGTTAGTGTAGCGGTAGATAGTTTATTTTCTGCTCTTTCTTTACTTTACTTACTGCACTCCTTTTTAGTACTGCTTACTTACTTTACATGTGCTATATAGAACTGCTAGTTCAATGATATAACTATTAGAAATATATTCATGATAGAATAGATCCACTGTCACCTACTTTCCTTTGTTTTTGCTTTATTTTTTTCCGCTTTCGTCCTCCCGCATGGTGCCTAGGAGTTGCGGGGGTGTGGCGAGGACAAAATGGCTTAGTCTTTATGACTAACAGTCGATTGTGACCGTATTATTTTAGGAGCTCGAGGCGATGGAGCACCAGCGCGACCAACAGTACGAGGTGGCAGGTCCTGAGGAGCAGTTACCGCGCACTGCTTCTACCACAGTTCGAAGATAGGTGATGACGGGTTTTTTAGCTACCACTTCTGCTTAGTGTTGTAGTGAGAGAGAGATTTGTTTCTATTGGCATGTACCGGGCACAAGCCCTTCTCTCTCTTTTACTCATTGTGGACTGTAGTACTTTTTATTATATATATAATGTTGTGTTGTGACTGTGGGCTTATTATTTTTACATATATACTTGTACTTCTATCTCATTTGGCCTACAGGTTTATGATTATACTAGCCGGCAGGATTGGCATCTTACGATTTCGACTAGCCCATGCGTTAGTGTCACTGTAAGGCAACGGTTCTGGGCAAAAGAGAAGGTAACCTCCTTTTAAGGGGAGGGGTCTTACAAAATAATTGATGGAAAAGCACAGAAATATTCTTGAATGAATGATGGATGCCTTGCTCAAGTTCTCGATGATCATTTGCTCAAAGTCAAGAACCATTTCACCCTTGGTACTGACCATCTGGATGGACAGTTGACAAAGGCCAACACCTCCCTGACTAAGAATATCTATAAAGAAGTCAAAAAGGGGGAGAAGGGTGTGATAAAGGGCAATACTGAAAATGCAGTTTGGACCACAAGTGTTATCAGAGGCTCAATGGGTCTTGAGCTATTATCATATGAAAATATTGACACTGTTGAAGCCAAAATTTGACTTCAACGAATGTTCACGAAATAGGGGCGTAGCCGACTCCTACTTGTCCCAAGCTCCGACCTCCGACCGGTCGTGAAGGATTAGAAAACTGGCCCAAAGCCGCAGCAGGGAGGTCCCACCGCTTACCCGGAAGGTCACTGAGAGCTTCCCCTCCAAAGCCAAAAGCTGGGCTTGGAGTTCCTCAGAAGACCGTGCCAATCAATCCTCTCTCTCGCCTCTGAAAAAAGGTGTCTTCTGAAGAACCCCTATGGGCTTATTTATAGATTTCAGAATCTGAACTGCAAATAGCAAAACTGCTCTGGCCTGAAATTACTGGGATACCCTTGGCCGGGTCTGCCAACAGCCAAACCCCGCTGTTCTGAGGAGCTATATGCAGTCCACCAAGGGTAAAAGGGTAAAAATACCGGGGGTAGAAGAGTAAAAACCCCCTGCTTTGACAGGAAAGACTAAAAACCTTCTCCCCCCCTGGCGAGAGGAAAGGCGTCTGCCGGCGAGAAGGACCCACCGCCCGTCTCGCCGGCGCCTCTCGCCCCTGGAGGTCCTCTCGCTTTTGGGGGCCCGTTCGCCTCTGGAGGGGCCCTCTCGCCCTTTAGAGAGCCCATCATCTCGCCGCTTGCGAGTGAGCCTTCTTAGCGCCCTTTGCCTGTCTCGTCCTTTTTACTTCTTGAGGGCTCTTTGCGAGCCCGAGGTTGTACACAATCCCCGCTCTTTTTGAGATTACTCTAAGCTCAAAAAGAATGTTCAACTGAGGCTCGTTATTCGAGGTGCATTAAAAAACGTATTTATGAGGAATCTTCTGAGGCCCCCACCGGGGTCTATAAATATGTGACTCCTGCCCTGTGCTCCTGATCCCCCGCTCTGCATATTCTTCTTCTTCCCTGTCCTCGAGTTCCTGCAGAATGACGCACAATCAAAGTTTTCGCGAGCGTCTCGCCCTGGTGCGAGAGCAGCATAAGGCCAACGTGGCTGCTTTCACCTCTTCTCTGGTTCGCCCTCTCGCCCCATCGTCTCGCCTGAAGAAGACGAAGGCTGGGGGCCCATCACCTGCCGCAGGAGATTTGTCTCGCGTCGCTTTGGAAACCATCCCCACTCCCCACGCGCCTTCCACGGGAAAAGAGGTGGGTACTCGCTTTTATCACTGTTATCTCCGCGACCGGGTGCTCTTTTGCTGACTAACGTTTTTTCAGAGGGCTCTCGCGGTTCCGCCGTCCCCGAAGAGTCCGCGAGATGGTTCTTCTGTCCATGGCGAGGAACTTGATTCGCTACCCTCATCTACTCCTCCAACTACTCCCAGCGAGAGGGGGGACGACCCCTCCCCGGCTGCCGATATCTCTCGCCATCCTGGTAAGGGACCCTCCCTCGCCCTTTTGAATCCCCTTCGCTACTCTCACTCTCTCCTGCGAGTGCCTCTTCCACCCTGCCCCTGCACTCCTTGCGCAGATTCTCGAGCCAACTCTCCCATTGAGGAGCAGCCAAAGAAACTCTCCGTCTCGCCTCCTCTTGCGGACGGGATTGAAGATTATCTGGGCGATCCCTCGGATCTAGTGGAGATGAAGCGGAAGACGGTTGAGCTCTTCCGGAAGCACGCGCGCCTCATTCACTCCTTGACTTTAGATAAACAGGCTGCGGAGAAGCGCATCGAGTCGCTGGAGGGCGAGTGCGCCCGTCTATCTTCTAGAGCCAATGCCGAGCTTGATGCCGACGGCGCCGACCCCGAGGCCATCATCAATGAGACTGATATGCAGCTCCGTCTCGCGCGGCGTGGCCTCCGAACCATCCGTTCCTTCCACTCGCGGAGTAGGCCTCCTCGCGGGGGAGTTCGCGGCGGCCGCTGGGAGTGGCGCCCATACTGACGAATATCCATCTTTTTCTTCTTTTCGCGAAATTTGTAATAATGGCAGTCTCGCCAAAGTATGCGGAGAGTTTGGTCCCTGCGGGACGATTTCTGGACATATGTATGTTTTATGGCTTAATTTTTCATTCCTTATTTGCCTTTCCTTTTAATTTATGCTCTATATATATATATATATATTTATTTATAATTTTTGCTGACTGTGACGGGTCGCGCCGTTCGAGGTATAGGAGAGAGAAAAACACCGACTCTTCCTTTCCCCCTTATTTTTCCCGCCCTTTTAATCATTGGCCTTGCATCAGTTATAAATATGCCTAGTCCTGGACTAGATACCACACTTTCCGCCTTCACCGTTAACCAAGTCTCGGCCCTCTGACCTCTCCGTCTCGCCAGCCCATTCTCGCCTCTTAACTCCTTCGTCTCGCTTAGGACCAGCTCGCCAAAGAAGATGGGTAAGAAGAAAGTGGAGGAGGGCGAGGGGCGCAGCCGCTGCGGGAAGAGGTTTACTGATCACGACTTCCCGCTCGGCAGGCTCCCTCGGGAAGATCATGATAAATTTGCCCGCGAGTATCTGGGGGAGGGCATCGAGTCGCGTCCCCCTAAGGTCGGCGAGTGCATCAACACATACTATCTTGGGGAACTCGCCTTCCCCGTCTCGCACTTCGAGGCGGGGTTGCGACTCCCCCTCTGGCCTGAGGTGAAGCAGGTCTTCAAGTACTTTGGCGTTGTCCCGGCTCAGTTCAATCCCAACGCCATCTCGGTGTTGATTGCGTTTGCCTGCTACATGCGCCGAGAGCGCATCGAGTTCAGCTTGACGGCCTTCCGCAAGCTTTTCATCTACCACGCCAATGCCGACGGCGTCTCGTATTTCACTGGGCAAGGGCTCAAGGTATGCGAGACGCCTAACAAGAATCATCACTGGCTCACCCGATTTGTCTTCATCCGGGGAGACCGGGCTGACTTTGGCGGCGTCCCTCTCGCGCCGGTCTCTCCGCCAGAGAGCTTCTACGCCACCCCCCAAGTCAGCGGGCCAGAGAAGCTGCTATGCGAGTACCTTGCTGGCAAGAACTTCGAGGTCAACTTCTTGCGGCGAGGACTGACTCGCTTCTCCCAGTGCTCCCGGGCGAGGGTATTCTTCTATTCCTCTCTCTTGGCTGTTTGTTGTCTCGCTTTTTTCTAACCCCCGCCCGCTTGCTTTTCCAGGTGAGCGAATTATCCCAGCATCCCCTCCTTATAAGAGCAACATTCATCCTGCCAAGGGTCTTGATCTCGCCAATGCAGCGGCAGAGGCGGCGAGAGAGTCCCTTGCGGTCATCCCGCCGAAGCGTCCTGGAGATGTCACCGTCCCTTCTCGCTCCAGCCCTCCAAAAAAGAAAATGAAGAAAGCTGTAGCTATCTCCAAGGAAAGGGAGAAGGCTCCCCAAGGGAGCCCTATCTCTGTAGGAGAAACTCCACCGCCTCCCTCGCCTAATCACCAGGCCGTCTCGCCTATTCGCGAGACGGTGCTTCCTGGCCAACCTGCTGCTGCTTCCAGCCTGCCCGCCGGTGCTTCCAACCCGCGAGCTGCTGCTCCTGAGACGGTCGCTGCTACCTCTTCTCGCGAGGGCGATTCCTCTGGCCGTCCCGCCCCCGCCTCTCACATGAATTACAATCTGGGTCTCGTGGTTCACGATGCCGTCGGCGACCCTGTTCTGTTGTGGGGGCGGGACGCCAATCGCGTGTCCATCTCTACCCTCCTTCCTTCATGGAAAGAGCAAGAGGTCCCTTCCAGCCACGCCTTCGCCATCGGATACGGCCTCTATGGTGGTCTTGACGCCACTTCGCCTGAAAGCGAGTCCACTAAGGACCTTGTGCTGAAAACCTGCCACCACCAGATGCGGGCCTTGGAGTTCTCGCACCGCTCCTCTCGCCGCCTTATTTATATTAATTCAAAATGGAAAGCCAGCGAGGAAAACCTGGAGGCGGAGCAGGAGAAATCTGCTGGTCTAGCGAGAAGGCTGTCAGATGCCGAGTCACTTCTCGCGAAGGCCCAAGGCGGTGTGGTAAGCCACGACTCCCCTTTTTCCTTTGGGTCTTTTCTCTCCCGTGCTTCTTGGCTAATTGCTAGGTCATCCCGCAGGATGCCGAGACGGCGGGACAACTTCGCTCGCGTGTGGCGGCCTTGGAGGAGGAGGTCCAGGCGCTGACGGCCGAGAACGCGCGTCTCCAAGCGGCTGCCGCATCGTCGTCTCGCCGCGAGCCCTTCCAGACTCCCCTGCCCCACTATTCTTATGAGGAAGTCGAGGAACAATGTCGAGACGCTGGTGTACGCGGGGCTGAACTGGTGCTGCAGATGATGAAAGACCTGGGGGTCGTGAAGGACGATTCTGAGGCAGTAACCGCGCGCGACTTGGTCCCCGAGCTCTATAGCGAGGAGGGCGATGATTCTTCATCCGGCGAGGAGGACTGATGTGCCGCCTCCAAGATTTAGAATCACTCTCTCCTCCTCCTAATGTAAAAGACCTTAAACTATTATTATTTTTTGTGGCATCTGCCAAGTAATGAGCGAGTGCTCCATTTTGCTGTCCTCTATTTCATTTTTTATGTTTTGTGAAGTTAATCTCTGGTTTGCTTTTTGCCTGCGGGATGGTGCTATTACTTCGTCTCGCCGTGCAACTTTTCTGTATTTTTATTTTTCTGTCTTATGTCTTATGCGAGACGGGCTCTTGACGTGCTTAATATCCGCGAGATTGGCGCGAGGCCTTGCCTTGCGAGTGCCCTTTCGCTACCGGCGAGACGATCTCTAACACCCATCCGCTGCGAGTGCCCCCCCTGCCCCACTCCACACCCCCTTTTTCCTTAGTTTACTTTTGTACTTTTAGGACTAGGTGGGGATACTAAGGTGTAGTGCCTCTTCAGGGAATTTTTTCACCCTACTCAGCCAAAAGGAATTCTGCTTTGTCTGTTTGATGTTGATGGGAGCCTGCGCAGCGGGTCTACCTGGGGCCGAGCCGAGCTCGGGGTGCCGATAAAGAACTTAACTCAAAACCTATCCCCCACAGGCGAGCCTTCGGACCTGCCAGCTAGATGGGAGCCTGCGCAGCGGGTCTACCTGCCGAGCTCGGGGTGCCGAGAACTTAACTCAAAACCTATGGCGAGCCTTCGGACCTGCCAGCTAGATGGGAGCCTGCGCAGCGGGTGGGGCCGAGCCGAGCTCGGGGTGCCGATGAAGAACTTAACTCAAAACCTATCCCCCACAGGCGAGCCTTCGGACCTGCCAGCTAGATGGGAGCCTGCGCAGCGGGTCTACCTGGGGCCGAGCCGAGCTCGGGGTGCCGATGAAGAACTTAACTCAAAACCTATCCCCCACAGGCGAGCCTTCGGACCTGCCAGCTAGATGGGAGCCTGCGCAGCGGGTCTACCTGGGGCCGAGCCGAGCTCGGGGTGCCGATGAAGAACTTAACTCAAAACCTATCCCCCACAGGCGAGCCTTCGGACCTGCCAGCTAGATGGGAGCCTGCGCAGCGGGTCTACCTGGGGCCGAGCCGAGCTCGGGGTGCCGATGAAGAACTTAACTCAAAACCTATCCCCCACAGGCGAGCCTTCGGACCTGCCAGCTAGATGGGAGCCTGCGCAGCGGGTCTACCTGGGGCCGAGCCGAGCTCGGGGTGCCGATGAAGAACTTAACTCAAAACCTATCCCCCACAGGCGAGCCTTCGGACCTGCCAGCTAGATGGGAGCCTGCGCAGCGGGTCTACCTGGGGCCGAGCCGAGCTCGGGGTGCCGATGAAGAACTTAACTCAAAACCTATCCCCCACAGGCGAGCCTTCGGACCTGCCAGCTAGATGGGAGCCTGCGCAGCGGGTCTACCTGGGGCCGAGCCGAGCTCGGGGTGCCGATGAAGAACTTAACTCAAAACCTATCCCCCACAGGCGAGCCTTCGGACCTGCCAGCTAGATGGGAGCCTGCGCAGCGGGTCTACCTGGGGCCGAGCCGAGCTCGGGGTGCCGATGAAGAACTTAACTCAAAACCTATCCCCCACAGGCGAGCCTTCGGACCTGCCAGCTAGATGGGAGCCTGCGCAGCGGGTCTACCTGGGGCCGAGCCGAGCTCGGGGTGCCGATGAAGAACTTAACTCAAAACCTATCCCCCACAGGCGAGCCTTCGGACCTGCCAGCTAGATGGGAGCCTGCGCAGCGGGTCTACCTGGGGCCGAGCCGAGCTCGGGGTGCCGATGAAGAACTTAACTCAAAACCTATCCCCCACAGGCGAGCCTTCGGACCTGCCAGCTAGATGGGAGCCTGCGCAGCGGGTCTACCTGGGGCCGAGCCGAGCTCGGGGTGCCGATGAAGAACTTAACTCAAAACCTATCCCCCACAGGCGAGCCTTCGGACCTGCCAGCTAGATGGGAGCCTGCGCAGCGGGTCTACCTGGGGCCGAGCCGAGCTCGGGGTGCCGATGAAGAACTTAACTCAAAAGGCCTATCCCCCACAGGCGAGCCTTCGGACCTGCCAGCTAGATGGGAGCCTGCGCAGCGGGTCTACCTGGGGCCGAGCCGAGCTCGGGGTGCCGATGAAGAACTTAACTCAAAACCTATCCCCCACAGGCGAGCCTTCGGACCTGCCAGCTAGATGGGAGCCTGCGCAGCGGGTCTACCTGGGGCCGAGCCGAGCTCGGGGTGCCGATGAAGAACTTAACTCAAGGCCTATCCCCCACAGGCGAGCCTTCGGACCTGCCAGCTAGATGGGAGCCTGCGCAGCGGGTCTACCTGGGGCCGAGCCGAGCTCGGGGTGCCGATGAAGAACTTAACTCAAAGCCTATCCCCCACAGGCGAGCCTTCGGACCTGCCAGCTAGATGGGAGCCTGCGCAGCGGGTCTACCTGGGGCCGAGCCGAGCTCGGGGTGCCGATGAAGAACTTAACTCAAAACCTATCCCCCACAGGCGAGCCTTCAGACCTGCCAGCTAGATGGGAGCCTGCGCAGCGGGTCTACCTGGGGCCGAGCCGAGCTCGGGGTGCCGATGAAGAACTTAACTCAAAGCCTATCCCCCACAGGCGAGCCTTCGGACCTGCCAGCTAGATGGGAGCCTGCGCAGCGGGTCTACCTGGGGCCGAGCCGAGCTCGGGGTGCCGATGAAGAACTTAACTTAAAACCTATCCCCCACAGGCGAGCCTTCGGACCTGCCAGCTAGATGGGAGCCTGCGCAGCGGGTCTACCTGGGGCCGAGCCGAGCTCGGGGTGCCGATGAAGAACTTAACTCAAAACCTGCCTTTAGGACTTCATGATAAAGAAAAACAAGAGATGTTTCGAGAAGCATATTATACTGATCATGCTTTAAATACACATCTACCGCTCTCCCTTTTTATGGGTAGAAGCGTTTTAAATCATCCCCGCTCCAGGAGTGGTTCAAGGCCCTACCCTCCACATCTTGGAGGTAGTACCCCCCGCTTTCAACACTCTCTCTACAATATAAGGCCCTTCCCAATTTGGATTGAGCTTTCCCACCGGGGCGGACCTCCCTGCCGCATCAACCTTCTTCAGTACTAGATCTCCTTCCGCGAACTGTTTTATCCTGATATGCTTATCGAAGTGCTTTGCCATTCGTCGCTTGATTTCCTCCTGTCTGATGGCTGCCACGTCTCGCAACTCCTCTGCCAGGTCTAGCGAGAGGCGCAGACCTTCCTCATTTTCCATTCTCCATGCCTCGTCTCCATCACCTGCGGCCGCAACTCGTGGGGATCGGACCTCGAATTCCACTGGTAGTACCGCCTCACAACCATGGGAAAGTTTGAAAGGGGTCTCACCAGTGGCCGTGTTTGGGGTTGTTCTTAGAGCCCACAGGACCGAGGGGAGCTGCTCTACCCAGTTCCCTCTCAGATTCTCTACCTTCTTTTTTAGCAAGTTAACGATAACCTTGTTCGCCGCCTCCACCTGACCGTTGCTCCTGGGGTGGTGGACAGAGGCAAACCTGAGGTCAATGCCCTGCTGAGTGCAGAAGCCGATGAACTCTTCACTAGCGAACTGGGGGACATTATCCGTGACGATGGCCTGAGGCAGCCCGTGCCTGCAGATGATCTCCCCCCAGACGAAGTTCCTGATGACCTGGGAGGTCACCTTTGCTAGTGCCTTAACCTCCAGCCATTTGGAGAAATAATCTATCATAACCAGGAGGAATCTTCTTTGCCCACTAGCTGGAGGAAAAGGCCCCACTAGATCCATTCCCCAAATGGCGAAAGGCCACGGTGCTGTGATGCTTCGGAGCCTTTGAGCCGGCAAGAGCTGGAGTGGGGCGTAGAGCTGGCACTTCCGGCATTTCCTTGCAAACTCTGTCGCGTCCTTCCTCAGGGTGGGCCAGAAGTACCCCTGCCTGACCACCCTTGCTTCCAATGTCCTCCCTCCGGAATGACTACCACATTCCCCGGAGTGCACCTCCTCCAGAATGTGTCTGGTCTCCTCCTCCATTATGCATCGAGCTAGGAGACCCGAGAGCATCCTCCGGTGCAGTCCTCCTTCATGCATGAGATAATGAGCCGCCTTATGGCGGAAGCTTCTTGCCTCCTTGACCCCCTCAGGGAGGGTTCCTGTCAGGAAGAAAGTAACGAAAGGATCTACCCATGAGGGCCGCCGATCCACCTCCATCAGCTCCCCCTCCTCAATCGCTGGATGGAATAAATCAGTCAGGGCACCTCCTTCCCAAGGTCCGAACTTGGCCAATTGATCGGCAGCAGTGTTCTCTTCTCTGGGGACGTGCTGGATGGAGAACGTCCGGAATCCCCCGATGATCGTTCTTACCTTGGATAAATATTTCACAAGGGTGGGCTCCCGCACCTCGAACTCTCCACGTATCTGCGACGCCACTACCAATGAGTCTGTGAAGACCTCAACGTCCTTGATCTCGAGCTCCTTGGCCAGGCGAAGGCCGGCTATCACTGCCTCGTACTCTGCTTGGTTGTTGGTTGTGGGGAAATGTAAGGCGACCGCTTGTCTTATGGTTACTCCCTGAGGACTTGTCAGTACCACCCCCGCCCCAAGGGAGTGCTTTCCCGAGGCCCCGTCGACCATTATCTTCCATGCTTCTGGTTGCTGTGGCTCCTCGGCCCCGTTCTCCGCGACGTAGTCTGCCAAGAAGTCGGCCACCACCTGTGCCTTAATGGAGAGCCTTGGTACGAACGAAATGTTGAACTCACTCAACTCGATAGACCACTTGGCCAGCCTACCCGAGTGCTCTACCCCTTCAAAAATCTTTCGGAGAGGATGGTCCGTGACCACCCTAATCGAATGGGCCTGGAAGTATGGTCGGAGCTTCCTGGCCGAAATGACCAAGGCGTATGCCATTTTTTCTAGGATGGGGTAGCGAAGCTCTGCCTTCCTTAGGATCCTGCTGACATAATAAATGGGCAGCTACTTCTTTCCCTCTTCTCTGACTAGGACGGAGCTCACCGCCTCTGCTCCCACCCCTAGGTACAAGGTTAGATCCTCCCCCTCCTTCGGGCTTTGAAGCAGAGGAGCCAGGGAGAGTTGCTCCTTCAGCTTTTGAAAAGCTTCTTCACACTCCGCGGTCCACTCGAACCTCTGGTTCCCTCGTAGTACTTTAAAGAAAGGTGAGCATTTCTCCCCTGATCTGGAGAGGAATCTGCTAAGGCCGGCTAGCTTCCCTGTCAAGCGTTGCACCTCTTTAGCGTTTCGCGGTGATTCTAGTTCCAGAATGGCCTTTACTTTATCAGGATTAGGTTCTACCCCTGCCGGGGTCAGAAGGTGCCCAAGGAATTTCCCACGACTTGCCCCGAAAACACATTTTAAGGGGTTCAACCTCATTTTAAACTTCCTCAAGGTGGCGAACGTCTCTTCCAAATCTTGGAGATGCAGGCTCACTCCTTTGCTCTTTACCATGAGATCATCAACGTAGACTTCTAGGTTCCGACCCCTCTGGCCCTGGAAAACTCGATCCATCATCCGTTGGTATGTTGCCCCCGCGTTTTTTAACCCGAAGGGCATCATGTTATAACTAAAGCACCCTTCCCTGGTGATGAAGGAGACGTCCTTGACGTCAGGAGGGTGCATCCGGATTTGATGGTAACCTGAAAAAGCATCCAGAAAACTCATAACAGAAAAACCAACGGCTGAATCAACCAGCGCGTCGATTCGAGGCAGGGGGTAGCAATCCTTGGGGCACGATTTATTTAATAATGAAAAGTCGATACACATTCTCCATTTTCCTCCCCCCTTCTTCACCATTACAACATTGGAGATCCAGCCTGGGTACTAGATCTCTGAGATGAAGCCCGCCTCCAGGAGCTTCTTGACCTCCTCGCGGATGGGCTCCTCCAGCTTGGTGGCGATGGCTCTCATTTTCTGACGTATGGGGCGCATCCAAGGGTCCAGATTTAGGCGGTGGCAGGCCACATCCGCATCAATGCCCGGCATGTCCGCCGCGCTCCATGCGAAGATGTCGACGTTGTTCTGGATGCAGACCCGCATCCGCTCCTGGTCTTCGGGACTCAAGCCCCCGCTGATCCGCACCCTTCGTACCTGCCCCTGGCTGGTGCGGACCTCTACCTCCACCACTTCCTCGGCCACCTCCAGCCGCGACTGTTCCCAGCCGTCCCCTGCTTCTTCTTCCTGCTCCCGTTCTTCCTCCCCTCCTGCTTCCTCAACTTCTATCACCTCGTCCTGCTGTTGCTCAATTTCCATGTTCCTTTGGGCTTCTTCCTCTGCCCCTCCTTCTCCCACTTTCTCCTGCATTCTTTCCCGCGGCTCCGACTCTCCGCTCCTCCTGGCTTCCCGCGCATCTCCTCCCCTTTGTTCCTTCTCAATCTCCATTGCCTCCTCCGGGCTCTCCTATTGCTGCTCGACCTCACCTTCCTCCTGAGCCTCCTGCACACCTCCTTGTTGTTTCCCGGTCTCCTCTCCCCTTCCTTTCTTTTTGGTTCCTCCTCCCTTTTCCTCTGGGCTCGCCTCTTCTTCCCTCGTAGCCTCTTCTTGCGCCGCCATCTCTTTTTCCAACTCCTCCGCCTCTGCCATCCAGGATATGGTGTTAACCGCCGTGACGTAACACTGCCTCGCCACTTTTGGATCTCCCCTGACCCTGACCTGCACCCCTCCATTGTTAAACTTGAGACATTGATGAAAAGAGGAGGGGACGCAGCGAAAGGCGCTGATGAGGGGACGCCCAAAGATGGCGCTGTAGCTGCTCGGGGCATCCACAATCACGAACCGGCAGTTCCGTGATACGCCCCCAACCTCACGTGCAGCCCTACTCCCCCTTCCACTTCTTTTCTCTCCCCGGAGAATCCGAACAACGGTCCATCCGAGGCCAACACCCTCTTGGCTTCCACCTGCATCTCGTCGAAGGCTTTCTTAAAAATCACATTTACGGAGCTCCCGTTATCCACTAGGATCTTGGAGACCGTAAAGTTTTCCACCGCTGTCTGGATCACCAAGGCGTCGCAGAATGGGTCCTCGTACTCCGGCATATCCTCTGAAGAGAAGGTAATTTTTTCTAACGGGGGTGGGGTCTGGGAGGTTGAGGCTACCCCCTTTCGGAACATAGTCTGGAAGCTCCCTTTCCGGGTGGCCTCGATCCCAATCCCCCCATGGATGGCCCCGATTACCCCCCGGGTTACCACATCCACCCGGTCCTCGCACCTATCTTCCGTCTCCCCCTGCTGCATTTCCTCAATCCTCACCGGCGGATCCTGCCTCCTCAAACCTCTAGCCTCTCTCATCTCCAAAAACTCTGGGCACGTGGCTGTAGCGTGACCTCTCTCCTGATGGAAGTCACAGAAAGGCAACGCCACCCCACCCCTTCTTCCATCCCCTCTTCCTCTCCTTCCTCCTCGAGCTCCCCTTCCTCGACTGATCCCCATTGCCTCCTGCTGATGCTGAAAACGGTCCCTCGCTCCTTGTCTCCATGCTGGTTGATCGAACCTTCTTGGCTCCCGGAAATTATCTCTTCCCTGGAAGCCTCCTCCCATCTCCTGGGGGCGACCCTCATGAGGCCTCCAACCTATCCGGTTGTTCGGCTCTCGGGCCCCCCGATGAATCTGTCCCTGGTGCCCCTGGCCTCGGGGTTCCTCCTTCCCTCTTTCTTCTCTATGCTCCCTCTGCTCCCTCTGCTCCCTCTGCTTCACTGCTCCTGGTTCCTTTGTGTCATCCTCCGCCAACCTGGCTAACTTCCTTGCAAACGCCGGATTGGCTCTCTCGAAATCCGTCTCCTTCGCCGCCCTCTCCATGAGCTCCTCAAAAGAGAGGGGGGGCACCCTTTTCAACTCCATGCTGAAGAAGCCTGGCCTCAGTCCCAGGGTGAACGCGAGCATCAGCGTGTACCCAGGGACCTCCTGGACCTGGAGGATCTCTTCCTGAAACCGATCCACGTAGTGACCCAACGTCTCCTCCTGGCTCTGCCTTACTGAGAACAAGCACTCCGCCTCCTTCTTACGCTTCTTTGACGTTGAAAACCTCAATAAGAAACCCCTCCGCAGATCCTCGAAGCAATAGATCGATCTTGCCGGTAACTGGTGGAACCAATCTCGCGCCTTCTCCTTCAAGGTGATGGCAAACAGTCGACACTTAAACGCATCCGTCATCTGTCTGATCGAAACCACATCCTCAAACCACTGTACATGCTGTACCAGATCATCCTTCCCCGAGTAGTAGGACATGTCGGGCTCCCGGAACCCCTCTGGCACCGGAGCCGAGATGACAAGCTCACTAAACGGGCTCTCGCCGACAGCTTGCCGAGAGGGCACGTCTCGCGGCCTCGGCTGGCTGGCCCGATCTGCGAGACCGTGCCCTGGGAAAAGCTCTCGCACAGCTGCCTCCTTCTCGCCGTCTTCTGCTGGGATCTCCTTCCCGGGGCGCTGGCCTGGGAAGAGCTCTCGCGCCGCTACGTCCCTCTCGCCAGCCTCTGTGGGGACCTCCTTTCCCGGGCGCTGTCCAGGGGCGTTCTCGCCCAAAAGCGGGACCACCTCGATTGGGACCTGAGGTGTCGCCCACTCGCTCCTTGCCGAGAAGGCCAAGCTTATGGTTTGCATGACTTCTCGCCTGAAGTCCTCCAGCATTTTCCTCGTCGCCTCTTCTACCTGGGAGGGGGAACCTCCAGAACCAGACCCCTCTCCTTCACCTCCCGTCATAGGATCAAACTCAAACTTTTCTTGAACCGGCTACTTCCACGCTCACCGCACCAGAACTGTTGAAGCCAAAATTTGACTTCAACGAATGTTCACGAAATAGGGGCGTAGCCGACTCCTACTTGGCCCAAGCTCCGACCTCCGACCGGTCGTGAAGGATTAGAAAACTGGCCCAAAGCCGCAGCAGGGAGGTCCCACCGCTTACCCGGAAGGTCACTGAGAGCTTCCCCTCCAAAGCCAAAAGCTGGGCTTGGAGTTCCTCAGAAGACCGTGCCAATCAATCCTCTCTCTCGCCTCTGAAAAAAGGTGTCTTCTGAAGAACCCCTATGGGCTTATTTATAGATTTCAGAATCTGAACTGCAAATAACAAAACTGCTCTGGCCTGAAATTACTGGGATACCCTTGGCCGGGTCTGCCAACAGCCAAACCCCGCTGTTCTGAGGAGCTATATGCAGTCCACCAAGGGTAAAAGGGTAAAAATACCGGGGGTAGAAGAGTAAAAACCCCCTGCTTTGACAGGAAAGACTAAAAACCTTCTCCCCCCCTGGCGAGAGGAAAGGCGTCTGCCGGCGAGAAGGACCCACCGCCCGTCTCGCCGGCGCCTCTCGCCCCTGGAGGTCCTCTCGCTTTTGGGGGCCCATTCGCCTCTGGAGGGGCCCTCTCGCCCTTTAGAGAGCCCATCATCTCGCCGCTTGCGAGTGAGCCTTCTTGGCGCCCTTTGCCTGTCTCGTCCTTTTTACTTCTTGAGGGCTCTTTGCGAGCCCGAGGTTGTACAGACACTGCTCCTATCCCTGAAAGTATGTATGGTGGTCAGTATATTAATCAGTATGATGGCCAATAATATGATCAGAATGCAAAAAAGAATGATACTCAAGTCGATGCTCAGTAAGACATTTAAGATGGTACACAGTAGGCTGATCCTTCTACATCATCTGACATTCCTATAATCCCAACATTCGGCCCTATTGTTGACCAAGTGATAAGGGCCAAATGCAAATCTATTGTTGAGGGTGAGGAAGAGGTCAGGATGATCAAGAAGAGATATAGGGAAGAGATGGAAACGCGGCCTGATTTTGAGCAGTGGAGTCCTAATCAAGGACCATAATTCTTTTTGCCTGGAATCTTGTCAAGAATAAGAGCGCTAAAAGGGGAAAGCTCTATAGCTCCCTAGAGTGGGCCAAGCTTGAGAAGATGAAAAGGACAGAAGAAAGTTCAAAAAGGACAAGTGACTAGGCACTTTACCACCAGATGATGTTGAGCCTGTCAAGTATTTCCCAAAGTCATATAGATACTTTCAAAGGCAGAAAGAAAAGAAATCGGAAGAGAAAGCAGATGAAGCAGCCAAGAAGACAAGCAGGGTCATAGTGATAAGAGAACCTGAAATTTAGAAAAGTTTCTTGTCTTTATTAAAGGGTTGTATGAAATGTATTTTGTCTTATGCACACTACTAAAACATGACTTCTATTAATGAAAATCATATTTTTGGTTATATATAAATTTTTTGTGCTTTCTTCTACAATGTTATATCCAATGCATATGTGTTGGTGTATGTCATTGTCTAAGATTTTGACTTATTCAAATATGGGGAGATTGTTGGGTTCATTGATCACAATGTCCCAGATTTGAAGAAGCCCTATAAGATAATGGTATACGCATATTTGTATCTAATGCATGCTATAAGTTCTATGTATGCAGATGGTTACTTGTTACACTGATTAGACAGGTTGTCTATGTAATAATGATAGGTGGACACATGGAAGAATGCTAATAAGACAAAAATTTGTCTAAGTCTATAGGTCTTGAGTGAATACAGTTCACTCAATGCCAAATGGACAGAAGAATTGGGTAAAAACTAGACAGTCAAAGCCTTAGCATTGCCAAGGCAGAAATATGGTTAATTCCAGAAGCGTTGAGTGAAGGCAGTTCACTCAATGCCTAGAGCCAGAAGCATTGAGTGGGGCTCATGCTGCCAAAGCCACAAAAGATGTAGACAGAAAATCTAAGTACAAAAGTGTTGAGTGAAGGCAGTTCACTCAATGCCAACTCAACAGAAATTTAACTAAGTACAGAAGCATTTAGTGAAGGCTTTTCACTCAACGCCTCAGCCAGATGGTGGGCAAAGGCAGAAAGCGTTGAGTGTAGAAGCTTCACTCGATGCCTTCACACAGAGAAAATTGGCTAAGTCCAAATGCATTGAGTGATGAAGGTTCACTCAACTACCAATCTGTTAGACAGCTAAAAGTCTATATTTGTTGAGTGATGACTAATCACTCAACGCTTGGTGTTTACAGAAAACTAACTAAGTGTTTTGGCATTGAGTGACAAGCCTATACTCAACGCCTATGCTGAATTGTCTTAATTTAACTAAGTCCACAGGTGTTGACGTCAGCAGAAATTCAAATGGTGCGGGAAGTAAATAGTACATGCCAAAAGGCACAGATTGCCTATTGTACAGCATTTAATGCAAAAGTAGACCTGAGGCTACCAACTATAGGCGGCCCCAATACTCAAAGATCTGTTGGACAGCGAGATATAAAATATGAGGTCAAAGAAGAAAAATTAACTTTTTGAAAGTGCTGGACTTCATCTCTTCCTCTCGATAGAGTTACGGAGCTTAGAGAAGTAGTTCATTCTTCTGATCTGAAAGTTCAAGAAAGATAGTTGTTGATATTCTAATCTTCAACACCAAGTTTAGATAGCTTTCTCTCTGAGTTAAAAGTTGCAGCACAAGCTAACCCTAGCTGTAGTGTCTTTACAGCCCAAGCAGAACTACTCTTGAATATACATTCCTAGAGTTATTAAGAGAGAAGGACTGAGCCATCTCATTTCAGGAAGAGAAAGACAGAAAGTTATTTCTCTGGTGTCTTACATCAACAACAACCATTTCATTCTATATGATCTTAAAAGATCTGAGTTGTAAGCCTAAATCATAAGGCTGAGTGGTAGGGCTTGTGTGCCTGAGGTAGGATCCTTATGTGGATCTGAGTTGTAGGGCCTTTGTGCCTGAGTTGTAGGATCTGGTTTAGATCTGATGTAGTGGAGTCATTCTCTCTGAGTTTTAGGACTATCCTCCTAGCCTGAGCTATAGGACTTTGAGAAAAGTCTAATGTAAGTGATCTGATCACTGAGCTATAGGAGCATTGCTTGCTTTGAGTGGTAAGGCCTTGAGCCTGATGTAGGACTTGGAGGAGTTTGAGAGATCCCGAGGGATCTGAGTTGTAAGCTCATCGAGTCGACTTTGGAGAAGTTGCCTTATCTAACAATTTCTTGGAAAGGTGGGAAGGATAGTGGATATACCCATAATCTAGGGAACCAATATAAATTGCTCGTGTGTTGGTTGTGTAATCTTGAAAACTAGATAAAAATAAATCACAACACACCAAAGAATAGAGAATGCTCAAAATACCTATAAACCTATTCACCCCCCCCCCCCCTCTAGTTTATTAGCTACTCTTTAAACCAAGGACTTTTAGAGAGGGAACTGAAGAAGAAGCTCCTAAAGAGGTCACACCTACACTTGACACAACATGTATATATAATGAGAGAATAATTCTTATGGATAACCCCTACTCTCAAGTGATAGGTGTTATGACTCTCTGATTAAGAATTGGGAACCAACTATCAACTGAGGCTATGTTGCAGTGCTTCCTCTCCCAATATGAACCTAAAAAGTTTAAGGAAGCAGATAATATCCTCATTAGATTGTTGCTATATAGGATGAGCTAGCTCATTTTGAAAGGAATAATGTCTGGACTCTAGTCAATAGGCCTAGAAATTACCTAGGAATTGGAACAAAATGGGTATATAAAAATAAGTTGGAATCTAATAAAGTAATAGTAAGGAACATAGCCAGAATAGTTGCTCGAGGTTATAAGAAAGAAGAGGAACAGACTACACCCATAAATTTTCCCCAATTGCCAGACTGGAAGCAATACTCCTATTCCTTGAATATGTTGCCTACAACAATATTAAAGTCTACTAGATGGATATCAAGAGTATCTTTTTAATGGCACTCTCCTAGAAGAGTTTTATGTGGAACAACCTCTAAAATTTATCAATCCGTATTTTCCTTATCATGTTTTAAACTAAAAAAGCACTATATGGTCTAAAATAAGCTCTAAGAGCTTGGTATGAGGCTGTATTCACTTTCCTATAAAACACTATTTCAAAAAAGGAAAGGTGGATAAAACACTATTCAAGAGAACACACAAACAAGAACTATTAATAGTCCAAATTTATATAGATGATATTATATTTGGCTTAACAAATCCTTGATTGTGTAAAAGGTTTGCTAACCTAATGCAATCTATATTTGAGATGAGTAGCATGGGGGAGCTATCATTTTCCTTGGGCTTCAAGTGAAGCAAAATGTTGAAGGCATTTTCATATCCTTATATACACTAAAGAAATTAAAAATTTTGGAATGGAAAAAGTCTCCGCTATGAAAACCCCTTTGGCTACCAATGTTGTGATTGATAGAGATACATCAGGTCAATATATTGATCAGAAAACTTATAGAGCAATCATTGTCTCTCTTTTTTACCTCACAGCCAGTAGTCCAGACATAATGTTTATCATGTATGTGCTTAGTTTCAAGTATACCCTAAATAATTACACACGAGTTATGTTAAAAGAATTCAGAGATATCTGAGGGGTACACCTGAACATGGTCTCTGGTATCCAATTGAATCTTAATTTGAGTTTGTTGGATACTCAGATGTAGATTATGTTGGCTGCAGACTAGATAGGAAGTGCACTTTAGGGACTTGTCAATTTCTAGGTATTAAACTGATCTCTTAGTTTAGCAAAAATAAAACCACAGTCTCCACTTCGATAGCTGAAGCATAATATATAGCTATTGGAATTTGATGTTCACAGATTTTATGAATGCAAAATTAACTTCTTTATTATAATCTAAATTTTAAAAACACCACAATATTTTGTGACAACTCAAGTGTATTCTCAATTGCATCTAATTCAGTTCTCCATAGCAGAACAAAGTACATAAAAATAATGCATCACTTCCATAGGGAAAATGTTCAAAATGTGAAAGAACTCTCCACCATGTGTCCACTAAAGATTAAAGGGCTGATATTTTCACAAAGCTACTTGATGAAGTAAAACCCAAAAACTTCATCAATGTATTAGGAATGTTTGATGGTGCAAAATAAAATACACTATAATATGAACAAAATATATTTCTTTTAAAAAAATTTTGATTTTTGGGAATAACAGCATGGGACATAAAATTTCAACTTTGCATTAAGCATAACATCAAATAGAAATTGATGTAACATCGACTTCTATTTGATGCAATGTTAAGAGCAATAGGTTGCAAAGAGTCTGAATCTACTTGATGCGATGTCGATATAAATCAATGCACGTATTAACAGAAGATCTAGTATGGTATATTCAAAGCTTCGAAGAATACAAGTCGATGCAACATCAGCTTCATCCACGCACGGAAATCTTTCCATAAAGAAATTTTAGCACGTTGCGTCTACTCTTTTCCAAAAAGATATGCCACATTATGACCAAACCCTCAATGTATTATTTTGTTATACCAAACTTTTGTTATAACTTACTACACTTTCAAACTCTTCATATCCCCTTGCTATCTATTTCTGGATCTTACTCGGGATTCCGTGTTGATCTGGATTCCTTCAGCGCAGTGGCTGATGCCTTTAAAGGCATTCTAGAAATCTTCAGGTGTCTTGGAATAAACAAATTAATTTCCACCGTATGCATCTTATATGAAGTAGAAATAAACCAGATTATATCATAAGTGAAAGTTGATAAGGATAGAATAATGACTGGAATCATTAGTGTGATAAAAGTTCAAATAATAGCTGAGATCATCCAAGCAACAATTGACCTTCCCTCTGGAGAAGCAGAGTCAGAGTTCTTTGACAAAAAATAAAAGAGGTATTGAAGATTATGAATTTCTCCAAGGAAAAGACAATCCATCTGAATAATAAGTAACTTTCTGAAGAGTATCACTTCCTAGCAGACATTATTGGGAAAGTGTTGTCGTGTAAAATCTATAGCCATGATGACATCCCCAAAGCACAGTTGTATCTGATGGGAGTATTTGTTCTTGGTAATAAGATAAACTTGGGAAGATGTCTGTTAAAGATGATATCTCATAAATATGCATTTAAAGAGATTAAAAATACATGACATTTATGAGCCAAATATTGAAGCACAACTACCTTGCTCTATGTAAATCAAAAAGAGTGGTTATTCCTCCTGGCAAGTGACTTTCAATATCTCTATTCTCAAAATAACACAGACAAATCATACCTCCGAATTACAATAAAGAGTCCTCTTCACCACCCCCTCTCCATAAGTTAGTGATTCTCCATCTCACAATATAGAGCAAATTGATCTACCTCTTCAAACAACAACCTTCTTACCCATTTTACCGCATTCATACTCCATTCCTATAAATTCTTCTACACTTTTAGCACCAGAACAAGCTCCACAAAATACCACACCGCAACCTCCATCCTCTCTCAGAATTAGTTCACATTTTTCCA
This sequence comes from Platanthera guangdongensis, assembly GCA_039583875.1. Classification (NCBI taxonomy): domain Eukaryota; kingdom Viridiplantae; phylum Streptophyta; class Magnoliopsida; order Asparagales; family Orchidaceae; genus Platanthera; species Platanthera guangdongensis. The sequence goes on from CM077162.1 coordinate 153,481,609, forward strand.
GTCACCCCCTCCTTCAATCTAAATTCAATCATTCTTCAAGTAATACATATGGCCTATAGTACCATATCTACTATCTTGAATGAGCATATCTCTCAAATAAAAATGACCTTTGATCGTATGAACTCTCAACTTGACGAGGTTACAACTTTTGTACAATGCATAAAATCAACAACATCATCCTCCCCGTTGACATAGTCATTCTTAATCTCTCTTGTCAATGAGGTTAAGAATGGGGAGATTTGGGAGGAAGATGTGGAAACACAAGTCTCTAGTGCTTCTCAAGGACCGGTTCCCTTTAAGATTATTAGAAATGAACATTTTCTGGAGGAGTTTGATGATAATCATCAAAAAGATATTACTACAGGTCAAACTACTTCAAAGGTTATACCCTATTAGGGGGTGGAAATTGCTAAATAAGATAATTCTTTAACTCAAGGGGAGATTAATATTGCATTAACTCAGGGGAAGCATCAAGAGAATTATCATAATGAAGAGGAAATACCACTGAAGTTTGCAAAAAGGGCAGTGTCAGTTAGATACAATAAAAGGGAAAGAAAACTAAATTTTCAAAAAGGACTGAATAGGTTCAATATACTAAAAAGTGGAAGTTGCCTCCTAGAATAGTCAAACAGTGTGTTGAAGATGTGATCAAAATGAGCAGAAAAAATTATAGTATCCTTCCAAAACCTTTTCCAGAAGATCTAGTTAATACAAGAACAAAGAAGTAAAGGATCAATGTTACTGCTAAGTTTATGAAGGGCAAAACTGAAATCAGATCTGAGGATGTCAAGAATAAAATCAGAAAGAATATTGCTAAACTCAATCATAGAGATAGAAATCTAAATCAGGTACATCCAGATGCACTTAGAGATTGGGAAAGATTGGTTATAGTTGTAGGTTTTCTTCAGGAAAGGCCTGACTACTAGAAATTGAAAATCTATTTAATTATTCTGAAAGGATCAAAGACAAATTACAGATCAATCTCTACAACCATCTTATTGATATATTTTATTCAGAACTTAATAAGAAGAATAGTTGATCATACAAAAGTACAACAATTTGCTGAAATTACTTACTATTATTATATATTCTATTCTGAAAATACATATTTTCAGTTGCCTGCTCATATATTGTCTTTCTTTATATGTCAATATTGTAAAATATTACATTTCTTTAATCTATTATTCTATAAAATCAATTTAAAAGTTAGTAAAAATTATTAAGCTAAATATGGGGAGATTATTGGGAAAAATCTATTGATTTAACTTAACAAATTCGTTATAAGCGATTTTACATCTTAGAATTATTACCCATGTGCATAGAGAGGGTAATTGAGTCATAAAATTCCTAAGAAGTCAGTCAAGTTAGAGTCATGAGAAAGGCAAAATGAAATAGAGAATAAAATCAATCATAGTAATTATGTGTCAACTAGAAGTTGACACAACGCTGACTAAGGGTCGACATCACTCTAACTAGATATCAACACATAATCAGAAGATTATTTGATGTGACTCCAAAGTAGAAGATGATGCATGCATTGATACTATATCGATGCACCATCTATCATTTGGCTAAGTCAATAGAGCATCATTCTAAAGGGAGATCTTGACGCACCTTCAACTAAAATTTGGCATAGTGTCGAATAAAACCCAGAATGGGAATTGCAGAAGATCTGTCCAGAATTATTTAAAGAAGATTATTATGGAATTCTTTTAAGTCTTTAGAGCTATTAGAATAGAGTCGAGGAAAATATTTATCCATCAATTTCAGAAGTATATATAGAAGATATTTGAAAAGATTATCATAAATCATGAAGACAGATATAGAAGAATATTATATTATTCCTTCTGAAGACAATTTCTCGGATGAAGAGGAATATGAAATATGCAAGGGTTTAATATACCTAGAATTCTGAAGGAGAGGCATACATAATACCAAATAGAGAATAGACACAATCATCATTGAAAAGAAAAAGATAACTGACAACAGTTGTTCTTCTCTTCTCCACTGCAACTTCTACTAATGCAACTAGAATACAGAGATCATTTTGACAGACTGAATCAAAGCATATAATCCTTTCTCCTTATCTTAAGCAATAATTCATCATTTCGAAAAGCTCCAGAATACTTAGTGCCTAGAATCCTCGGAGATATTTTGCTGACTGAAGATTCAATCAAGAAGACTGTTCTTTGTCTTTATCTTTCTATTCTCCACCTTTCACTCTGTAAATTGAGTAAAGAGTTTTAAAAATCTCTCTTAAAAGGATTTAGTGTGGTTCTGTGAGACTCCTTACCAAAATATTTAGTCTTGGTTCAAGATCTCCTTATCAGAAGATTTGGACTTAGTTCTAAGAGTCTCCTTGTCGAAAAACTCAATTTTTTTCTCTGAGAGTCTCCTTATTAAAATACTCAGGCACTGAGCTAGTATATTCCTTCTAAGGTGTTAGAAGAGTGGACTTAACTAGATTTATAGGAACCACTCTAGTTTTTGTGTCTTCTTTGTTGTTATTTTTTGTGTTGTATTTGTTGTATTTTTTGAGCTCTTATCTTTCCTGTGCTAATTTTTTGGCTAAAATTCTATAGATGCAAAACTAAGATTGTTTGAATTAAATAAATTATTTTAAGTAAATATTTTAAATCTTTATTCACCGCACTCTAGAGAATTCTTAGAGGATTATTCACAATTGTTCCCTTTCAAAAAATGACCTCAGATCCTTCTACATCTCTTAAGAGAATGGGTCTCGGGACCTTTTATGGGCCTTGAGCCCTTCTGTTCCCCAAGATGAATGTGAGCCCTGAGTCCACATATGTATTCCAATAAAATGGGCCCAATGGTCCTTCCATGCTACCAAGATAAGGGGCATTGCATCCCTCCATGCCACATCAAAGCATCCACCCTAGAACTGATGCCCAGCGACAACTGCTAGTGCTAACACATGGTAACCGACACTCTCACACAAGGAGGAACATGGAAATTAAAACACTTCCACACCAACACAATGCACAAAGTGAAAAGTAGGAGAACGCACTTAAAAAATTCCACATGGGATACAGAGAAATAAAGGGCAATGCGCGAGCAAATAATTAGAAGAATCACAGGTTAAGGGTCCACTATGGATCTTCAACTCATAAGGTAGACATGAGTGGAACCAAGTGATGAATGCATGCCTCTAGGCCAAATAAAAAGGACACTCCATGCCTCAAATGAAAAGTAAATTATGGTGTGAACACAGAGTAAAAAATCCAAATCACATATCCATGAGATAAAATAATCAATGTCAAAAATTTTCAGCTCGACACTTTGTAGTTCACGACCCACAAAACTTTGGGGGGATTTGATGGGGTTCCCCTTAATGATTCCCTAGGAAAAATGGAGAAACTTTAACTGAAACACACAACTAAGCCAACCTGGATGAGCGAGTCATATTCATGGACAATTCTTACTCGAAGGAACCCAAAATCATTTAAAAGGCACCAATATGCACGGGAACGTGCAGCATACATGCCCCTCGGGCACATATGAAAGCCCCACGCATGGGCGACCATCGCTTGGGCAAGCATTGTTCCAAAGTGCATACATTGAGATTGTAACATCCCTCAAACAACGAGACCCCTAGGAGTGATTTTGTCATGACTAGGTCATGACAAAACCCTAGGAAGCCCAAGAAGGCCAAGTAAGCCTAAGGATGTAAGTGAGACCACTATGGTCTGCAAATAGTAGATTTATGAACCCTAGTTAAGTTGATCATGGGGCTTCAGCAAGACCTCAAGACCCCACCATGGCTTCACCAATCCATTGTAAAGTTCATCTGAACCTTAAGGGTCCATTGGAGTCGACTTAGGGTGGCCAAGTTGACCTAGGACAACTCTAGGCCTAAATTGGGCAGGGTGCCCTAATTAAGGATAGTGTGCCCTAGTAAAGCCCAACTAACCCTACGAGAGTCTTCCTATACCTAAAATGGGGCCAAAGGGGGTCACTATGGACCCTTAGAGGGCAGTCAAGGTGGTTAAGTTGACAAAAGTCAACTCTACTCCTAAATGGGTCAAACTACACTATATTGGGTCAATTGACCATCCCCTAGCCAGGTGGACCCCATTTATACCTCCTAACCCTAAGGTGAGGTCCATGGGTCACCAATGACTCATTGGGGTCAGCCCTAGTGGCTAATTTGACCCAAGTCAACCCTAACCTTAATTCGGGCAAATTACCCTTCCTAAGGGTAGGTGACCTCCAAAGTTCCAAGTCAGCCCTACCCAACCCAACCTAGGCCTTAGGGGAGATCAATGGGTCACCAAGGATCCATTGGGGGCCTCCCAAAGGTCAAAAAGAGCAAAGTCAACCCAAGCCTACTTTGGGTCAACCTAGCCCAAAAGGGGCTAGCCCAAGCCCATGCCGCCTCATGTGGCTCCTTTAGGGAATAATGTGCATGGATGGGCTGCAAATAGCTCTCCAGATTGACCAAGTCAACTTGGTGACTAGGAGAGAGGGTGAGTTTCATTCCATGTTAATGGAGGAGAGAGAAAGAAGAAGGAGGAGGGGATGAAGGGGGCTCGGCCAAGGGGAGGCCAAAAGCCACCCTTAATGGTTGAATTCAACTCCCCTGAGGAAGGGGAGAAGTTTCCAGTCAATTCCCGGGCAGCCAAGGCATGGTTCAGCCCCCCTCCTCCATGGCCGAGCCTAGCCAATAATGGCTTTAATGGGCATTAATAATCCAGCCCCTCCCCTCCCCAACTGAGGCTTTAAACACCATAAGTGGGTCGAGAGAAGGCTTTCCCAATCCTTTCCTGAAGAAATCGAGACTCCCCCCCCCCCACTGTGCAGTTACAGAAACCGAGCGGCGCCGCCTTCAGGAATGGCTTTCTGGCGATCTTCTCGACTTCAGGGCACCGACATGGTCCTCCTCCTCTCCTTACCTCATGGCTAGATCATAGCAATGTTTAGGTCCAAGGTTCGGGCTCAATTGAGCCCGAACTAGTTCCTAGTTTTCATGGTTTCATGCCAAGAATTTTCTTGCTAAAATCACCGGAATCCGCCCCTCCGACGGTTGTGACGCCGCCAGTCTATAGCCACCACCTCGGTGGAGGTGTTGGTGGCTGTGGCCGGCCGAGGAAGTGCCGGGATGGGTGGCAGCGCCAATTGGAGGTGGCTCCAAGCTCGGGCTATCTCAGTCGTTGGCTTGAGGTAGACGATGAGCCCGGACCACTGGATCTGCGCCAAGATTCGTGCTCCAGTTTGATAAGAATCATTTAAATTCATTTCTATATCATTTCTGTCACACTTTTTGATGGGGACGGTTTTAATTTTTAAAAACACTTAGGCTCCACTACTGAAAAAGTCACCAACATGAAGTTTGTAGCCCTACGTGTCTACTTTAATTCAAAATTGATTTGAACCATGTTGGACATCTGGTTGGACTAGGGCACCCATTTTGGTGGGACCTATACCTAGGGCTATCCTGAGGTTAAAAAGGGTGCCCACTCTTCATCCATTGTCTAAATGACCTGAACTTTGTGTAGGTTGTCACCCTTAGCTGTATCTAGGGGCAGTACAAAAATGAGAATTTTAGGAGATACTTTGTCTATGGTTTTTATATTTATTTAATAATAATATGGTAAATTAATTAGGTGCCCTAACTACCTTCAAACCCTCCCAAATTTTGGTGAGTGGTCCCTAGCCTCATGATATGTCTATGTATAAATTTGCACCTCATTTGGATGTGTTTTGTATAGGAAATGAGCTAACCCTAATTTTACCTTAATGAGGGGTTCTTAAGTAAAACGTGCACCTTGAGGTTGAGTTGTTTAATCAGCTCAACAGAGGTTGGTATTTTGACCACTGACTTGACATAACCTTAGACACCCTCATAGGGATTATGGGGTGGTTTAGGGCAGTTATGCCCAAGGATCCAAACTCAAACCCTAAGGAGGGGCTCTTGAGTGTTTTGAAGGGCATGGGGTCACATGCCCTTGTGTGATCTTTCAACTTGGTAGAAATGATGCTAGTGTAGCCAAAGCCTTCTGATATGAATCTTAGAGGATTTGGAGATGGATAGACCTCTCAAATCCCTAACCCTAGTTTAGGGCATATCTGCCTTTTGTGTAGATTAAGCCACCAAAACTTACTAAAAAGGTGTGAAACTTAGGTAACATGGATTTTAAGTTAGTTAGGACCTCTGGTTAATTTATTGAAATTTTATGAGTACTATTACTAGCACCCCCTTTGTTATACATGATGTGGCCCTAAATGGTATTTTATTTATTATGATCACACTATTCATTCTAGACTCATGAAATTTGGGCAGGATATGTTTTAAGTCAAAATGATTATTCCAGAATTTTGTTATAAATTTTAGTTGAACAACTTTTTTACTTCCTTCCCAAATCTGAAAAGGTGCAATTATGGTCAATAAATTATTTATAGCTATTTAATTGTTGCAAAATTGTGAAATTGGGTCTCTGATAATTTTAGGTCAATAACCACTTGGAGAAATTAAGTCATGATTTTTAGATGATCATTTGCAGTATATGCTTTACAAACCCATAATTTTTGGGATTTGACGTATAATTTATTCTGATGCTTATTCCTGCTAAACAAATTGGGAGACACTGGATTACTCGTTGAATAGTCATATTGAATTTATCAAAAAATTTGTAGAGCATTTGCATGTCTGAAATGGGTACTTCATGTTCAAACTTGGATTTTTGGATTACTAGAATAAATAAATAAATTATCAGATAAATTAGAAAAATTATGAATTTCTGGATTTAGGCTAAAAATATCATTATAGCCCTCCAACAATTATTATAGGGGCACTGGATGATTATTTTGTGTACCTCCCATTATACACTTCATATAGTTTAGGTTGGGCTACATTTAGTAAAATCGCAGAAATTGTGTTGGAATAAGAATTGGGGAACACGAGTTGGGGTTAGATGTTTGCTGATTTGGATGAATGAAAAAGAGTTCGTCGTTGGAAGTTGGGATGAGTAAGGGGTTGGAATGGCCAGTGTCCGGTGGTGCTCGGGATCGGCGAAATATTTTCTTTCCCGTAGGGAGGAAGTGTCTAATGCACTAGTGTTAGATCCAGTAAATAATTAAGGGTTGGGAAATCTGGTAGCAACCAATAATAGTAAGTGCCTTGCGAAAGAAAGCTTTGGGCGTAATCCCATCGTAGTTTCTAGTGCCTTCGAGAGCCCTTCACGGGGTATACCTTGGGCAGTCCTGTACTAACCTAAATAGTAGGTAAAACTAAAATGCAAGAGTAAGTAGAAGTAATCTAGGGTTGCCCTCACACTCTCCGGAGTTGTGGGAGTTAGGTTAGGTCACTCGGGCATTAGGCCCAGTGGATTTGGAGATGGGCAAATTGGCCCGGCGAGCTTTGGCTCGGTTGTAGTTGGTGACGGACGGGTTGGTCCGGGGAGCTTTCGCTTGGTGGTTATACATTAAGGTTTCATGTGCATAAAGTAAAGGTGGTGGGTCTTCGGTATCGGTGAGTCGATGCACCGACGCCAATACGTTGATTCGGCAAGTATGGTTTAGCACTTGGCCAAGTAAAGCCCGGTGCGCTAGCCGGCAAGAGTACACAGGAACTCCGCTTAGTTCACCAGCGTTGAGGCGTACTATAGGTCTGACGGGTAGTGCAATTATCGGTTTAGAGGTGGGCGAGGCCCAACCCACCGCTTCCGTTTACCACTACGGAGGTATCCTGGGAGGTTCAGCTCCAGAAAGGGGACACTAAAGGTCTGTCTACACAGAGTCGAGTTAGTGTGTTGCACTTGCATGTTCACAGCATGGCATAATTGTATTTCATAGCATAACCATTGCATTCAACACTGACACCTATTGTATAAAGTGGTATGGGATGCTTTATACAATAGGCCCTGCAAAACGACCCCTTGGTTTATAAGTTCGTGCGAGCGTGCTTATAAGTTAAGGTTTATTTCAGAAATCTTTATATGTATGCTTTATAGAAAACCGACACCCTATTGTATAAACAGGTATGGGACTCTTTATACAATAGGAGCCCTGCAAAAGATCTCTTGGCTTTTGTGTTCTCGCATAAGCTAAGGTTTTGTTTCCTGATTAACTTCTCATGCTTTTATTACTGCCTTATATACTATTGGACTTGTAGTTTAGTTCCGCAGCCATCTGATCATTTTGCTATTCTCCACCTTCATGTCCTCTCCTTTCCTCCTCCCCGCTCGGTGCCTAGGTGTCATGGGGGAAGGGCGGGGGATGATAGGACTTAGTCTTTTAGACTAACAGTTTTCGAACCACATCATTTTAGGGAACCATGGAGTCCAACATGGTGGAGCAGCCCCGGAGGTCGATGCGCTTGGAGATGGGGTAGTCTAGTACCGGTGTTCAGATGACAGGGACTGTGAGTCCTAGCCCCTACTAGTTATATTGGTTTTGCTTCCGTAATGAGAGATTTGTAGTGAGGATGTTGATGTACTGGGCATGAGCCCAATATTTTTGTATTTATATTATATCTGTGGAAACTCCCTTCGTGGAGATCATTTACTATTTTTGTGACTTCTGCGGACTTGCTTTTGTTACTTTGCTACTATTGAGATCGATTTGGCCGGCAGGATCGGCGTTTTATAGTGATGACCTTCCTGGGAGTGGAGGTGTCACCGCAAAACAGAGGTTCTGGGCCTAAGACCTCGTGGTGTTAAAAGGAAAAAAGGGGGTCTTACAAGTGCTATCAGAGCAGACCTCGATCGAAAATTAGCAGTCTACAACCCCTGGGTGACCCCCGCATGAGTTTTGTTTGGGGACAAACTAAGCAGCGGAAGCAGTAGTGTGCCCATATGGGGGATCACATGTAAATTTTCCACCGTTAATTAGGTTTGAGTCGATTATTTACTATTGGCTTTGTCAGGCAGCCTCCAGCACAGCCTACACCACAAGGCGGAGTCCAGCAGACTCTCGAGGTTGCACCACCTCCTCCGGTTCCCACTCTGTTCCTACAGTCAGAGATGGGGCAGACTCTGACAGCTATCCTGGAGGCGTTTAGGGCACAACAGGTTCCAGCTCCACAGCCAAACTCGAGGGCCAACTGGCTGAGTATTTTCCTAGGACTTTCTCCCCCATCCTATGAAAGTGAGGGTTAGATCTATAATACTCTATAGGGGGTGAATATAGTATATTAAAAATAAGTTATGTCTCAAAATAAAAAGTGCTGTTACAGCTTTTGCTGTAAACTGAAAGGTGCAGTAATAGAAAATTGTAAATCAGATAATAATCTACGTAATCACAGCCACACAGCAAGAACAAAAAGAAAAAGATGAGCAACCAGATGACACAAGAAATTTATAATGGTTCCCTCTCAACTGGGTACATCCACTCTTCTACCACCCTTGGTTGGAATCCACTCAGATTTTTGATCAACTGCCTGACACCAATGGGTTTTGATCAGGTCCCCAAAAACAAACTCAAGTCTTTTGGTAAGGAGACTTGCAACCAAGAATCACTTTTGAAGGGAGATGACAACCCTTTGTACAGGAGGGGGTGAGAGAGTGATTTTGTCTTCTCTGTCAACAATCAGAGAGAAGACTTATGTTGAATGATGTTAGCAAACAACTCCCCCTGAGATGAAGAATGGTTCAGGGAAGATCTGGAGCTTTGTTGTAGGGTGATAGGTCTTCAATCAGATTTCTTGACAAGTAGTGATACAAGATCTTCTTGACTGATTTGATATCTATTGTCCTTGGGGAAGTCCTGGAGAGAATGTTGAAGAAGAAGACTCTTGATATATTATAATTGTTCATCTTCTGAATGAATGAATATCACTGCCTGTCACTGTAAGTTTCAGTATGAGTTTTTTGTGAAGCTTTTCTGGTGTTGTATGAATTCTTGCAGTCAGCCTATCTGTCTGTGTTTTTTTGACTGAGTATTTTCTTGTGCTCTCATTCTTGCTTGAGATTGTCGATCTTATTTTCTTCTATATCAATTCAAAAATTTGAATCCTCTGTAATAAATGCTGACGCCATGAGAATAATCGGCATTTACTCATTTCCTCAACTGTCCCATGGAAAATCAGCAAGTAATATTCTAGAATAAGACTACAATTAATGCTTCCTCTAACGGCTACAATCAGAGAATGTTTGAGTCATTAATCTCTCAGGAATTATTGCATTTGAGTGAGGATTGAATGCCGAAAATTGCTAAGTCTGGAATCGTCGAACGAATAACAGAATTCGTCGAGCTGAGTTACTAGTTCGTCGAACTGAGATTTTGTATTCGTCGACCAGATAGCTTCTGTTCGTCGAGCTGAGTTCCAAGTTCGTCGAGCTGATAATAGAACTTGCATGCTTCAGAACTTTGCTTTTTCTGTCTGAAGTTCGTCGAACTGATAATTGCATTCGTCGACTAGAGATCAGCAACAATTCTGGACTTAATCAAATAGTTTGTGTTGACTGATATTATGTGTGTCGACATGAAAACTTCTGGTGTTGACATAGGTGGGTGTCGACTGATTAATCTTGGTGTCGACACAAATCTTCTGGTGTCGACATAATTTTTCTGGTGTCGACATAAGTTGGTGTCGACACATGCCCTAAGTGTTGACAAAAATCTTCTGGTTCTAGAATTCGTCGACCAAAGAACACAGTTTGTCGACCTGAGGATTCGTCGGCCTGAGAAGTTGACTTCGTCGACCTGAGATCTTCTAACAGAAGGTTGTTTTGAACTCGAGGTCCAAATTCGTCAAGCTCAGAATCTTGTTCGTCGACCAAAGTTTGAAGTTGGACTTAGAGTAATCTGGAGTTACCCTGTCTTTAGTTTGTTGAAGTATCCCAGTTTTCGTCGACTAGAGAATGAAGATCGTCGAGCTAAGCTCAGAAAAATATCTCAAGATCGTCGAGCTGAGAACGCCTTTCGTCGACCTGAGTTAGACGAACATCGAACTCATTTTACTTAGTCTTGAAATCTTCTAAGTCTTGAGTCTCTGATGGTCTTATTGCTAGCTGGTCCATCTGATGTTGATGTTAAGGATTTGGCCTAGACTCTAGGGCACAAATTTGACTCTGGCTATACATGTTAGGTCACATCCTAAGTTAGTGAACCTAGCCCAAATCAACTAGGGATCCAACAATCTCCCCCTCTTTAGGTGATGTCACTAATAGAGTCAAAACATAAACATAAAGATAAACAAAGCAAGAAAAAGATATATCTGGCAGAGAATTACCAACACATGCAGCAGATATATATGTACATAAGTTTTGTTTAATCAGATAACATGGTTTGAAAGCAAATGCAGAAAGAAATCAAAACAAAGTAAAGATTACTTCTTCTGCTTCTTCTCCGTGGACTTCTCTTCCTTTGTCTTTTCTCTTGGCTTTGTAAAGATAATTTCTCTATTTGGATTTAAAGCATGTTCCTGTGTCATTGTCATGTCAGCTGCCCCAATAATCTTCAGATATGTAGTTCTGTGGACAACTACTTCAGGATGGAGATTCATGTAATCATCAACATTAAACAGTTTGTTGGCTTTATCAAATCTTTTTAGTTCTTCCTTCCTGTATTTTGACATAGTTGTATATTCTGATATGTCTTTGCCTTCATCTTTTGCTTTATTAATCAAGGATAGACCAACAAGTTCCTGGAATCTGGCCATTTTAGCAGTGTTAGCTGTTTCAGGATCCTCAAAAGGAATAGGAGGTGAATCTGGTCTTTCAGGACACTTAGTTTTATGTTCTGCAGAGAGAGTTTGTTGTTGTTGCTGATGTTGTTGATGTTGTTGATGTTTCTGTTGTTTATTTCCTGAAGAATGATGCCCTTGCTGACTGCTTCTAGAGGATCTCCCTTGATGTCTCTGATAAGTTTGCATAGGGGCAGATCTCTGAGAGCTAGAGCCAGTGGCACCAGCTGCTGGAGGAGGTGGAGGAGGTGGATCTCTTCTGTATCTCTGAACTGGTGGTGGAGAATATTTCCTACTTTTCCTCTCCTTTTGCTGATTTTTAGACAGCCGCATCCATGCTGGCATTCCTTTATAAGGAGTAATGTTTTGAAGAATATAGAATGGGGTGTCATTCTTTGAGCTTGGCTTAGCAGCATGACGAGGAGGGGCTTTCCTTTTCTTTGACAGCATTTTCTTCTTCTTCTTAGCAGTTTCTTCATCTGAATCTTCTTCATCATCTTCACTGCTAGAACCCTGAGGATAATCATATAGAGCATCCAATGCTTTCAAGGCTTTATCATAAGTGGCAGTCTTTTCTGGAGCAGGAGTAGAAGTTTCAAAAGTTGGAGCTTCAGCAGTAGTTAAAGAAGAGACTATACAGGAATCAGAAGTAATTGGGACAGAGCTTTCAGCTGCTGCCTTATTTTCTTCTTCAATATCAGCCAAGATCAACTCATCTAGATCTGGCATAGGGGAGTCATCCATTACAAAGATTGGTGCTGAGATAGCTTCTGGAGAGGATGGAATGACTGTAGAGGTCGGTGTAGAAACTGGAATTTCAAAATTGTCACATAGTTGCTTATCAACTGCTTGACTGATAGGGGGAGTATAAGGTACAATAGCCAACTGTGGCTTAGTAAATTCTCCTGGAAGATACTGCATATGTATAGTGTCAAAAGTTTCCAGTAATTCTTGTAAATTAACTGTGGGATTGAGGATAAAATCACCAACAGTTTCATCAATGTCCATATCAGTATCAATAAAATCAATTAAATTAATTAAATCTGTATCTATACAATCTATATATGCTGCTGGGGGGACTGGAGTATCTGCTGGTGCTGGAGCTGAAGTATCTGAAGCTGTGGCTGCTGCTTCATCATCAGGCATCTCCCCCTGCCTGGTTTCAGTGTGGACTGAGACCAAGCCCCTGACTGAGGAGGAGGCAGCAGTAAGAGCAGAGATTTGAGTAGATAAGGAGGTAATGGTGGTAATTAAAGGTGTAATGGCCTCTGCTATGAGGGATTTAAGAAGGGGAGTGATGATGGTGATAATAGAGGATATGGTAGAGGGGTCCAGAGAGAAAGTTGGAGATGATGTTGCAATTGGGTTGGAAGAGGTGGCAACCAGTGATGGAATGGAGGGTGGAACATCAGGTATGTGAAGGTGTGATGGTGATGAGGATGGAGGGGTGGCATCTTGCATCATGGTGTCTGTGGGTAGGATGTAAGATGGTATGGAAGATAAATGTGGGGGAAGTGGAGACTGTGGTGGTGTAGGAATGTAGGTGTCTTGAGGTGATTCAGGAGGTGTTGGTTGTGGATTTTCTTGAAGAAGGGTAGATGGAATGTCAGTGATGTCAAGTGTTGGAGACGGAGGTGGAGTAGGTACATGAGTATGCTGTTGTGATTGGGGTGTTGAAGAAATAATGGGAGAGGAAGTGAGTTATTTTATTGGAAGGGGTGCTGGAAGAGATGGTGGAGTGGGATGAATCTCTTCAGCAGGTGTGGGAGTGTCTTTAACAGCCCTGGTGCCTTCAGAAGCTGGGGTGGAAGAGGTAGAAGCCTTAGTGGGCTTGGTGATTGTCCTCTCCCACCTGCCAAATAAGGCACAGGTGAGCCTTTTACTGGCATTAATGAATATGGTCTGGGAGACCAGTGATTCAGCATCCTTTTCCTTGAGGAAGATCCCTAGGATCCTTCCAAAACATACTTCCTTTTTGGTATTCTTCTTCTTAATCAAGTCAAACAGAAGTTGTACCCAGTCTATTTGCTTCTTGTTTATTACTGCACACATGACCAAGAACTGATGTCTTGTCATGTAGTCATGAGCAGTATGCTTGCCAAGCAAGACCTTCCCAACAATGTCTGCCAGGAACTTGTATGCTGCAGACAAATGTCTCTTCAACAATTTATGCGGGTTTTCACAAGCATAACCCATCAGATTTAGCATCATATTAAACTCTTCTGAATCAATTTCTAAATCTTCTTCGCCATTTGTCAAACCAAATATTTCAGTTAAAACCGCGCGGGTTAAGGAGACAGTGTTACCGGCGATTGATCCTGTCATAGTATTGTCTTCAGAAGTGGTTGAAGTATAGACCCATTCTCTGATTTCTGTTCCTGCCAACTTTATCTTGGTGGTCATCAGGTTCTTCAGATTCTGTTCTTGCAGAAGTTCCAAAATATATAGGAAGATTGGATCTGAGTGCTGAAATGATTCGAAGTCGACATCAAAGCCAGTGTCAAACTTCATAGCGGCTAGAGCGCCTGCTGGAATCGCCATTTAGATCACCTGCAAGAAAGACAGAGAAAACAGCGATCAAGTGCAAGGGAACAGAAAGCGCGCGATGGAGGTCGAAGAAAACCTAGATATAAGGTTTTCCTGAATATGAATCAACAAACTCCGTTCCACGAAAATGAAATTAATTCTTCGAACTTTGGTCGATGAAATGAGTTAATAATAAATAATTCATTGATCTCATTCAGAAGACTTGAAGACAATTCGTCGAACTCCGGTCGACGAATATCTTCTGAAGCAAAGTTCGTTGAACTCCGGTCGACGAAAATTATTTCACACAGAGAATTCGGCGAACTCCGTTCAATGAATATCTCTCAAACCATCCCCGGTTCGTCGAACTCCGTTCGACAAACTTTGGAAAATTCGTCAATTGCAGACAGAACTTAAGCTAAGTCTTCTCCATTGATCATTCCCAGCTGATTTAGAAAGAAAGCATGATTTTTCTCATCAAGAGGTTTGGTGAATATGTCAGCTTTTTGTAAATCAGTGTAGATATAGACAAGCTTAATCTTATTTTTGTCTACACACTCCCTAATGAATTATGTCTTATATCAATATGCTTTGTCCTACTATGGTGAACTGGATTTTGTGTTATGGCTATAACACTAGTATTATCACAGAATAGGGTTGAATTATTTAAGTTGAACCCATAATATAGAAGTTGATTTTGTATCCACAGCATCTGTGAACAACAGCTTCTTGCTGTAATATATTCTGCGTCAGCAGTGGATGTTGACACTGATGTTTGCTTCTTACAAAACCAAGATACTAGTCTCATACCCAGGAACTAACAAGTTCCTGAAGTACTTTTTCTATCTACCTTGCATCCAACAAAATCAGCATCAGAGTATCCAGTTAACTCAAATTCTGATTCAGCAGGATACCATAGGCCTAGATCAGGACAACTCTTTATATATCTTAAAATGCTTTTTAAGAAAATTATATGAGAATCTTTAGGGTTCACTTGGAACCTAGCACAAAGGCATATAACAAACATAATATCTGGCCTACTTGCTGTGAGGTATAATAGGGACCCAACAATGCCCTATAAAGTTTCTGATCTACAGGTTTTCCTGGTATATCAGAATCCACAACAGCATTTGTGGTCATGGGAGTTTTCTTTGCTGAGGCATCAGCCATCCCAAACTTCTTTAGAAGTTCTTTAGCATATTTTGCTTGTGAGATGAAGATGTCATCAGGGAGTTGTTTCACTTGGAGACTAAGGAAATATGAAAACTCTCCCATACTACTCACTTCAAATTTAGAATGCATGAGGTCAGAAAACCTCTTGCACAATTTTGAATCTGTAGAGCCAAATATGATGTCATCTACATAGATTTGTACTAACAAAATTTGGTCCTTATGATGTCTAGTGAAAAGGGTTTTATCTACAGTTTCTCTTGTAAATTTATGCTCTAATAAAAAACTTGTCAAGGTCTCATACCAAGCTCTTGGAGCTTGCTTTAGACCATAAAGAGCCTTATTTAATCTAAAACATAAGAGGAATAAGTTGGAGAAGCAAAACCTGGAGGTTGTTCTACATAGACCTCTTCTTGTAGCACTCCATTTAAGAAGGCACTTTTCACATCCATTTGAAAGACTTTGAACCTTTTGAATGATGCATGGGCAAGGAAAATCCTTATAGCTTCCAACCTTGTAACTGGTGCAAAGGTCTGATCATAGTCAATTCCTTCCTCTTGTCTATATCCTTGAGCAACAAGCCTAGCCTTGTTCCTTACAATGACTCCTTAAGCATCAAGCTTATTCCTGAAAACCCATTTGGTTCCAATAACTGGGTAGTTTTGTGGTCTTGGAACCAAATCTCAAACTCTACATCTCTCAAATTGGTTTAATTCCTCTTGCATTGCAAGAATCCAGTGGGGATCTTGCTCAGCATCATGAATGGTTAGAGGTTCAACCTGAGAGAGAAAACAGGCATGCATCAAGTCTTGGCTGAGTTGATGCCTTTTTTGTACACCTGCAGAAATGTCTCCAATTACTTGAGATCTGGGGTGATCCCTAAGTGTGACAAAATCAGTGGGTGGAGTTGGTTGTGCAACAACATTTTGAATAAATTCCTCTTGTGGACTTGTTGGGTACATTGGTTAAATGTACATGATTTGAAGAAGCCTCACCCAACTCAATGATATACATCATAATGTATTTGATGAATGTTGAGTTTACTTGTGCAGGTTAAGTATTTGCAGTACTGAAGCAAAAATTTCTAAGTCCATGTGTCGACACTCAGAGGGAAAGTGTCGACACTTAAGAAGACTTGTGTCGACACCCAGACAAGCAGTGTCGACACTTGGAGTCATTGTGTCGACACCTGGGATGCAGAGTCGACATCAGACAGAAAGTGTCGACACAAGGAGCTGTGTCGACACTCAGTGAAGAAAAGTGCAGACAGAAAGTGTCGACACTTAACAGCAGTGTCGACACCTTGAAGAACTGTGTCTACACCAGAAAGTGTCGACACAAGGAGCTGTGTCGACACTCAGCAAAAGTCAGCAGAGACTAAGTTAAAGTGTCGACACCAAGAACAATGTGTCGACACTCAACAGAAGAGTCAGCACATGAAGTAAGTGTCGACACCTAGAACAATGTGTCGACACTCAGCTGAAGACTCTACACTTGAAGAAAGTGTCGACACATGGAGCTATGTCGACACTTAGCAAAGAACAGCAAGATCGTCAAATTATTCTAAGTACAAGTGTCGACACTAAGGGAATGTGTCGACACTTAGCTGAAGTCTCAACAGAAGAATCAAGTGTCGACACAAGGAGCTGTGTCGACACTCAGCAAGTATCAACATAAAAGACTATGTGTCGACACCAAGAAGCAGTGTCGACACTTAACAGATTCAACACAAGAAGTTGTGTCGACACAAAGGAGATGTGTCGACACTTAGAAGAATTCAGCAAGTTACAGAAGATCAAGTACTTGTGTCGACACTCAATTTCAGTGTCGACACATGAAGAAGAATCTGTGTCGAGACATAGTATCTACAACACAAGGAGTTGTGTCGACACCTTGCAGACTTGTGTCGACACTTACACAACTTGTGTAGACACTTGGTCTATAAGTGTCGACACTTAAAGACAGAAAGTCTCGACACTTTCAGACAGTTAGAGATTTTCAAGAATTGACTGGATGACTTGACAGCTGCCATTCCAGCCGGTCTACAGCACCTATCAGAGATGTCAGAATTCAGTTATGGACCGAACCAGCCGGTTACCATGAAGAAGGCCTATAAATAGGCTCATACAGTTTATAGAAACCGTGGTTAAGGTTGTTCAGATTGTTGTTGAACAAGTTATTAAAGTGGTACACAGAGTTATTGATCAAGTATCAAATCAAGAAGATCTAGCTGTCCAAGTGCAGATCTAAGAAGTTGGAGAGAGAGGGCTCCATCCAAGAAATCAGTCGTTGGAACTAGGCTGAGAAGAAGGGTTCAGATTTATTCTGGATCTTAAGAAGCAGAGATCAAGGATCAACTGCAGGAGGATTCATTCTTATTCAGTTCTACTTTCAAGAAGCTTTGAAGAAAGCTAAGTCAGATTGAATCCAGCTGAGTTCTTCCAAGAACTCATCAAGAAACTCTCAACTCCCCTCTCTTGTTTCTGAGTTGTTGAGTTATTATTTGTAAATCATTTTTAACTTGTAGGATCTTTTGGATCTTAGTGAATTGTAAGCCTGTAATTATAAAGGCTGAGGGTAGGGCTTGAGAGCCTGAGTGTAGGAGATTGAAATCTCTGAGTGTAGGCCTTTTGTGGCTGAGTGTAGGCCTTGTTGGCTGAGTGTAGGCCTTTGTGGCTGAGTGTAGGCTTTGTGGAAAAGCTGAGTTGTAAGGTCTTGGGCCTGAGGTGTAGGAACCAGTTTGGGTTCTGAGACAGTGGTGAAGTTTGGCCGAATCTAGTACACTGCTAGATAGGCGAAGGGGGAAAGTGGATGTACCCAAAGCTTGGGGAACCACTATAAAACACTGTGTCTGCTGTGCTGTGATTGTGTTTTGCTGTGTGATTGCTGTGATAAAGTAGAGTAGATTCTGTGATATAACTGTTTGCTGTCATTAAAGTTTAAAAAGGATTAGGTCACCTATTCACCCCCCCCCCCCCTCTAGGTGTTTAGGTACTATATCTTTCAAGTGGTATCAGAGCCAGGTTCCTCAAAAAGGACTAACAGTCTGAGGAGATCCTGAGTGGCAGATTCAGTCTAAGGAAAAGTACAGATTCAAGAAAATCAAGAAACATGGGTTCCTCTGAAAATCACAAGGAATTGGGTTCCATGAAATTACCTATATGCAGAAAGGAAATCTTTGGGATCTGGAAGGAAAGGGTAAGGTTGTTTATGGAGGCCTCAGACCCTAGGATATACATCACAGTAAAGGAAGGGCCTTATGTGCCCATGAAGATATCTGTTCTAGATGCAAATCAGAGAACCCCAAAGGATTTCTCTGAAATGACTAAGGATGAGATTGTCCTAGCCACCATGGACAAAAGGGCACAAAACATAATAGTGAGTGCCATAGATGATGCAACATTCCAGAATCTTATACTATGTAAGACAGCCAAAGAGATGTGAGACACTCTTATTGTGTATATGGAGGGTTCTGAAGAAGTTAGACAAGATAGAAAATCCTTGCTAAATCAGGAGTATGAAAGTTTTAGACAAGGAAAGAGTGATAGCATAACTGAGTGCTATAAGAAGTTCTACAGAATAGTGAATGAACTCATGTCTTATGGAAGAGAGTTCAGCAATTATGAATTAAATGACAAGTTCCTAAGGTCCCTAACTAAAGATTGGGACACAAAGATTTGTGTCATTAGAGAAATGGCTAAGTTGGGGGAAATTCCTCCACCTACACTGTTTGGCAAATTGTTGTCATATGAAATGCAATTGACAGTGAGGAAAGAGGAGGAGAAGTCAACAAGAACTGAACACAAGGAAAGATCAGTAGCCTTCAAGACAGAAGCCTCCAGAAAGTGCAGGAATAATTCACCAACTCCACCTCCAAAGGTAGTTGAATCAGAGTCTGATGAGTCAGCCAACACAAAATCTGAAAGCAGTGAAAGTGATGAAGACTTTGCTGCCTTCACTAGACACTTTAAGAAATTCATGAAGAAGAAACAGTGGAGGATAAGGCCCTCTACTTCAAAAGGAAAAGAAGATTTTTATCAGGATAAAAAGGCCTCAAAGAAGGACAGGAAGAGGACTAAATCTAGCAAGATAACTGTTTCTAAGATAGTGTGTTATTGCTGCAATAGACAAGGCCATGTTATTGCAGATTGTCCTGAAAAGAGAAAAGAGTCTAGTGACAGGAAAAAGACTCATTTCAAAGGCAAGAAAGAAAAGTCATTTGTTGCCAAGAAGGAGAAGACTCTATCAGATATCTCTTCTTCAGAAACTGAGTCTGATGCTGAGGCATACATAGGGCTGTTTGCTGAAGAAGAAGAAGAAGAATTCATGCAGATAATGGAGTCTATTTGTGAACAAGAAGACTGTCAGTGCCAAGGACTGATGGCATTTACTGAGAGTGAAAAAATCCTGGAGCAGCCAGGACCCAGTAAAGTACAAAGTTCAACTCTAAGTTTAGTTTCTTGTTCTAGTACAGAATCAGATTCTTCATCATCAAGTGATGAGAATGTATCTGAGTCTGAGGATGATATTCATCAGCTTATAGATGAATATAAAGTACTGTTGCAAGCTTATAAGAAAAGCAAGTTCCTAGCCAAAAGTCAGGCAAAGGAAATTGCTGATCTAAAAGCTGCTGCAACAGATTCTGAGAAGCAATTTGATCAAAAGCTTAATGAGATAGCCAGGCTGAAACACATAACAGTGATTCAGATGGGAACTATCACCTTTAAGAATGATCAAATCAAGAGTCTGGAGATCAATCTTCAGAAAGAGAGAGAGAGCTTGTTGCTAGGTTTTCTAAACCTAAGTCAGTGCTACCTTTAATTGATGAATTTGTTCATCATAAAGGCAAGGCTGGACTGGGTTTTATTAGACGTGCAAGGACTAAGCAGTCCAAGCCCAAGTCCAAGGGCAAAGCCTCAACATTCAACAAGTCTGTTGTAGATAAGACAGCAAAGACAGTACCTAAGCAAAGGTACAATAAGTTTGAATGTTTGTGTTGTGGCAAAGTTGGCCATTTTGCAGTGGACTGTTGGTATAATGCTAGTGCCAAAGTGAGTACCAAACTACCTGTTGGAAAGCCAGTAGGTAGCTTTGTCAGATTGCAAACTAACAAGTACCAAGGACCCAAGAATTCTTTGGGTTCTAAGGTTCATTAATCTGTTTTGCAGGTGAGTCCAAGTGGCCATACCCCAACATGGTACTTGGACAGTGGATGTTCCAGACATACGACTGGAACTAGGGGACTACTAAAGGACTACATTCCAATCAAAGATGGTCCAAAAGTAACCTTTGGTGGTTCTGAAAAAGGAATCATCAAAGGATTTGGTAACATTTCTAGCAACTTGGTTACCATTACTCAAGTGGCTTATGTTAAAGGGTTGAAACACAACCTAATAAGTATAAGTCAATTAAGTGATGTAGGGTATGACATCTCATTTGTTAAAAATGGTTGTCATATCAAGAGATCAACTGATCAAGAGATCATTTTGACTGGTTATAGGAAAAGAAATGTCTACTACTTAGACATTATGGTTGAGAACAATGGTTCTCCAGTTTGTCTTGTAGCTGATGAGACAGTCTCTCATTGTGTCAAATGGCACAAGAGGCTTGCCCATCTTAACTACAAGACTATTAGCAAACTCTTTAGCAAAGAGTTAGTGAGGAATGGTCCTCAAGTTAAGTGTGTTAAAGATGGTATTTGCTTAGCTTGTCAAAAGGGCAAGCAGACTAAATCCACCTTTAGAAGCATAGAAAACAAAGATGCTGTGAGGTGTTTGTACCTCTTGTATATGGATCTCTTTGGTCCAACGCCAGTTCACAGCTTAGGTAGGAAGGTCTATACCCTTGTAGTTGTAGATGACTACTCAAGGTTTTCCTGGGTATTCTTCTTAAGATAGAAATCTGAAACACCTAGTGTCTTCTATAGCTTTGTCAAGCAAATTCAGAATGAACTAAATAGTACAGTGGTCAAGATTAGAAGTGACCATGGTACTGAATTTCAGTCTGATAGCATGACAAAACTATGTGAAGACTTTGGGATATTTCAAGAATTCTCTTCACCTAGAACACCTCAGCAAAATGGCATTGCTGAGAGGAAGAATAGAAGCTTGATAGAGGCTGGTAGGACCCTATTAAGTGATACATCACTGCCAGAGTATTTCTGGGCTGAAGCAGTTAATACTGCATGCCATGTTATAAATAGGGCTACCATCACTAAAGGGCTCAACAAGACCCCCTATGAAGTTGTGAGAGGCAGGAAACCAAACCTATCCTACTTCAGGATCTTTGGTTGCAAATGCTTCATACTTAACAATGGGAAGTCTTACTTGACTAAGTTTGCTGCCAAGTCCCAATAGGGAATTTTTGTTGGGTACAGAAATAATAGTAAGGCTTATAGAGTCTACAACTTGTCTACACAAGTTGTAGAAGAATATGTGCATGTAGTTTTTGATGAGACTAAACTTATTAACAATGAGTTGTCTAGTAGTGTATGCAGCCCCACAGGTTTAACAAAGAAGATGGACAAGCTTACAATAGAAGAAGTACCTGCTGCAAGACAGCAGGTAGAAGACAGTAGCTATTGTCCAGGGGGAGAACTACATGTGCCAATTGCTGAAGAAATACAAGTAATACAGAATGATGGAGATGCTGAAGAGGTTCAACCAGAAGTAAGGATGCCTCCAGCCAACAGGCATCTAAGAGATCATCCAGTAGAGTAGATTATTGGAGATCCAAGACAAGGAGTACAAACCAGGAGTAGATACATGAATGCAGGAATCTACTCCAGTTTTCTGTCTCAAGTTGAACCTAAGAAGTTTGAAGAAGCAATACAAGATCCACAATGGACTGAAGCAATGCAAGAAGAGCTTAATCAGTTCAAGAGGTGCAAAGTTTGGGAACTTGTTCCTAGACCTAAAGACCATAATATAATTGGAACCAAGTGGATCTACAGGAATAAGATGGATGAACAAGGGGTCATCATTAAGAATAAAGAAAGATTGGTTGCTAAAGGATATAGGCAAGAAGAAGGTATTGACTTTGATCAAACCATTGCTCCAGTAGCCAGACTAGAAGTCATAAGTATGTTCTTGGCCTATGCAACCTATCAAGGATTCAAAGTTTACCAAATGGATGTCAAGTCAGCATTCCTGAATGGTAATCTTAAGGAAGAAGTCTATGTGGAACAGCCTTCAGGTTTTGTAGATCCAACTCTACCTCATCATGTCTATAGACTTAGGAAAGCATTATATGGGTTAAAGCAAGCCCCTAGGGCTTGGTATCAAACCCTATCTAGTTTCCTCATTGAGAACAAGTTCTCAAGGGGAAAAATAGATAAGACTCTATTCCTTAGGGAATCTAGAGGCAAAGTTATACTAGTCCAAATATATGTAGATGACATTATATTTGGGTCTACTGAAAGCAGCCTTTGCAAAAAGTTTGCAAAACTTATGCAAGGTCAGTTTGAGATGAGTAGTATGGGAGAGCTGAAGTTTTTCTTGGGTCTCCAAGTTAAACAGACTGAAAGTTGTTTATCCATATGTCAGTCCAAGTTCACCCTAGAACTCATAAGGAAGTATGGTATGGATTCATCCAGCACCATGAAGACTCCTATGGGGTCAAGTATGTCTCTCAGCAAGGATGATGCAGGGAAACCTGTAGATGAAACCTTGTATAGAGGGATAGTTGGCTCCCTATTATACTTGAATGCTAGTAGACCAGATATCATGTATGCTACATGTGTCTGTGCAAGGTATCAAGCCTGCCCTAAAAAGTCTCATTTGACAGCAGTCAAAAGAATATTGAGATATCTAAAGGGCACTCCCTATCTAGGCCTCTGGTACCCTAGGAATGGAGATTTTGATCTAACAGGTTATTCAGATGCAGACTTTGCAGGATGCAAATAAGATAGAAAAAGCACTACTGGAACCTGGCAATTCCTAGGTGGGAGACTAATTTCATGGAGTAGCAAAAAGCAAACCAGTGTGGCTATTTCCACTGCAGAGTCAGAGTATGTGGCTGCAGGAAGTTGCTGTGCTCAACTTCTGTGGATACAACATCAGCTAGAGGACTATGGATTTCAGGTAAGTAGAATTCCACTGTTCTGTGATTCTACTAGTGCTATTTCAATAGCTAATAATCCTGTATCCCATAGTAGAACTAAACATATTGAAATTAAATATCATTTTCTTAGGGAGCATGTAGAAAAAGAAGATATTTTACTTGAATATGTTAAAACTGATAATCAAGTAGCTGATATGTTTACTAAGCCCCTAGAAGAAGCTAAGTTCAATAGATTCAAAATTGAACTAGGAATGATAAACTTAGAGTAAACATATCAGCTACTTCTAGGGATACATAGACAAGTCTATGTCGACACAGAAAAATGGTGTCGACACTTCCGGAAAAAGGTGTCGACACATCTAGGAAGTAGGTGTCGACACTTCAGAATGTTAGTATCGACACATGTCAAGTAGGTGTCGACACATCCAATGTGGTGTCGACACTTAAGTTTTACTCAGAATTTTCTAAGTAAAGTCTCGACAATGTGTCGAGTTATGTTGTGTCGACACATAACCAAGTGTCGACACATACAATCTGTTGACTAAACTTGTGTCGACACATATGTGTCGATATATTATAAGTCAGTGTCGACACTTATTGTCAGTGTCGACACATTTTAAGTTAGCTGTCCCGCCTGTTCATCTTCAAAATCAGAAAGGTATAAATAGAGTTTTGTCTTAGTTTGTCGACACGCTTTCAGAGTTTCGAGACAAACTTCTGTGTCGACACCTATCTTTTCTCAAGACAAATTCTACAAACCCTAATGGCGCCTAAGCTAGAGGAGAACGTCAACGAAGGATATGAGCTGGTGCGCGGTGCTTTCGAAGATGCTGATCAAGAAATCAAGTCTGTCGTAACCCTAGTAGCAGATTCAGGGTTAGAGTATTTAGTTTCTGAACCTACAAAGATATGGAAGAAAGAGGTTCTTGAATTCCTAAATGGAGCTGAAGTAGATGAGTCTGGATACAGAATCAAATCCAGAGTTCATGGAACGAAGGTCAAGGTATCACCAAAGAGTCTGAGGAAGATTCTACGGCTTCCAAAAACTCAAGAGGAAGATGAAGTTACTGCATCCAGGACCAGGGAAGCTCTAACCTGGTGTGGACTTGATCCTAAGATGAAGCTGGGATCTGTGTTTAACAGGAAAGGCATGAACAGCCAAGGCAAATTCATGTCTGAAATTGTTGGAAAGGTCATCCTAAGCAAGCCAGGAGGGCATGACAGAGTGTCTGCCTCTTTGTTTAGTATAATGACAAGGATTATCTTCACTCTAAGCAATGATTGGTCAGTAGTTGTATTTGAGAAAATTAAGGAAGGTCTGAAGAAGCCCAACCTGGGCAGAATCATTAGTCTATACCTAGCTGGTGTGATTCCAGAAGTAATGAGTACTGCTGCTGGAAGTAAAATAAACCACATGAGGAAAATGGACATGAGGTTGTTTTCAAGATGGGACAGGGTGTTGACTAAGGAGCTGCCAACCCCTGAAAAGATTGTTTCTGAGAAAGAGATTCCTCCCAAAAAGAAAAGGAAGACTGCTCTTGTGGCACAAGAGTCCACTAGCAGTTCTGATAGTGAAGAACAGGTTGTCTTCACTCCAGATGAGCATGAGGAAGAGCCTGCTGAAAAGACTCCTGCTCCTCAAGAGGTTGCTGAGATCCAGGGGGAGCTGCCTCAAGCTAGCCCCATCCACAAGGATCAAAGCCAGGGGGAGCTTCCAGTTGTAGAAGAACCCTCTACACTGGAAAGTGAACAAGCCACCACCATCATACTAGAGGTACTCACTGACCTAAATACTTTAGAATTTATTATAGAAGATGCTGATTTGTCTGATGTTCATCAGCAAACTCAGCTGGATAGTCAAGATCCAGATGCTGTTATAAAAGACACATCTGTTGTACAAGCAGTGGTTCCTGATCCAGTGGTTGAAGAGCAAAGAATGTCTCTAGTTCATTCACCACCAGAATACACCATGGAAGATTTATTTTTAAATCTAGACCAACAAGATTTTGACATGGACAAAGATGCTGCTGAAAGAGATAATGCTGCTGCTGAGGGGGAGCAAGTGCACATTATGGAAGAGCCTGTAAGGCAAGAATCTGAGAAGGCACCTGAAGTGTAGACAGAGAGGCCCCCAAGCCCTAAGGAGAGGGTTGACATAGCCAGCTCCTCAGAGTCTGAAGATGAGGAGACTGCAAGGGCTAAGCAAAAGAAACTTTATGTCTTCAAGAGAAGGAGTCAAAGTTATAAAAAGGCTTTACAATCCATTGCACCACAGCCTATAGTTCAGCAAGCTCCAACTGTTGATTATAGTGCTTTAATGGTTGCACTGCAGATAAAACTGGATGAGCACAGGAAGGCAATAGAGAAGTATGTAGATGAAGGGCAGAAATCTTTACAATTTGATCTAGCCCAAGATATCAAGTCTATAAAGTTTGAAATGAACCTTAACAAGAAAGAGATGAGAGAATGCTTCCACAAGGGTGGAAATGCAGTGGTGTACTTGGCAACACACCAGGAAAAGATCAAAGCACAAGTGGATGACATAGCATTGAAGCAAGGCTATGTTCTTGAAAATCAACTAAGGATGATTGACAATTTAACTGCTTCACATAATGCTATTGTCACTGAATTGAAGAACAAGGCTGCTGAACCTTCTACTTCCACTGCTGCTATTAAAGCTGATTTTGACAAAGTATTCCAGGAAGAAATCTCTGTTGTTAAGACTGCTATCCAAGCATCCCAGAAGGTCATATCTGAACAACTTCAAAAGCTCAAACCATTCTTTAAAGATGGAATCAGATACTTGGATAGTCAAATCAGATTTCAAAAGGATGATGTCAGAGATCATATGGCTAGAGAAGTCATAAAGGGGGAGAGAGTGTTAGTCAAAGCAAGCTCTGACCATGCTAAGTGGATATCAAATTCCATCAGAGCTACACTTGGTATCCTCCTCTGTGTGATGACAATGATGTTGCTGAATCTGGAATTAACCCTTCCTATCTTGGAGGTAAGCAACCAGAAGTAGCTCAAGTCATTTATCCACCTCCAGATTTTGAAATGATTTATGCTGAGGTACAGACCATGTACAGCCCATCTGGGGGCAAGGACAATGTCCATATTGAAAAGATTGTTCAGCCTATATCAGAAGCCATGCAAGAGGCATTGCAGAAAGAGGAAGAGACAAGGTTGTCTAAGAAGAGGTTTAGGGAACAAGCAGAACAAAGGCCAGACTTTGAACAGTGGAGCCCTACCTCTAGAAACATAATATTAACTGCCTGGAAAGCTGCCAAGGATAACACTCATGACAGGAACAAATGGTTCTCTGAAGCTGAATGGAGAAAGCATGAATCTAGACAGGAGGCCATTGTTCAATACAGAAGGAAGGCAAAGATCGGAAAGCTACCTCCTACAGCTCAGGAGCCTAGCAAGTACTTTCCAAAGCCATACCATTATTTTGAGAGGCAGAAGATCAAAGCTGAAGAGCTTAAAAAGAAAGATCTGAAAGGCAAGAAGCCTGCTGATGCTGAAACTGCTGATGCTCCTGTCCAAGCTAAAGTCCAAGCTGGCAAAGGAATAGTTATCAAGGAACCAGAACAGAAATAGATTAAGAATTTACTTGAAGATTACTTTGTATTCTTTTGGATGTAAAACATTTTTGTGAACTACTGAAAATGTATAAGACAGATATTAGAACAATATATGATTAATATATTTCATGTTTGTTCTGTGAATATGTCTATTTTTTATTTATTCTGTGTTGATGTATGTGTATACATGTTTGATTTATACATGTTTATGTTTACCCTGCTGAATATAAGCCTGCTTTACATCATTTTGTAATTTTAATTATGAATGGTGTATATCATTGACTAAGGGTTATGACTTCTCCAAATAGGGGGAGATTGTTGGGTACATTGGTTAAATATACATGATTTGAAGAAGCCTCACCCAACTCAATGATATACATCATAATGTATTTGATGAATGTTGAGTTTACTTGTGCAGGTTAAGTATTTGCAGGACTGAAGCAAAAATTTCTAAGTCCATGTGTCGACACTCAGAGGGAAAGTGTCGACACTTAAGAAGACTTGTGTCGACACCCAGACAAGCAGTGTCGACACTTGGAGTCATTGTGTCGACACCTGGGATGCAGAGTCGACACCAGACAGAAAGTGTCGACACAAGGAGCTGTGTCGACACTCAGTGAAGAAAAGTGCAGACAGAAAGTGTCGACACTTAACAGCAGTGTCGACACCTTGAAGAACTGTGTCTACACCAGAAAGTGTCGACACAAGGAGTTGTGTCGACACTCAGCAAAAGTCAGCAGAGACTAAGTTAAAGTGTCGACACCAAGAACAATGTGTCGACACTCAACAGAAGAGTCAGCACATGAAGTAAGTGTCGACACCTAGAACAATGTGTCGACACTCAGCTGAAGACTCTACACTTGAAGAAAGTGTCGACACATGGAGCTATGTCGAAACTTAGCAAAGAACAGCAAGATCGTCAAATTATTCTAAGTACAAGTGTCGACACTAAGGGAATGTGTCGACACTTAGCTGAAGTCTCAACAGAAGAATCAAGTGTCGACACAAGGAGCTGTGTCGACACTCAGCAAGTATCAACATAAAAGACTATGTGTCGACACCAAGAAGCAGTGTCGACACTTAACAGATTCAACACAAGAAGTTGTGTCGACACAAAGGAGATGTGTCGACACTTAGAAGAATTCAGCAAGTTTCAGAAGATCAAGTACTTGTGTCGACACTCAATTTCAGTGTCGACACATGAAGAAGAATCTGTGTCGCGACATAGTATCTACAACACAAGGAGTTGTGTCGACACCTTGCAGACTTGTGTCGACACTTACACAACTTGTGTCGACACTTGGTCTATAAGTGTCGACACTTAAAGACAGAAAGTCTCGACACTTTCAGACAGTTAGAGATTTTCAAGAATTGACTGGATGACTTGACAGCTGCCGTTCCAGCCGGTCTACAGCACCTGTCAGAGATGTCAGAATTCAGTTATGGACCGGACTAGCCGGTTACCATGAAGAAGGCCTATAAATAGGCTCATACAGTTTACAGAAACCGTGGTTAAGGTTGTTCAGATTGTTGTTGAACAAGTTATTAAAGTGGTACACAGAGTTATTGATCAAGTATCAAATCAAGAAGATCTAGCTGTCCAAGTGCAGATCTAAGAAGTTGGAGAGAGAGGGCTCCATCCAAGAAATCAGCCGTTGGAACTAGGCTGAGAAGA
Organism: Platanthera guangdongensis; assembly: GCA_039583875.1. Lineage (NCBI taxonomy): Eukaryota > Viridiplantae > Streptophyta > Magnoliopsida > Asparagales > Orchidaceae > Platanthera > Platanthera guangdongensis. The sequence continues at coordinate 153,510,272 of CM077162.1, forward strand.
AGGGTTCAGATTTATTCTGGATCTTAAGAAGCAGAGATCAAGGATCAACTGCAGGAGGATTCATTCTTATTCAGTTCTACTTTCAAGAAGCTTTGAAGAAAGCTAAGTCAGATTGAATCCAGCTGAGTTCTTCCAAGAACTCATCAAGAAACTCTCAACTCCCCTCTCTTGTTTCTGAGTTGTTGAGTTATTATTTGTAAATCATTTTTAACTTGTAGGATCCTTTGGATCTGAGTGAATTGTAAGCCTGTAATTATAAAGGCTGAGGCTAGGGCTTGAGAGCCTGAGTGTAGGAGATTGAAATCTCTGAGTGTAGGCCTTTTGTGGCTGAGTGTAGGCCTTGTTGGCTGAGTGTAGGCCTTTGTGGCTGAGTGTAGGCTTTGTGGAAAAGCTGAGTTGTAAGGCCTTGGGCCTGAGGTGTAGGAACCAGTTTGGGTTCTGAGACAGTGGTGAAGTTTGGCCGAATCTACTACACTGCTAGATAGGCGAAGGGGGAAAGTGGATGTACCCAAAGCTTGGGGAACCACTATAAAACACTGTGTCTGCTGTGCTGTGATTGTGTTTTGCTGTGTGATTGCTGTGATAAAGTAGAGTAGATTCTGTGATATAACTGTTTGCTGCCATTAAAGTTTAAAAAGGATTAGGTCATCTATTCACCACCCCCCCCCCCCCTCTAGGTGTTTAGGTACTATATCTTTCAGGACTTATATTTGCTGTTAGTTGAGGCTCATGTTCTTCAGCTTCATCTTCTTCACTATCTTCAATGAACTGTGGAGAGGGATGAGTGGGAACCTCTTGGGTGAGGTTTAGTCGATCCAATGTCTCACACAAGTGGGCTACCTGCAAGTTTCTAATGCTAGAAACTTCTTTCTCCTTGCAGTACATGGTAGTCTCATCAAATGACACATAAATAGACTCTTCAACTTTTAAGGTTGCTTTATTGAATACCCTATAAGCCTTGCTTACTTGGGAGTATCCTAGAAAAACTCCCACTTCAGCCTTAGCTTCAAACTTTTTAATGTATTTCTTATTGTTATTGTGTATATAGCATGTACAACCAAATACTTTAAAATAGTTAATTTTAGGTTTCTTTCCTTTGAGCAATTCATAAGAAGTCCTATTCTTTAGTTTGTGAATTAAACTCCTATTCAGGACATAGTTTGCTGTGCTTACAGCCTCTGCCCAAAAGGTTAGTAGCATGTATGCATCAGCAAGTAATGTACCTGCAGCTTCAATGAGTGTTCTATTTTTCCTTTCAGCTACCTCATTTTATTGGGGAGTTTTAAGAGCTGAGAAGTAATGCCTGATACCTTCCTTCTCACAGAACTCATGCATAAGAAGAGACTAAAACTCTGTGCCATGATCACTTCTGATCAATGCAACATGAGTAGAGAACTCAATCTATATGGTCCTGAGAAAATCTGTAAGAACCTTGAATGTATCTGACTTTGTTCTCAGAAAGAAAACCTAATTAAACATAGAGAAGTCATCCACAATAACCAAGGTGTAGGATTTTCCTCCTAGGCTTTGTACTGCAATGGGTCCAAATAGATCCAAGTGTAGTAATTACAAGATCCTAGGTGAATCACTCTTATTAATTGACTTGAAGCTAGTTTTAGTTTGCTTGCCTAATTGACAAGCCCTGCAGAGACCTTCCTTCTTGTAGGGAGCAGAATGTAGACCTCTAACAAGTTTGTGCTTAGATAACCTAGCAATATTTTTCAGATTTACATGTCCTAATCTTTTGTGTCATAAATCATTCTGATTACTAGTTAAATTCAGTAAGCAGATATCAGTAGTGACAGAAGAAAAATTTACTAAAACATGTTGCCTTGTCTACTTCCAATTAAAACAGTTTGGTTATTTTTATCAATAATAGAGCAAGTAGAAAGTTTAAAGTATACCTGATAACCATCATCATATAATTGACTTATGGAGATGAGGTTATGCTTTAGTCCACTTACATATGTCACTTTTCTGAATGTGACAGCTCCTATTTTTACTTCTCCAACTCCTTCTGACTGACCACATTTTAAGTCACCAAAGATAACCTTTGGCCCCAATTTGGACTTGTAGTTGAATAGGATGTCCTTGCTGCCAGTCATATGCCACTGTCCAGGTACCAAGTTTCATTTACCCCTGTACACGTTTTCACCAGCAGTATAAACAGTTAGTGATTTTTGACCCAGGTTACCTTGGGCCCTTTGTATGGCTGATAGGAGAAACTAGAAATACCAGAAAATTCTGGCTGGGACTTATATCCTAGGGGGTGGTATCTCCTAGGTGGAATGGTCCAGTCAGCTAGGGGATTAAATAATTTCCTAGAATAATTTAAGTTTCTGTTAAAGTTAAAGTTTTGGTTAAGTCTTCCTGGGTTCGACGATTTTATGTAAGTTCGTCCACCAGAGTTCGATGAATTGGGTTGAGATCGTCGATCTCTTCCCAAAGAATAAACATGTTCATTCTCTGCGCCCCACGTTCATCGATCTCTGCTCGACGAACCATATAAAGTTTGTCGATCGCAGTTAGACACATAATTATAACTATAGTTGGCGTTCAGAGTTCGTCGATCTGTGTTCGACGAACTGGCCCCTTTTCGTCGATCTGAGGTCGACGAAAATTACTGAACTTTGTTTTTATTTGGTGCTTTCTGGTTTTCCATTTTGTCCTTAGTTTTAATCTGTTCAAGAATTTTATTTACCTTATTTACTTGATCAGTATTCTTCTTTCCTTTCTCAGAAATAAAATTGATGGGTTGTGATAGATGGTTTTTCTGAAGAACAGGTGGTTCACTAGATGATGCACCTAATCCTAACCTACTTCCATTAAACCTAGCATTAGATGTGTTAATGATTTCTACTAGTTGTTTACTCCTTCCATTTAGTGATTCTTCTAGCTGTTTTGCCTTATTTAATTCATCTTTCAGAAGGGTGATTTGTTCACTAAACATATCTATTTCATTTTTCAATTTAGTATTTTCTAATACTAAGCTATCATAGTTAACTTGCTTATCTCTGAGAAGTTTGATTTCCTTCTCAGAGTTGATTAAGTCTAAACACATGATTTTAATGTCTGATTTAAAAGATTCTGAATTATAATCAAACAATGATAATACCTGATCAGCTTCTGATTCAGAAGCTTCCTCATTGTATGACTCTCCTTCTTCTGAGTTGCTTCTTGAGGCATCAATTGTCATGAGGCAAACCTCTTTTGCTCTTTCTTATTCGTCATCTTCACTGGAGCTTGAAGATGCTGACTCCTCTTCAGTCTCACTCCAAGTATCAGCTACAAACCCCTTTTCCTTCCTATTGTGTTTGTTGCAGGAGGGTTTGCCGGTGAACTGCTTTCTGGAATCCTTTTCCCTTTCTCTTCTCCAATCTTTCTTCTGATTCTTTGGGCACTCAGAGAGGAAATTCCCAGGCTTTCTACATCCATAACACACCACTTCCTTTGTTGGTGTCTTATGATACTTTGGCCTGTCATCCTTTCTTGCTGACTTCCTCCTGAAGTCTTTTTTATCCATCTTGAAAAATCTCTTAGCCAAGAGACTTATAAGTTCTTCATTTGATGCAGTGGATTCTGATTCTTCTGAGTCTTTGAATGCTATGTTCTAATCTCTTCTAGCTGCAGGAGGTGTTCTTTGTTCAGCAGCCTCCCTTGTCTTAATTAACTGCTCATAAGATTTCAGTTTGCCCAATAGAGATTTAGTTCATATCTCATTCAGGCATCTAGCCTCCTTGATAGGTCAGATTCTTGTGTCTCATGAGCTTGGGAAGCACATCAAAATTTTGTCATTCACTTCAGTGGGAGTGATGACCTCGTCTAGAGTGTTTAGCTCATTAATGATTGAGCTTAGTCTATTATACATCTCTGAGACTGCTTCAGCTTCCTGCTTCTTGAAATTCTCATATTGGGATATGAGATTTGATCTCCTATCCTTCCTTTCATCATCTGATCCATCAACCATTTGGTTCAGGGAATCCCAAATGGCCCTTGCTGATGTGCACTCAGCAACCTTCTGGAAAATATCATCAGACATTGTCTATGCCAATATGTTTATGGCTTTTGCATCAGCCATCTTGGCTTTTCTGTAAGCATCATTATAGTCTAGAGGAGGTATTGCAGTCATATTTGTGAAGTGCTTGGAGGAGCTGCAGGTGGTTGAGGTACTCCTGTTAAGATAGAAGCAAAGATATCTCCATCAATAGAATTCATATACAATTTGATTCTTGCCTTCCAGATTCCAAACTTTTGTAAGTTGCAAACTGGAGGTTTGGTGCTTGCGTAATCTTTGTTCTGTGCCATGGCTGTGGTTCTACTTTAAAATGTGAACAAAGTGATATGTAGATCTAACACAGGATCTTTGGTTCAATGATTAATTTGTGCAACCAAAGGAACCTTGCTATGATAGCAATTGAAAGTGAGGGTTAGATCTACAATACTCTAGAGAGGGGGTGAATAGAGTATATTCAAAATAAGTTAGGTCTCAAAACAAAAAGTGTTGTTACAGATTTTGCTGTAAACTGAAAGGTGCACTGATAAAAAATTGTAAATCAGATAATAATCTACCTAATCACAGCCACACAGCAAGAACAAAAAGAAAAAGATGAGCAACCAGACGACACAAGAAATTTATAGTGGTTCCCCCTCAACTGGATACATCCACTCTTCTACCACCCTTGGTAGGAATCCACTCAGATTTTTGATCATGTGCCTGACACCAATGGGTTTTGATCAGGTCCCCAAAAACCAACTCAAGTCTTTTGGTAAGGAGACTTGGAACCAGGAATCACTTTTTAAGTGAGATGGCAACCCTTTGTACAGGAGGGGGTGAGAGAGTGATTTTTTCTTCTCTGTCAACAATCGGAGAGAAGACTTATGTGGAATGATGTTAGCAAATAGCTCCCCCTGAGATGAAGAATGGTTTAGGGAAGATCTGGAGCTTTGCTGTAGGGTGATAGGTCTTCATCAGATTTCTTGACAAGTAGTGATACAGGATCTTCTTGACTGATTTGATATTTGTTGTCCTTGGGGAAGTCCTGAAGAGAATGTTGAAGAAGAAGGCTCTTGATATATTATAATTGTTCTTCTTCTGAATGAATGAATATCACTGCCTGTCACTGTAAGCTTCAGTATGAGTTTTGTGTGAAGCTTTTCTGGTGCTGTATTAATTCTTGCAGTCAGCCTATCTATCTGTATTTTTCTGACTGAGTATTTTCTTGTGCCCTCATTCTTGCTTGAGATTGTCGATTTTATTTTCTTCTATATCAATTCAAAAATTTGAATCCTCTGTAATATATGTTGACGCCGTGAGAATAATCGGCATTTACCCATTTCCTCAACTGTCCCATGGAAAATCAGCAAGTAATATTCCAGAATAAGACTGCAATTAATGCTTCCTCTAACGGCTACAATCAGAGAATTTTTGAGTCATTAATCTGTCAGGAATTATTGCATTTGAGTGAGGATTGAATGCCAGAAATTGCTAACTCTGGAATCGTCGAACGAATAACAGAATTCGTCGAGCTGAGTTACTAGTTCGTCGAACTGAGATTTTGTATTCGTTAACCAGAGAGCTTCTATTCATTGAGCTGAGTTCCAAGTTCATCGAGCTGATAATAGAACTTGCATACTTCAGAACTTCACCTTTTCTGTCTAAAGTTCGTCGAGCTGACAATTGCATTCGTCGACTGGAGATCAGCAATAATTCTGGACTTCATCAAATAGTTTGTGTTGACTGATATTCTATGTGTCGACATGAAAACTTCTGGTGTAGACACAGGTGGATGTCGACTAATTAATCTTGGTATCGACACAAATCTTCTGGTGTCGACATAAGTTTTCTGGTGTCGACATAAGTTGGTGTCGACACATGCCCTATGTGTTGACAAAAATCTTCTGGTTCCAGAATTCATCGACCAAAGAACACAGTTCGTCGACCTGAGGATTCGTCGGCCTGAGAAGTTGACTTCGTCGACCTGAGATCTTCTAACATAAGGTTGTTGTGAACCCGAGGTCCAAATTCATCGAGCTCAGAATCTTGTTCGTCGACCAAAGCTTGAAGTTGGACTTAGAATAATCTGGAGTTACACTGTCTTCAGTTTGTTGAAGTATCCTAGTTTTCGTCGACTAGAGAATGAAGATCGTCGAGCTCAGCTCAGAGAAATATCTCAAGATCGTCGAGCTGAGAACGCCTTTCGTTGACCTGAGTTTGACGAACGTCGAACTCATTTTACTTAGTCTTGAAATCTTCTAAGTCTTGAGTCTTTGATGGTCTTGTTGATAGCTGGTCCATCTGATGTTGACTCTAAGGATTTGGACTAGACTCTAGGACACAAATTTGACCCTGGCTATACATGTTGGGTCACATCCTAAGTTAGTGAACCTAGCCCAAATCAACTAGGGATCCAACATCCTAATTGGGGACAGAGTTGGCCGTTCGGGTGGAGAAATGGTTGGACATTATGTATGAGATGCTGACTGGGATCCGGTGCTCGTGGGAGGACACAGTGTCCTTAGTCGTCTCTTGCCTGGAGTCCCATGCCATGAGATGGTGGAAGACTTTGCTGGACATGACGTTTGCCGACAGAGAGGTTGCTGAGATAGCTTGGGGGGAGTTCAGGGCCGCACTCCTGGAGCATTTTGTTCCGCAGTCGGCCAGGGATGAGCTGGAGGATAGATTTCTACAGTTGAGATAGGGTAGCAAGACAGTGGTGGAGTATTATCGGGAGTTCAACCATCTGGCCCAGTTTGCGGATTCTTACCAGTTGGATGAGGCAGGTTACACCAAGAGGTTCTATAAGGGACTACGAGTGGATCTAAGGGAGGCTCTGTTGTTCGTGTCTGACGGACCTATTCCACGGATATTGGAGATGGCGAAACGGATCGAGGCAGATTGGCATACCACCCGAGGTCGAAGTTGCCAGCTGAGGACCAGGGCCGGGGGGCCCGAAATGATCAGCGGCGGGGCCGCATCACAGATGGGAGAAGAGTAGAAGACCAGCCCCGACAGGAGGCGAGACAGGAGCAGAGGGAACCAGTAGTGGTGGCCCCTCAGCCACCCCAGATGCGGGAGGTGCAGAGACCCGGGGGAATGGCATATACCCCGCCAGAATGCTTCAATTGTCATCAGGTGGGGCATATACGGAGGAACTGCCCCATGAAGGGGGCACCACGACCAGCACCAGCGGCTGCCCCGCCAGCTCAGTATTTTGGAGGTCGAGGACGTGGCCGAGGTCGTGTATACCATGGCAGAGACCACAGGCAGGAGAGGGAGCAGGTATATGCATTGGATCTGACTCAACAACGGAACCCGGAGCAAGTGATCACAGGTATGCCAGTTAATTTTCGTTTTTTTCTTTCCTAGATAATTAAAGTTAATAATATAGGACAGATAGACTAGGAAAGAAAACCATAAATAGATTTCTAAAAATTTAAGTTAAACCCACACATAGTCTCCATTAGCGGCAAACCCGCGTATACACTGTTCGATACGGGTGCTTCACACTCGTTCGTGTTGGAAGCCTTCTTGGAAGGGCTGGAAGGCGTGAAGCGGTTCACAGGCCTGATGATGAGGATATGGCTACCTGACGGATCAGAGTTATTCACCATCGGCCACTGCAACATGGAGGCGGAGATCGGCGGAAAGATATTTGAGGCACCGGTGACGATGATGAAGATGTCATTCTTTGATTTGATCCTGGGAATGACATGGTTGCGCTGGAACCATGCTTAGATCGACTATATGTCCAAGAGGATTACTGTAAGGAATGGGGATTCCTTCATTGTCATCGAAGGTATTAGATCTATTCCCACTCTCTTGTTGATATCTGTGCAGGCCATTAAGGCCCACTTACAGGGGGAGGAAGTCTATGAAGTGTTGTATGAGATGGTCGAGGCTAAGGGTTCCATCTCGGATATTCTGGTGGTGCGAGATTTTGCCGACGTATTTCTAGAGAAGCTGCCGGGGCTACCCCCGCTCCGAGAGCAGGATTTTCGGATACAGCTGGTGTCGGGGACTAAGCCAGCATTTAGAGCCCCTTACCGCATGGCCCCGAAGGAGCTGACAGAGTTTCGGAGCCAGCTCCAGGACCTGGTGGAAGCCGGTTTTGTCCGGCCAAGCTCTTTACCATGGGGAACCCCGGTGTTATTTGTCAAAAATAAGGACGGGACACTCAGATTGTGCATCGACTACCGGGCACTAAACTGACTGACAGTCCGGAATACCTATCCACTGCCAAGGATAGATGAGTTGTTTGACCAGCTGGAGGGCGCGCATTTCTTTTCAAAGCTGGATTTTAGGTCAGGCTACTATCAGCTATGGATCCAGGAGGAGTACATACTGAAGACTGCCTTTAGTAGCAGATATGGGTTGTTCGAGTTTACTGTGATGCCCTTCGGGCTCACGAATACACCGTCGCCTTCATGAGCCTCATGAATCGGGTGTTCAAGACATATCTGGATGTTTTCATCATTGTATTTATTGACGATATCCTCATCTACTCGAGGACAGAGGAGGAGCACACACGACATCTGATGCTGAACCTGGAAAGACTATTGGAGCACAAACTCTACGCGAAGTTCAGCAAATACCAGTTCTGGTTGAAGGAGGTGGCTTTCCTAGGCCATATCATCAGTGGTGCTGGGTTGGCAGTGGACCCGGCCAAGATTCAGGCAGTTCGGGATTGGTCGCAGCTGAAGTCAGTCGCAGATGTGCGGAGTTTCCTAGGACTTGTCGGTTACTACCGGAAGTTCGTGGAGGGATTTTCTCATATTGCACTTCCCCTCACGTCCCTGACAAGGAAAGAAGTCCCCTTTGTCTAGACCCCATAGTGCAAGGTGGCCTTCCAGGAGTTAAAGAATCGACTCACCTTGGCTCCCATACTAGCCCTTCCTTCGGGGAAGGAAGGATTCCAGGGCTACACTGACGCTTCCTACCAGGGCATGGGTGCGGTGCTGATGCAGAATGGTCACGTGATAGCATACGCTTCTCGGCAGCTGAAGAGGCATGAGCTGAACTACCCAGTTCATGACTTAGAGATGGGAGCGATCATATTTGTGTTGAAAGTCTGGCAACACTATCTGTACGATGTCCACTGCGACATTTACTCTGATCACAAGAACTTGAGGTATGTGGACACGCAAAAGGAGATGAATATCAGGTAGAGGCGATGGGTGGAGTTTCTAGCAGATTACCAAAACGAGATTCACTACCACCCGACCCGAGAAAGGAAAATGTGGTGGCAGATGCGCTGAGCCGGAAGGCCCCAAACTCTGGAGCAGGAACGCAGTTGATGGCCTTGGAGTTGGTCCAGATGTTCGAAAAGATGCAGATATCCTTTGTGTCTGAGGATCACCCTGAGCTGTACCGAGAGTACCTAGCATTGTTGATTGCCCCAGATGACATTCGAGACCGAGTCAAAGATGGATAGAGGCAGGATACCCAGCTTAAGCCAATATTCCAGGCCTTAGAAGCAGGCATAACTGGATATTACTCACTGAGGGATGGGCTAGTGTATTTCAGAGGACGGATTTACATACAGGAGGGAGGCCAGGTCCGAGAGGATATCATGATGGAGGCTCGTTGCAATTGGTATTCAGTACATCCGGGTGTTACGAAGATGACTGCAGACCTGAAGAAGACCATGTACTGGTCAGGCATGAAGAAGGATATCACCTACTTCGTGACCTACTGCGAGGCATGCCAGTTGGTGAAGGCAGAGTGCAGGAACCCCGCAGGACTATTGTAGCCACTCCTAGTGCCGGAGTGGAAGTTTGATGATGTTGCGATGGACTTCATACATGGGCTTCCCCGATCGCGGACGGGAAATGATTTGATCTGGGTGATCGTCGACCGGCTGACAAAGGTAGCCAGATTTATTCTAGTCAGGAAGGATAACTCGGTTGGTGTGCTGGTTCAGAAGCTCATGGAACAGTTCATTCGTTATCATGGCGTACCTATGTTGATTGTAACAGATCGGGACGGACGGTTTACGTCTAGGGAGTAGAGATCAGTGCAGACATATTTGGGCACTCGGCTAACATTCAGTACAACATTTCATCCCCAGACTGATAGCCAGACGGAACGCACCAATCGGACCTTGGAAGATCTGTTGTGACTCTACATACTAGATCACGGTGAGCCCTAGGAGAAGCTGTTGCCACTAATCGAGTTCTCATATAATAACAGCTACCAGTCCAGCATAAGGATGGCTCCTTATGAGGCCCTGTACGGACGAAGATGTAGGAGTCTACTGTCGTGGATATAGGTTGAGGATCTGAAGGCCTTGGGTTCGGAGTTTGTTGAGGACACCGAGGCTCATGTGAGATTGATACGGGATAGGATGCTAGAGGCACAAAGCTGACATGCTAAGTATTATGAAGCTCGACATCGTCAGGTAGAGTTCCAGGTGGGGGACCAGGTGTTCTTGAATATCCGACCAATGCATGAGGTTTCACGGGTGTGCGGTCAGAAGAAAAAGCTCAGCCCCAGATATATGAGGCCTTATAGGATCCAGGAGTGGATCGGTCCCTTGGCATACAAGCTGGAGCTGTCACCGGAGCTGGCAAGCCTGCATAAAGTATTCCATGTATCCTCACTCAGGAGGGCTCTACTATGCCCTGAGCAACATATTACGACCACGAATGGGCCAGTAGCCTCTGATCGGTTAGTTCACTTGGAACTGGTTTGGATTGACCACAGGGGAATACGAGTCTTGCGCTGCAAGAAGGTTCCATTGGTCAGGGTCCTGTGGAGGAATCACGGGCGAGAGGAGTACACATGGGAGCCCCAGGACTTGAGGCAGCAAAGGTACCCGGAGCTTTTCAGTCAGGTATTACTCACAACCTCCCGGGATGTTACAATTTTACTTTCATATTTGAAACCCCATAGGCCAAACTAGAATTTCGAGGACGGATTTTTTTTTGTTATATATTGGGATTTGTAACATCCCTCAAACAACTAGACCCCTAGGAGTGGTTTTGTCATGACTAGGTCATGACAAAACCCTAGGAAGCCCAAGAAGGCCAGGTAAACCTAGGGTTGTAAATAGTGAGACCACTATGGTCTACAAATAGTAGATTTATGAACCTAGTTAAGGTGATCATGGGGCTTCAGTAAGACTTCAAGACACCACCATGACCTCACCAATCCATTGTAAAGTTCATCTGAACCTTAAGGGTCCATTGGAGTCTACTCAGGGTGGCCAAGTTGACCTAGGACCACTCTAGGCCTAAATTGGGCGGGGTGCCCTAATTAAGGATAGTGTGCCCTAGTTAGGCCCAACTAACCCTAACAGAGTCCTCCTATACCTAAAATGGGGTCCAAGTGGGTCACTAAGGACCCTTGGAGGGCAGTCAAGGTGGTTAAGTTGACCAAAGTCAACTCTAGCCCTAAATGGGTCTAACTAAATAATATTGGGTAAATTGACCATCCCCTAGCAAGGTAGACCCCATTTATACCTCCTAACCCTAAGGTGAGGTCCACGGGTCACCAAGGGCCCATTAGGGTCAGCTCTAGTGGATAATTTGACCCAAGTCAACCCTAACCTTAATTCGAGCAAAGTACCCTTCCTAAGGGCAGGTGACCTCCAAAGTGTCAAGTCAGCCCTACCCAACCCAACCTAGGCCTTAGGGGAGATCAATGGGTCATCAAGGATCCATTGGGGGCCTCCCAAAGGTCAAAAAGACCAAACTCAACCCAAGCCTACTTTGGGTGAACCTAGCCCAAAAGGGGCTAGCCCAAGCCTAAGCCTCCTCATGTGGCTCCTTTAGGGAATAATGTGCATGGATGGGCTTCAAATATCTCTCCAGATTGACCAAGTCAACTTGGTGACTATGAGAGAGGATGAGCTTCATTCCATGTTAATGGAGGAGAGATAAAGAAGAGGGAGGGGGATGAAGGGGGCTCGACCAAGGGGAGGCCAAAGGCCACCCTTAATGGTTGAATTCAACTCCCCTGAGGAAGGGGAGAAGTTTCCAGTCAATTCCCTGGCCACCAAGGCCTGGTTCAGCCCCCCTCCTCCAATGCCGAGCCTAGCCAAAAATGGCTTTAATGGGCATTAATAATCCAGCCCCTCACCTCCCCAACTGAGGCTTTAAACACCATCAGTGGGTCGAGAGAAGGCTTTCACAATCCTTACCTGAAGAAATCGAGCCCCCCCCCCCCACTGTGCAGTTGCAAAAACCGAGCAGCTCCACCTTTAGGAATGGCTTTCTGGCGATCTTCTCGACTTCAGGCCGCCGGCAAGGTCCTCCTCCTCTCCTTACCTCATGGCTAGATCATAGCAATGCTTAGCTCCAAGGTTCGGGCTCAATTGAGCCCGAACCAGTTCTTGGTTTTCATGGTTTGGGGCAGATAAGTTTCTTGCTAAAACCACGGAATCCACCCATCCTGCGGTTGTGACGCCTCCAGTCGATAGCCACCACCTCGATGGAGGTGTTGGTGGCGGTAGCCGGCCGGGGAAGTGTCGGGATGGGCGGCAGCACCGGTTGGAAGTGGCTCCAGGCTCGGGCTATCTCAGTCGTTGGCTGGAGGTAGATGATGAGCCCGGGCCACTGGATATGCGCCAAGATTCGTGCGCCAGTTTGATAAGAATCATTTAAATTCATTTCTGGCACACTTTTTGTTGGGGATTGTTTTAATTTTTAAAAATACGTAGGCTCCTCTACTGAAAAAGTCACCAACATGAAGTTTGTAGCCTAAGTGTCTATTTTAATTCAAAATTGATTTGAACCATTGTCAACCTCTGGTTGGACTAAGGCACCCATTTTGGTGGGACCTATACCTAAGGCTGTCCTGAGGTTAAAAATGGTGCCCACTCTTCATCCCTTGTCCAAATTACCGGATATTTGGGCAGCGGGTCACCCTTAGCTATATCTAGGGCCTGTCCAAAAATGGGAATTTTAGGAGATACTTTGTCTATGGTTTTTATATTTATTTAATAATATTAAGGTAAACTAATTAGGTGGCCTAACTACCTCCAAAACCTCCCAAATTTTGGTGAGTGGTCCATGGACTCATGATATGTCTCTGTATAAATTTTCACCTCATTTGGATGTGTTTTGGATAGTAAATGAGCTAAACCTAATTTTACCTTAATGAGGGGTTCTTAAGTAAAAAGTGCACCGTGAGGTTGAGTGGTCTAATCACCTCAACAGAGGTTGGAAATTTGACCACTGACTTGACATAACCTTAGACAACCTCATAGGGACTATGGGGTGGTTTAGGCAGTTTTGCCCAAGGATCCAAACTCAAACCCTAAGGAGGGGCTCTTGAGTGTTGTGAAGGGCATGGGGTCACATGCCCTTGTGTGATCATACAACTTGGTAGAAATGATGCTAGGGTAGCCAAAGCCCTCTGATATGAATCTTAGAGGATTTGGAGATGGATAGAAATCTCAAATCCCTAACCCTAGTTTAGGGCATATCCACCTTTTGTGTAGATTAAGCCACCAAAACTTACTAAAAAGGTGTGAAACTTAGGTAGTATGGATTTTAAGTTAGTTAGGACCTCTGGTTAATTTACTAGAATTTTATGAGTACTATTACTAGCACCCCCTTTGTTATACATGATGTGGCCCTAAATGGTATTTAAATTATTATGATGACACTATTCATTCTAGGCTCATGAAATTTGGGCAGGAGATGTTTTAAGTCAAAATGATTATTCTAGAATTTTGTTATAAATTTTAGTTGAACAAACTTTTTACTTCCTTCCCAAATCTGAAAAGGTGCAATTACGGTCAATAAATTATTTATAGCTATTTAATTGTTGCAAAATTATGAAATTGGGTCTTTGATAATTTTAGGTCACTAACTACTTGGAGAAATTAAGTCATGATTTTTAGATGATTATTTGCAGTATATGCTTTACAAACCCATAATTTTGGGGATTTGACTTATAATTTATTCAGATGCTTATTTTCTGCTAAAAATTTGGGAGACGCTGGATTACTAGTTGAATAGTCATTTTGAATTTATCATAAATTTTGTAGAGCATTTGCTTGTCTAAAATGGGTACTTCATGTTCAAACTTGGATTTTTGGATTACTAGAATAAATAAATAAATTATCACATAAATTAGGAAAATTATAAATTTCTGGATTTAGGCTAAAAATATCATTATAGCACTCCAACAATTATTAGAGGGGTACTATGTGATTATTTTGTGTACCTCCCATTATACACTTCATATAGTTTAGGTTGGGCTGCATTTAGTAAAATCGCAGAAATTGTGTTGGAATAAGAATTGGGGCACACGAGTTGGGGTGAGATGTTTGCTGATTTGTATGAATGAAAAAGAGTTTGTCATTGGAAGTTGGGATGAGTAAGGGGTTGGAATGGCCAGTGTCCGGTGGTGCTCGGGATAGGCGAAAGATCGTCTTTCCCGTAGGGAGCAAGTGTCCAATGCACTAGGGTTAGATGCAGTAAATAATTAAGGGTTTGGAAATCTGGTAGCAACCAATAATAGTAAGTGTCTTGCGAAAGGGAGCTTTGGGTGTAATCTCATCGTAGTTCCTAGTGCCTTCAAGAGCCCTTCACGGGGTATACCTTGCGTAGTTCTGGGCTAACCTAAACAGTAGGTAAAACTGAAATTCAAGAGTAAGTAGAAGTAATCTAGGGTTGCCCTCATACTCCCCGGAGTTGTGGGAGTTAGGTTAGGTCACTCGGGCATTAGGCCCGGTGGATTTGGAGATGGGCAAATTGGCCCGGCGAGCTTTGTCTCGGTTGTAGTTGGTGACGGACGAGTTGGTCCGGGAAGCTTTGGCTCGGTGGTTATACATCAAGGTTTCATGTGCATAAAGTAAAGGTGGTAGGTCTTTGGTATTGGTGAGTCGATGAACCGACGCCAATACATTGACTCGGCAAGTGTGGTTTAACACTTGGCCAAGTAAAGCCCGGTACGCCAGCCGGCGAGAGTACACAGGAGCTCCGCTTAGTGCACCAGTGTTGAGGCGTATGATAGGTCTGACTGGTAGTGAAATTACCGGTTTAGAGGTGGGCGAGGCACAACCCACCGCTTCTGTTTGCCACTACAGAGGTATCCTGGGAGGTTCGGCTCCAGAAAGGGGGAACAAAAGGTCTGTGTACATAGAGTCGAGTGGGTGTGTTGCACTTGCTTGTTCACAACATGGCATAATTGTATTTCATAGCATAAACTAAAAGAATTAGTGCCTAACCACCTAGAGGGGGGTGAATAGGTGTAATTCCTTTTTCTTCTAAGGCAGAAAATCTATTCAGTTAATTAATCAGAAACAATTAATTCTACAGCTAACACATCACAGAATTCACAGAATCACACAATCACAGATTGCACACAGTTTTTATAGTAGTTCCCCAAGGTCTGGGTAAATCCACTTTCCCCCTTCGCCTATCTAGCAGTGTGCTAGGTTCGGCCTAACTTCTTCTCTTCACCTCAGATCCTCAGATCTTACAGTAGCTCAGAACCCCAACAAGGGTCCTACAACTCAGAGTGAGTCCACACTCCTACAGCTCAGGCAATCTGCCCTACCTCAGCCTTCAACAAGGGCTACAACTCAGAGATCACAATCTCCAACAACTCAGGCTCACAGCCCTACCTCAGCCTTCAACAAGGCCTACTACTCAGAGAAAATACTCTCTTACACTCAGCCTTTATAAACACAGGCTTACAACTAAGATATTATAAAGATCCTACAGAAAATTGATTTAAGTTTGTAATATACCACCACCCTAGTAGAGACAGAAAGGATGGATGGCTTCTTGATCTGTTCTTGGAAGAATCTGATGGCAGAGAACAACCACTCTTAGCTTTCTTCAAAGCTTCTTGAATCTGAACTCAGTAGGGTTGAACTCATGTGAAGTTGATCTTCAATCAGCTTCTTTCTTGATATTCAGATCTCAATCTGAATCCTTCTTGGCAGCCTGGTTCAGCAACAGCACTTCAGGGGCTTGTTGATATAAGCCCCTTCCTTCTCTTCAATAGATTGAGCTCTCTCTCTCCAACTTTTTCTTAGATCTTCTTAATTCTGTATCTAGTTCTCTTGTGTCAAGTCGATCAATCTCTTTTTTTGTTGAAGGAGAATGCCTTTATATATACTTTCTCCATGGTAACCGTCTGGTCCGGTTTCTAACAAACTTTTGACAGCTCTGACAGTTGCAGTAGACCGGTTGGTAATGGTAGTTGTCAAGTCATCCAGTTACTTCTTGAAACTCTGTCTCTGTCAGCAAAGTGTCGAGACTGAACTTAATCATGTGTCGACACAAGTAGACTAAGTGTCGACACAAGCCTTGGTGGTGTCGACACAGCTCCTTTGGTGTTGACAATACTTCTCGACACAACATCTGTAGAAAGTGTCGGCACTGATTCTTTGTGTCGACACAATCACTTCTTTTCTTTAACTTTGTTGAAACTCTGCCGTGTGTCGACACAAGTCCTGTGTGTCGACACAGTTGATGTCGACAAAGTCTTATGTGTGTCGACACTGCCTCTGTGTGTCGACACAGTTGATGTCGACTAAGCTTTTCAATGTGTCGACACTGCCTATATATGTCTACACGGTTGATGTCGACAAAGCTTCCCTGTGTGTCGACACTGAATCTGTATGTCGGCACAGTTGATGTCAAAAAAGTCTTCTGTGTGTTGACACTGCCTCTGAATGTCGAAACAGTTTCTTCAGGTGTCGACACAGCCTTTCCAAGTGTCGACACAGTTTACTCCAAGTGTCGACACAGCTTTTCTCCAGTGTTGACACAAGCCTTCATAAGTGTCGACACAGCTTCTTCTGGTGTCGACATATGGACTTAGAAATTTTTTCCTGCATTCTTGCATTTTCTTAACCTGCACATATAAACTCAAAACAACATCAAATACACCTTGATGCATATCATTGAGTAAGGTGAGGCCTCTTCAAATCTGGTACACATTTTCCAATGTACCCAACAATCTCCCCCTATTTGGAGAAGTCATAACTCTTAGTCAATGATATACACCATTCATAACAAACACATATGATGATATACAACAACATTATATGACAGGGTAACTTCTAAACAAAACATACATAACAAGTCATCACAGAATAATAATGCAAGCAGAATGAGCATTAATTATTGTTTTGTTTCAACTTTCAAAAGTTTCTATTCAAAAGTTTACATAGATTTCAACACTAAAGATTACAAAGTTGTAAAATCAAGTAAATCTAATCTAAAGCTGATCTAGCTCCTTGATAACTATGCCTTTGCCCGATTTGATCTTGGCTTGAACAGGAGCATCAGTATCATCAGCTGGCTTCTTTCCCTCTAGTTCTTTCTTCTTTTGCTCTTCAGCCCTTATTCTTTGCCTTTCAAAGTAGTGAAAGGACTTTGGGAAATATTTGCTAGGCTCCTGAGCATTAGGAGGTAGCTTCCCAGCATTAGCCTTTCTTCTATATTGAACAATGGCTTCTTCCCTGGCTTCAAGCTTTAGCCATTCTTGCTCAGAGTACCATTTGCCCCTATCATGGGTCTTATCCTTTACAGCTTTCCAAGCAGTCATTATAATGTTCCTGGATGTTGGACTCCACTGCTCAAAATCAGGCTTCAACTCTGCCTGTTCTCTGAATCCTTTCTTAGACAATAGAGCTTCTTGCTCTTTGTTCAAAACTGCCTCTGGCACTGGCATTTCCACTTTCTCAAGGATAATATTTTGAGCACCTTCTGGAGGGCTGTACATTGACTGTACTTCTTGGTGAATCATTTCAAAATCAGCTGGAGGATAAATAACTTGAGCAACTTCAGGTTGGTCACCGCCAAAATAGGCAGGGTGTATACCTGACTCAGCTACATTGTCATCATCACAGAGGGGTGGATATCCAAGTGTGGCTCTGATGCTATTAGATATCCATTTAGCATGATCTGAGCCAGCTTTGTCTAACACTCTCTCCCCCTTTATGACTTCTCTTGCAACATGATCTCTGAGGTCATCTTTTTGAAATCTGATTTGTTCATCAAGAAAATTTACACCATCTTTATAAAAAGACTTTAACTCCAGTAGCTGTGCAGAAATAGTCTTTTGAGAATCGTTAATAGCTGCTTGGATAGCAGCTAGTCCTTCCTGTAATTGCTTGTCAAAATCTGTCTTGGCTTTAGTCCTTTCTTCAGGCTGGACAGTAGCAATATTCTTCATTTCTATAACAATCACATTATGTGATTCTGTTAGATTATCATTCATTCTAATTTGATTCTCTAGGACACAGCCTTGCTTAAGAGCTATATCATCAACTTGAGTCTTGATTTTTTCTTGATGTGTGGCTAGGAAAACCACATCATTGCCACCTTTGTGAAAACAATCAGTCATTTCCGTCTTATGCTGATTTACTTCAAATCTTATAGATTTAATATCTGTAGCCAAGGAGAGTTGCAGATCTTTATGGGTCTCATCCATATATTTCTCCAAGGCAATCCTTTATTCATCTAACTTTACCTGCAATGAGACTAATAAGGAGCTATAATCAGTTACTGGGGCAGGTTGAGGAGTAGTTTGTAAAGCCCTCATATAGCTCTGGCTTCTTCTTTTGAATACCATTAGCTTTCTTTTCTTAGCTTGAATTTCTGCTTCTTCATCTGAAGCTGAGGTACTGGCTATATCAACTCTTTCTTTAGGACTAGGGGCAATTCCTGTTCAGTCCTAGGTTTCTCCCCCTGAGGCTCTTGCTCCTTCCCTATAGTACTTACATGCTCCTCCTCAATGTTAATTTGCTCCCCCTCAAAATCTGTTTTCTCCCCCTCAAAATCTGCTTTCTCCCCCTCAAAATCAGTTTGCCCTATATCAGGGAACAACTCTTCAAGGGTAAACTCTTATTGAGTTGGGACTGGAGATACTCTTATCTTTGGAGAATTAGCAGTAGCAGATGTATCTTCCATGATAACATCTTGTGCTTGACTGTTTAGTTGAGTTGGCTGGTCAACATCAATCAAAGATTCAGTTAATGTTTCATCCTTATCAATGAGAATTGATTGATTAACCTCTTGAATTACCTCAAGAATAGTTTGTGTAGTCATTTCACTTTCCAAGTGAGTTGGCTCTTCCTCAAGATGAGGCTCCCCCTGCACTTGAGCACTATCTCCAATAAATTGTGCAGGAGATTTTTCAGGAATCTCTTGCCTCTCTTCATCTGGCATGTCCTTTGTTAGGACTCTATCCCATCTGGAGATAATCCTTCTGTTCATTCTTCTCATATGGTTAATCTTTGAACCAGCAGTCTGTGGCTTTACTTCTGGAATTATTCTAGCCAAGTAGAGACTCATAATCCTTACCAGATTTGGTTTCTTAATACTTTCCTTAATATTTTCAAATATTACTGCTGACCAATCTGTGTTTAGTCTGTAGATGATCATGGTCATCAGGCTAAACATATAGGCAGAAATCCTATCATGCCCCCTGGCTTACAGAGAATGACTTTGCCAACTACTTCTGAAAGGAATTTTCCATGCTGATTCATTCCCTTTCTGTTCATTGAGGATCCAATCTTCATGGTGGGATCCAATCCACACCATTGAAGTGCTTCGCTTGTCTTGGATGAGGTAACTTCTACTTCTTCTTGAATTCTTGGTAGTTGAAGAGTTTTCCTCAAGCTCTTCAAAGTTAGTTTAACTTTAGCACCATGAACTATAGATTTGATCTTAAGTCCAGTTAAATCTATAGAAGCTGCGTCATAGAAATCCAGAATTTCTTTCTTCCAAATCTTTGTTGGTTCAGATACCAAAAATTCCAACCCATTTTCAGTAATTAGGGTTACTACTGCTTTAATTTCCAATTCCGCATGATCAAAGGCATTGCGTACCAGCTCATAGCCTTCGTTGACATTATCTTCTAGCTTTGGCGCCATTAGGGTTGAGATAATGCTTGGATTAAGAAGAGAGAATTTGTCTACATAAGGTTTTGGTCTCGAAACTATGGAGAGTGTGTCGACAGACTGTTGTTGACCTATTTATACCTTTCTAAATAAGGAAGGTCAAAAGTCTTGTCAAAATCCTCTTAATGTGTCGACACTGTTGAAATGTATCGGCAAAGACTTCTAATGTCTCGACATAAGTGTTGACATCTATGTGTCGACACTTATTCCATTTACGCTCGACGAAATCTATGTGGATCCTAAGTGTCGACACCACTTCTGGATGTGTTGACACCACTTTTGGATGTGTCGACACAACTTCTCTGGAGTGTCGACACTTATTCCCTAGATGTGTCGACAACACTTTTCTGGAATGTCGGCACCAACTACTATGTGTCGACACAGACAACTTCATGTGTCGACACAATATTACTTAGCCATATTTGTTAAACTAATTTATGTTCAACATTCCTAATTCAATTTTGAAATTGTTGAATTTAGTTTCATCTAAAGGCTTAGTAAACATGTCAGCTAGTTGTAAATCAGTACTAACAAATTCTAAAGATATATCTTCTTTCTCTACATGGTCTCTAAGAAAATGGTACCTTATTTCTATATACTTTGTTCTACTATGAGAAACTGGATTATGTGCAATAGAAATAGCACTAGTATAATCATATAATAATGGGGTTCTACTTACCTGGATACCATAGTCTTCTAACTGATGTTGTATCCATAATAGTTGTGCACAGCAGCTTCCTGCAGCAACATACTCAGACTCAGCTGTGGAAATTACCACACTAGTCTGCTTCTTACAACTCCATGACACTAGTCTTCCTCCTAGAAAATTATAGGTGTCAGTTGTGCTTTTCCTATCTACTTTGCAACCTGCAAAGTCTGCATCTGAATAACTCATTAGTAGAAAATCTCTATTCCTAGGATACCAAAGGCCTAGATTAGGTGTGCCCTTAAGATATCTCAAAATCCTTTTTACTGCAGTAAGATGAGATTCTTTAGGGCAGGATTGGTACCTAGCACAAACACATGTAGCATACATGATATCTGGTCTACTAACAGTCAAATATAGGAGGGAGCCAACTATCCCTCTATGCAAAGTTCCATCTACAGGTTTCTCTGCATCATCTTTGCTTAGAGACACACTTGTCCCCATTGGAGTTCTCATGGTAGTGGATGATTCCATACCATACTTCTTAATTAACTCTAGGGTGAACTTAGACTGGGATATGGACAAGCCATCTTCAGTCTGTCTTACTTGGAGACCCAAGAAGAACTTAAGTTCTCCCATACTGCTCATTTCAAATTTCCCTTGCATAAGTTTTGCAAACTTTCTACAGAGGTTACTTTCAGTAGACCCAAATATTATGTCATCAACATATATTTGGACTAGGATGATCTTTCCTTTGGATTCCCTAAGGAATAGAATCTTATCTATTTTCCCCCTTGAGAATTTGTTTTCAATGAGGAAAGTAGACTGGGTTTCATACCAAGCCCTTGGGGCTTGTTTCAACCCATACAAAGCTTTCCTAAGTCTATAGACATAAGTAGGATTGAGTGGATCAATAAAACCTAAGGGCTGCTCAACATAGATCTCCTCTTTTAAGTCTCCATTTAAGAATGCAGACTTAACATCCATCTGGAATACTTTGAAGCCTTGATATGTTGCATAGGATAAAAATAGCCTGATAGCTTCCAGTCTTGCCATAGGCGCAAAAGTCTTATCAAAGTCTATGCCATCCTCCTGTCTGTATCCTTTGGTAACTAGTGTTGCCTTGTTCTTCACTATGGTCCCACTCTCATCAAGCTTGTTTCTATAAATCCACTTTGTCCCTATGACATTGTGGCCTTTTGGTTTTGGAACCAAATCCCAGACCTTGCACCTTCTGAATTGATTTAATTCCTCCTGCATAGCATCAATCCAGTGAGGGTCTTGAATTACTTCTTCAAATCTCTTGGGTTCCACTTGAGATAAGAAGTTAAAGCAAAGAACTGTGTTCACATTTCTGCTCCTTGTTTGTACTCCTTGTCTAGGATCACCAATGATCTGGTGTGCAGGATGATCCTTCAACTGTCTAACTGCTGGAGGTAATCTATCAGCAGTTTAATCTTCTCCAATCTCTTCTTCAAGTTGCACCTCATGGTGTTCATCGGCATCTTGAGTGTCTTGTACTCCCCCTGGACAGCAACTACCATTTTTCACATCCTGCTTTGCAGTTGGAACTTCTCTGATTGTAAGCTGGTCCATCTTCTGTTGTATACCTGTGGAGCTATAAGAACTACTTGGCAACTCACTGTTAATAAGTCTAGTTTCATCAAATATGACATGAACTGACTCTTCTACAACTTGAGTAGCCAAGTTGTAGACTCTATAGGTCTTACTATTGTTATTGTACCCAACAAATATCTCATCTTGGGATTTAGCAGCAAATTTGGATAGGTGAGATTTGCCATTGTTAAGTACATAGCACTTGCAACCAAAGATCCTAAAATAGGATGAGTTTTGTTTTCTGCCTTTCACAACCTCATAGGGTGTCTTTTTGTGGCTTTTGGTGATGGAAGCCCTATTGAGCACATGACATGCAGTGTTAACTGCCTCAGCCCAGAAATATTCTGGAAGAGAAGTATCACTCAATAGTGTTCTTCCAGCCTCAATCAATGTCCTATTCTTTCTCTCAGCAATGCCATTTTGCTGAGGTGTTCTAGGTGAGGAGAATTCCTGATGAATCGCAAACTCTTCACACAGCCTTGTCATACTTTCAGATTCGAATTCAGTTCCATGGTCACTTCTAATTTTGACCACTGAACTATCTAATTCATTCTGAATTTGTTTGACAAAATTGTAGAAGACCTTTGGGGTTTCAGATTTCTGTCTCAGAAAGAATAACCATGAGAATATAGAATAGTCATCTACAATAACAAAAGTGTAGACCTTCCTACCTAGGCTCTGAACTGGCATATGACCAAATAAATCCATATGCAAGAGGTACAAGCACCTCACTGAATCCTTAGTTTCAAGGCTATGAAAGGAGGATCTAGTTTGCTTGCCTTTTTGACAAGCAGAACATATTCCATCCTTATAACACTTAACTTGAGGACCATTCCTCACTAACTCTTTGCTAAAGAGTTGGCCAATAGTCTTGTAGTTAAGATGAGCTAGCCTCTTATGCCATTTGACACAATGAGAGACTTTCTCATCAGCCACAAGACAGATAGGAGAATTTTTATTCTCACACACAAAGTCTAGGCAATATACATTTCTTTTTCTATATCCAGTCAATATGACCTCTTGATCACTTGACTTTTTGATATGACACTCATTCTTGACAAATGAAATGTCATATCCTAGATCACTCAGCTGGCTAATGCTTATTAGGTTGTGTTTTAAACCCTTTACATAGGCCACTTGAGTGATTGTAACTGAGTTATTAGAAATGTTACCAAAACCTTTGATGACTCCCTTTTTAGAACCACCAAAAATTACTTTATGCCCATTCAGCATAGGTGAGTAGTCCTTCAGCAATCTCCTTGTTCCAGTCATATGCCTGGAACATCCACTGTCCAAGTACCATATAGGGGCATGGCAACTTAGACTCACTTGCAACAAAAATTACTTAACCTTAGAACCCAAATAACTTTTGGATCCTTGGTTCAAGTTAGTCTGAAACTTAACAAATCTGCTTGCAGCTTTTCTAACATGCAGACTGCTACTCTCCTTGACACTGGTATTGTGCCAACAGTCTAATGCATAGTGGCCTATCTTGCCACAACACCAACACTCAAACTTATTATACCTATTTTTAGGTATAATCTTAGCTGTATTGTTTGCAGCAGGTCTTTTGTTTTGTGTTGGGGCTTTGCCTTTAGAATTGGACTTAGCAGTCCATGCAGTTCTTTTAAACCCTAATCCTGTCTTACCCTTTAGAGACACAAACTCATCAATCAAGGGTAATACAAATTTTGGCTTAGAAAAACTAGCCACAATCTCCATCTCTTTCTGAAGTCTGTTTTCCAGACTTTTAATCTGATCATTTTTGAAAGTGATTGTTCCAATTTGAATAACAGTTATGTTCTTCAATTTGGCAATCTCATTCATCTTTTTATCCAGCATCCTCTCTGAATCAGTTGCAGCCAACTTAAGAGCTGCAATCTCCTTAGCCTGGTTTTTGGCCAGGTTTTTGCTTCTCTTAAGTGCCTGCAATAAATCTCCATATTCATCTATCAACTGATGAATATCTCCTTCAGATTCAGACCCATCTTCATCTCTTGATGGAGATGCATCTGATTCTGACCCAGTGAAGTAATCAGAATCTACAAATACACATTTTACCTTACTGGGGCCAGGCTGATCCTGGCACTGGTCTCCTTCAGATACTGCCATCAATCCTTTGCACTGATGGTCTTCCTGCTCATAGATAGAGTTCAGTAATTGCATGACCCATCCTCTTCTTCTGCAAACAGACCAATATATGTCTCAGCCTCAGATTCTTACTCTGAAGTTGATTGATCTGTCAAGCTTTTCTCTTTCTTAGCAACCAAGGATTTCTCCTTCTTACTCTTGTGCTGTGACTTCTTTCTATTAGCAGACTACTTCCTTTTGTCTGGACAGTCAGCCATAATATGTCCAGCTTTGTTGCAGCAGTAGCATATAATCTTGGATGTAGTTGACTTGCTAGGCTTTGGCCCATTCATGTCCTTCCTGGATGATTTCCTCTTTTGATAATAATCATCCTTGGACTGTGATGTGAAAGGCTTAGATTTCCACTACGTATTCTTTAAGAATCTCTGGAACTGTCTTGTGAATGCTGCAAAGTCTTCATCTGAATTACTGCTGTCTGAACTGGGATTATCTGAATTTTCTGAGATCATTTCTGCATCTCTCTTAGGAAAATATGGACACATTTTCCTATGCTTCCTTGTAGCTTCAACCTTGAAAGCCACTGACTTTTCTTTATAGTCACCCTTTGTGTTTTTCTCTTCCTCCTTTCTGGCCAACAGCTGCATCTCATAAGACTGCAATTTTCCAAACAGTGTTGGAGGAGAAATCTCATCCAGTCTGGCCACTTCCCTTATGGCACAGATTTTTGTATCCCAATTCTTAGTCAAAGAGCTAAGGAATTTATCATTTAACTCATAAGTACTGAAAACTCTTCCATTAGACATAAGTTCATTGACAATCCTATAGAACTTCTTATAACATTCAGTAATACTTTCAGACTTGGCTTGTCTGAAACTCACATATTCTTGATTAAGCATAGATTTTCTATCTTGTCTAACCTCTTCAGAACCCTCCATGTAGATAATCAATGTGTCCCACATCTCCTTGGAGGTTTTGCAGTGTATTAGATTTTGGAATATTGAATCATCAATGGCACTTACTATTATATTCTGGGCTCTTTTATCCATTGTACCCAAGATGATTTCATCCTTAGTTATCTCTGAAAAATCCTTTGGAATTCTTTGATTGGCATCAAGAACAGAAATCTTCATAGGAACATATGGTCCTTCCTTAACTGTTATGTAAATTCTAGGATCAGATGCCTCCATAAATAGTCTGACCCTTTCCTTCCATATTCCAAATATATCTTTCCTGCAAAGGGGCAATTTCATTGAACCAAGTTGTTTATGGTTTTCTCCTGAACCCATCTTCTTGAAATAAATTCTTCTGCCTAACAGATCTCACTCAAGCTATTAAGTCTAACTTTGAGTAACCTCGCTTTGATACCACTTGAAAGAATTGGTGCCTAACCACCTAGAGGGGGGTTAATAGGTGTAATTCCTTTTTCTTCTAAGGCAGAAAATCTATTCAGTTAATTAATTAGAAACAGTTAATTCTACAGCTAACATAGCACAGAATTCACAGAATCACACAATCACAGATTGCACACAGGTTTTATAGTGGTTCTCCAAGGTCTGGGTACATCCATTTTCCCCCTTCATCTATCTAGCAGTGTGCTAGATTCGGCCTAACTTCTTCTCTTCACCTCAGATCCTCAGATCTTACAGTAGCACAGAACCCCAAAAAGGCTCCTACAACTCAGAGTGAGTACATACTACTACAGCTCAGGCAATCTGCCCTACATCAGCCTTCAACAAGGCCTACAACTCAGAGATCACAATCTCCTACAACTCAGACTCACAGCCCTACCTCAGCCTTCAACAAGGCCTACCACTCAGAGAAAATACTCTCCTACACTCAGCCTTTATAAACACAGGCTTAAAACTCCGATCTTATAAAGATCCTATAGAAAATTGATTTAAGTTTGTAATATACCACCACCCTAGTAGAGAGATAAAGGATGGATGGCTTCTTGATCAGTTCTTGGAAGAATCTGATGGCAGAGAACAACCACTCTTAGCTTTCTTCAAAGCTTCTTGAATCTGAATTCAGTAGGGTTGAACTCCTGTGAAGTTGATCTTCAATCAGCTTCTTTCTTGATATTTATATCTCAATCTGAATCCTTCTTGGCAGTCTGGTTCAGCAATTGCACTTCAGAGACTTGTTGATATAAGCCCCTTCCTTCTCTTCAATAGATGGAGCTCTCTCTCTCCAACTTCTTCTTAGATCTTCTTAATTCTGTATCTAGTTCTCTTATGTCAAATCGATCAATCTATTTTTTTTTGTTGAAGGAGAATGCCTTTATATAGACTTTCTCCATGGTAATCGGCTGATCTGGTTTCTAACAAACTTCAGACAGCTCTGACAGTTGCAGTAAATCGGTTGGTAATGGCAGCTGTCAAGTCATCCAGTTACTTCTTGAAACTCTGTATCTGTCAGCAAAGTGTCGAGACTGAACTTCATCATGTGTCGACATAAGTAGACTAAGTGTCGACACAAGCCTTGGTGGTGTCGACACAGCTCCATTGGTGTTGACACTACTTCTCGACACAACATCTGTAGAATGTGTCGACACTGATTCTGTGTGTCGACACAATCACTTCTTTTCTTTAACTTTGTTGAAACTCTGCTGTGTGTCGACACAAGTCATGTGTGTCAACACAGTTGATGTCGACAAAGTCTTCTATGTGTCGACACTGCCTCTGTGTGTCGACACAATTGATGTCAACTAAGCTTTTTTATGTGTCAACACTGCCTCTGTATGTCAACACAGTTGATGTCGACAAAACTTCTCTGTGTGTCGACACTGCCTCTGTATGTCGACACAATTGATGTCGACAAAGTCTTCTGTATGTTGACACTGCCTCTGTATGTCGACACAGTTTCTTCAGGTGTTGACACAGCCTTTCTAAGTGTCGACACAGTTTACTCCAAGTGTCGACATAGCTTTTCTCCAGTGTCGACACAAGCCTTCATAAGTGTCGACACAGCTTCTTCTGGTGTCGACATATGGACTTAGAAACTTTTTCCTGCATTCTTGCATTTTCTTAACCTGCACATATAAACTCAAAACAATATCAAATACACCTTGATGCATATCATTGAGTAAGGTGAGGCTTCTTCAAATCTAATACACATTTTCCAATGTACCCAACATAAACATTGCATTCAACCCTGACACCTATTTTATAAAGTGGTATAGGATGCTTTATACAATAGGCCCTACAAAACGACCCCTTAGTTTATAAGTTCGTGCGAGCGTGCTTATAAGTTAAGGTTTATTTCAGAAATCTTTATATGTATGCTTTATAGAAAACTGACACCCTATCGTATAAACAGGTATGGGACTCTTTATACGATAGGAGCCCTACAAAAGATCCCTCGGCTTATGTGTTCTCGCATAAGTTAAGGTTATTTTTCCTTCCTAACTTCTCATGCTTTTATTACTGCCTTATATACTATTGGACTGCTAGTTTAGTTCCGCCGCCATCTGATCATTTTGCTATTCTCCACCTTCATGTCCTCTCCTTTCCTCCTCCCCACTCACTGCCTAGGTGCCATGGGGGAAGGGGCGGGGGATGATAGGACTTAGTCTTTTAGACTAACGGTTTTCGAACCACATCATTTTAGGGAACTGTGGAGCCCAGCATGGAGGAGCAGCCCCGGAGGTCGATGCGCTTGGAGATGGGGTAGTCTAGTACCGGTGTTCAGAGGATAGGGACTGTGAGTCCTGGCCCCTACTATTTATATTGGTTTTGCTTCCGCGATGAGAGATTTGTAGTGAGGACATTGATGTACTAGGCATGAGCCCAAGATTTTTATATTTTTATTATATCTGTGGACACTCCCTTCGTGGTGATCATTTACTATTTTGTGACTTCTGTGGACTTGCTTTTGTTACTTTGCTACTGTTGAGATCGATTTGGCTGGCAGGATCGGCGTTTTGTAGTGATGTCCTTCCTGGGAGTGGAGGTGTCACCGCAAAACGACGGTTCTGGACCTAAGACCCCGTGGTGTTAAAAGGAAAAAAAGGGGGTCTTACAGAGATAGTGTTGAAATGGTTCAGCATGCTTAAGTCTAAGAAGGGATTCTTACCCATGTTTAATGGTGTGCGTCTCTCTAAGGACCTATACAACCCCATATTCGGCAATCAATGGACGACAGGAACCAGATTGGCCAAGACCAGCGGTCTGGTTCGATTGGACGAGTGGAGCAGGTCAGATCACACTCGCTCTAGGGGCTCAACGAGTTGCGGTTGAGTGGAGCCGCCCAGCTCACACTCACCCCAAGAGGCTCGGCAGGCAGCGGGAGAGTGGGGCAGGTCGTGCCCGCATTCACCCGGGGGGGAGAAAGAGGCGGCGAGTGCCAGCTCCATCGAGCACTCACCGCCCCCAGTGAGTGGAGGTTCTAGAGGGCCAGTCGACCAGTCTCTTGTGATGTCTTTTCACTATTTTGCCCTCGTTCGTCTGTTTATAGCCTGTTAGAACAATAGAGTTACGTTGTTGGCAGACCCATTTGGGATGCACATAGCTATTCAAAACAGCGGAGGTTGGCTATTTGTAGGCCATTTTCAGAAATCTATAAATATACCCAAGGGGATACCTCAGAAGGCATGTTTACTTGTTCCCTGATCTTCATGCGCTTTCTGAGGTATCCTTAGCTAGGTATTTGTCTATGGAGGGGAAGCGCTCTAAGATCTTCCGAGTGTGTGGTGGGACCTCCACATCGAGCCCTTGGGTATGTCCCCTCTTCTTCTTCCTTAGTTGTTCAGCTCGCGGGAGAGAGGTAAGTGTGTGATCACCCCTTTCCCAAGGGTGAACTCCATAGAGACCGAGTTTTCGGTTTCAACATTTTTGGTGTGGTGAGCGTGGAGCGTGGTCAGCACAAAAAATATTCAACAGTCTAGATGGCTGGAGGAGAAGGGCAAGGTTCAGACAGGGCCAACTCGCCACCCCCTCCCCCTCTCTCCGTAATGGGGATGTTTGAAGAATTCTGGAAGGAGTTGCTTGGCCTCGTCAGGTTCACACTCAGCGCACGAGCCAAGTGCTCGACACCAGCCATTCCAATCGTCGATATCCCGATTCTAGGCGAGAATGCCCCGACTCGGTGAGCTCGGAAGGAGGTTGTAGAGAAGAGGAGAGGGTGTGAGCTCCCCTGGCAACTGCTTTTCCCGAGCTCGGCGAGTAGAGGCCGATTCGGCAAAATGGGGGTGCAAGATCCTCCGGCTCGCCCAGCAGGGGGAGGCAGCCCCTTTTGTGAGTTGATTTCTTCTGCCCCAATTCTAGAGAGGTTCGGGGCGCCAGAGATATCCTACTACATCGGGAAGGATAACCTGGTCCAGCATATCTAATGTTTGAAGATGCGGTGTCGATAAGGCAGATGTTAGATGCCTTTAAGTGCAGACTCTTTGCCATCACCCTCGAGTAGAAGGCAAGAGAGTGGTTCCACCAGCTACCGACCAACTCCATCTATTGTTTTGAGGACCTGCATCGGGGGTTCATGTTGAGGTTCAGCACTTCCAAGAAGAGGAAGAAGGAGTCAGAGTCCCTGTTCCACATCAAGCAGGGGGTGAATAAGATCTTGGGGAGCTATGTGGACCGGTTTTAGGAGGAGGTCACTCAAGTCCAGGAGATGCTGAGACATACCTTGATGATGGCCTTCACCTTGGGGTTGCAACATGGTTTCTTCAGGATGGAGCTGAAGAGGGTGTCACCTCTCTCCTACGAGGAGCTAATGGAGAGGATGGCAAGGGAAGTCGACGGGGAGGCGTCAAACCTCGAGTTCGCGAAGAAGTTGGCCAGGTGGGCCACGGAAGAGGATAAGGGGCCAAGAGGTGGTCGAGGTCAGGAGGTAAGGAGAGTTGAACCTCTATAGAAGGAGCTACAGCAGCAGCAGCCTGGGTGGGGGCTTTAGGAGCCGAATAACCTGCTTGTCTAGAGGCAGCTGGAGTAGCAAGACTAAGGCCAACGAAGAGGTTTACATGGAGGAGAGAATATCCAGGGGGGCCAGGGTCAGTTCCGCCCTCTAGGATGGTGGTTGGGCCAGAGGCCTCCTCTCCCCGATCAGTACTAGCCTATGATAATAGCCATGCTGAGGCAGATAGGACAGCAAAGGAGGAGAAGGGAGGTCAGGGTGGAGTTACCCTACTGTGACTTCCAGCATGAGGATGGACATGCTACGTCCACGTGACCAGAGTTCCTCAAGGTGAAAGGGAATAGGGAGCGGCAGCAGCGGGACCGTCAGGAGGTGCGGATAGCAGAAGTCCTACCTCTTGAAGAGGAGGACAGGTGTCAGGACCGGGCCAATGTGGGAGCCCGAGGAGGGATTAGAGTGATCCATAGGGTGTGGGGGTTGAGGTCTCCCGGAAGGAAGGCCTCCACACCATATACCGAACGAGCATTAGCTCCACATCCCTGACCCAATCCCCGGAGGAGATGATCACCTTCTCAAGGAAGGACATGCCAGATCACGAGGATCCCTTCTGCATCGTGTTGGTCATCCAGACCACTACCGAAAATTTCACCATATCCCGGATCCTCATCAACAACGGGAGCTCAGTCAATGTCATCTTCAAGAAGGCATTTGATATAATGAAGGTGGAGGCCAAGAGGGTGTTGTCCTCAGATGGGCCTCTATTCGGATACTTAGGAGAGAGAAAGGAGGTTGAAGGGGGCGTGGGGATCCATATTACTCTAAGTGGGCAGTCCCGAAACTATAGGTTCGTCATAGTGAACGCCCTCAGCAGTTACAACACCATCTTTGGATGGCCCCTCATCAGCGCCTTCCTCTACGTCCCCGCATCCTTCCACTAATGCTTGAAGCTCAATGCCGAGGTGTTGGGTATTGTATCCACAATTACCTGGATTTGAGGAAGCCACCTGTCAAGCTAAGATGAATTCACAATGTATTTGATGAAACATCTTAAGTTGTACTTGCAGCTCCTCCACGCTAAGTGCACACCAATGTCAGGGTGCAGTAGGTCAATATACACGGGTCTGCAAGACGTAATCCCTCGTTGAGCAGATCAGTGTGTTGG
The DNA here is from genome assembly GCA_039583875.1 of Platanthera guangdongensis. Taxonomy (NCBI): domain Eukaryota; kingdom Viridiplantae; phylum Streptophyta; class Magnoliopsida; order Asparagales; family Orchidaceae; genus Platanthera; species Platanthera guangdongensis. The sequence continues at coordinate 153,541,515 of CM077162.1, forward strand.
CCTACGTGTACTCTCTCTATTGGAGTGCACTTACTTTCAAGTACAGGGCCGTTCATATGCAAGAGAAGACAAGGAGCATGGATGGGTCAAGGAGCAGCTCCAGGGTGGAAGACGAAAATTCGTCCAAGGAAAATTCGACGAGAATCACCAAGTGATTCTCGCCGATTCGACGAGAATCACCAAGTGATTCTCGCCGATTCGACGAGAATCATTAGTGATTCTCGCCGACTCCTTCTGGCTACCTCAAAACGGTGCCAAGTAAGATTCGGCGAGAATCACTAGTGATTCTCGCCGAACCAGTGGTTAAGCAGATCATGGATACCAAGTGAAAATCGCTGAGAATCAATAAGTGATTCGTCGAGAATCACTTGGTGATTCTCGCCGATTCGTCGAGAATCACCTGCGATTCTCGCCGATTTTCACTTAGCGTTTTCTCGGGAAGTTTCTGAACCGGATTCTACAGCTGTCAATTTTCTGGACCGGGATTTAGGGATTTCTATTGTTGGTCCCACAAACGGTCATATTGGAGTTATCTACAGTATATATATTCGGGTATTTTGAACAGTAAAAGACAGAGAAAGAAACCGAGCCGCGACGTAACCCTAAAACCGCGATTCCTCTCCGCCGCCGCCGTCGCGCTCGGGAACGTAGGTCGCCGTCAACAATCGGGAATCCTTCGTGATCTCCGGCGACAGAAGCTTAGCAAAGCTTGAGTCTCACGTGTCTATCCAGAGATCTCTTGTCTCTCGATTTGTTGACCGGGAAAAACTCCCCCGTCCGAATCGATCGAGACGACCGATCCTCGTGTGACCGTTGGAAGACCAAGCTAGCTTCGCTACAAAGTTTGGATCTCCAAGTTCAGCAGTCGCTCATCATCACAGTTGCCGATCCCGAAGCTAGCCGCCGCTCGTGTTGCCGCCGCCGGTTCCGTGGAGATCCTCTCCAAGAGAGACCAAGGTTGTAGACTCTTCGTTGACTTCACGAACACGTCGTCGAACGAAGAGGAACATCGTAGTCTTCAAACGAAGTTTGTATCTCGTGTACATTCTATATTTACTTTTGTTGTAAAGGAACTTTTGTTCCGTGTTGTAAGGGTTGGGTGCAACCCGTTTTGTGGGAGTGTTGACTCTCACGTGTGGAAGGGTTCCTTCCGGTAGTGCAGGGATTGGATTTTAATCCCGTTAGAGAAGTGACCGAGTCGTCCCTTGTTGGGGAGATAGGTCGAAGGGGGAAAGTGGATGTACCCAAGTCGGGGAACCACTATAAATTGCCTGTGTATTCTGTGTGCTGTGCTTTTTCCTTTTATTGTGCAGGTACGTTCGTAAATTCCGCAAAAGCGCTACTCGTCACCTATTCCCCCCCCCCCCATAGGTGCACATAGCTGACACTAGGTGGACTTTCAAGTGGTATCAAAGCCAGGTTACTCATCAAAAAGGTTAACACCTTGAGTAGAATCCTGCCACCAGTGTCAGAAGCATGGATCTGGATTATGAAATACCACCACTCAAACTCCCCGCATGCACAAAGGATTATTATCCCATCTGGAGAATGAGGGTGTCATTTCACCTTGATGCTATCGATCCTCGAGCATCCTTCATCCTGGAAGAGGGTCCGTTTATTCCCATGAAGACCTCCGACTCTGGGATCCAAGTGCCCATGGACATTGCTGAGATGTCAGAGACGGAACTATCACTATTTCACTTGGACGAGAGGATTCGTCAAATTATCATGAATATCTGGTCTGGAGCCTCTCGCTCTAGATTGGAAAAATGTAGAACGGCTAAATCTCTGTGGATGATGATCTCTGAGCTGATGGGGGGGGGGGGGGGGTCAGAGAAAGCTGGAATATGCTGTCAATCAGAGGATTAAGCGTATGTGGGGGTCCTCACTTCTGAAGATGAAGGCAAGGATCCCTCGGACTGCATCAGAGCTCCAGTGTCCGTGTCAGAGACTGAAGAGGATAGTGAGGAAAGCAGCTCTGATGTGGATGAAACAATAGTCACTGGATCTAATGACAATAACACAGAGGTGCAGGTAACTTCTTCATCCTGCCCCGTATCTCTTGAAATTTCTGAAGACAGGAACTGCCCTCCTTCAGAAAATGCTGAGTTCTTGAAGAGAGCCCTTCAGTCAAGCAATCTACTTGCTGAGGAGCAAGCTCAAGAGATTGCTCGACTGAAGGTCTTGTTGGTTCTCCAATTGGCGTCCAACAAGGCCAAGGACTCTAACATCTCAGCTCTAGAGAGTAGTCTGGAGAATGAGAAAAGAATAGTATCAAACTTCTCCAAGGTTGATGCCATTAAGAGAAAGCAAGAAAATGGGTGGATCTCCCGGATTATCAATTCGTGGAGAAATGGGGAAACGGTATTTCGACCCCCCACTCCAAGCAGGAAGGCAACTCATCATGCCTTCAGGTATGACCACAGGCATAGTCGTGGTCACTGCAAGGGTGATCTGTCCCCATGTGGAGACACCCGGAGTGCAAGGGCCGGCATGGCCACCCACGAGAGAATACCTAAGGCTCATTCTGAGCCCTTTGTATTCACTGCCACTGCCTCAACACAGTGTGGATCTGCATGTCCCAGCTCACAGAAGACTTCTCACCACTCGAGGACACGGGATATAGAGGATAGAAGCCATGATGTCAGGTTTCATGGGGCCTCTGTAAGGGAGATGCCTGAAAGAATGGCACCACCTTCCCGGCCTCATAACGCTCACAACATGCATTCTTTTCACCCTTCCACGTGTCACGATGGAAGAGGAATTTTTGTGACGAGATCATGCCCTATCCCGTTTATACCTAGGACCGTGACCTCATCAGTCACTAGATCAGGTCGGAAACGGCGATACAACATTCGCCCATGTTGGTGTTGTGGCAAAGTGGGACACTTTGCCATGACTGTTGGCACAACCCCTCTGTGCCCACGGCAAGGGCTTATCCACATTCTCGGGACAGAGGTAGTCTTCCAGGCAGGTTTTCTGAAGGAAGGCAGTTGCGTGCTTATGCTAACAGGAACCTAGGACCCAATATGATTTGGGTTCCTAAGGTAAAGTAATTTTTTTTTTCTTGCAGGGTAGTCTAGGTCCCCGTGAATATGATGGGAACTAGACAGTAGGTGGCTCAAGACTAAATTGGAACAAGCGTCTGCAATAACAGATGTGCTATCTGTTTGAGCATACTCACATTGAGCCTCTAATGTGTTCTACCTGTGGGACTAAGACGATGACTCTCAAAATCCCAGGTAATTTTGATCAGTTCAAGGACTTGCGTCATATTGCATCCTCATATATATATATATTTCTATCCATGTGTATATTTATACTTATGCTTATACATGTATGTGTGCATCTCTAAGGATAGGTTAACTCAATGCATGCAAACCTTTACACATCAATAAAGGGTTAACGAAGATATGTCATCGTGAATCTCGACAACTCACAATTGACATCAAGAAGTTTTTGGAAAAGCCTCGTTCAAATCCAAATAGATTGACTTTAAAATATACATGTATTTATCATCTTTATATTGACTTGACATCAGAAAATTTCAAAAATGTTGCAAGCTTCTCAACGTGAAAACTTCTAGTTAAGAGACCTCTCAATTTCGAATTAGACAAATGGTATCAGAAACCGAGTTAAACAAATCTCCTGTCAGACAAATCCTGCCGACCCTTCGCATTCTTCACGAATCTCGCCGAATTAGTCAAATCCCGCCAACCCTTAGCCTTCTTCACGACTCCCGCCTCACGTCGCAGCAAATCTCCCGCAAGAGTTCTTCCGCAGACTTGCCGAAACCCGCAAGAGCTTTCCCGACGACCCGCAGCAAGCTCCTCGCCTACGCCAAACATCAACGTGAAAATTTCTAGCAAGCTCCCGCCGACTCTCCTCCTCTAGACACTCGCCGAGGGGCCACTCATCGCCGCAAGGGACACTAACCGGAAGGACACCTCGCCGACTCCTGCTGGAAAGCTCGCCTCCATCAAAGGTTTCCCGGAAGCATCCCGCCGAAGCCTTCACCGACGAACTCTTCGAGTTTCGATTTCTCTCCGCTCGAACCAACTCACCGTCTTCACCGCTAGGTATCCCCTCACCCTCACTTGGACGTGATCACTAGTATCACTTCTTTTTTGATTTTTGATTAAGCGATGAATAGGGCTTCTCTCTCTAGATCTACGATGGCTCCACGGACAACTGCTGGGTTGATCTCTGGTTGCGAGCTGGTTCGAACTGGGTTTTCTCACGCCTCGGACGAATTCCGCAATATCATTCTGATGCTGGAAGAGGCTGGGCTAACCTTCGTCTTGGAGCACCCTTGCAAAGTTTTGGACAAAGAGGTACTGGAGTTCTTCGCCACCGCAAGACTCCGAAAAGGCGACTCACTAATCAAAAGCAAGGTGGCTGGGGCAAAGGTCAAGCTGTCTGCCAGCAAGCTGACTCGCTACCTGCAGCTTTCTAGCTCGGAGCAGGAGGACTATCTGGAGGACAAGGACAAAAACAGAACTCTCTTATTCTGCGGTCTCCAACGAGGAACTCGATCAATAAAGAGGAAGGATATGAATGAAGAAGGGAAGCTCCTGTCCGACATTATTGGAAAGGTGCTCATCTGCAAGCCAGGCTCTCATGACCATATCTCAGGGGATATGTTCAAGATCCTGATAGCCGTCGTCTGCCGCAAGAGGTTTAACTGGGGGGGAGTTGCTGTTTGAGAAGATCAAGGACACCTTGGGCTCTCCAAGTTTTGGCCGCATCCTAAGTCTATATCTAAACCAGCTAAATGGAGACAAATTCGACATGAGTAAGGGTGTCCCTCTCCACTACTTGAAGAAGATGGACACAAGTGTGTCTGATCGATGGGAGAGGCGTATTGGGCAGACTGCAGTGGAAGAGCAACAAGGAGTATCTCCAGCAGTAACCCCCGGTGAAATTCCTGACACCCTGCCTGCAGGAATCGAGGGGGAGCCTCTACCCCCTCATACTGAAGTAATATCTGACTTCTCCCAGGTGGCCAGGGATGCGGTGGCCGAAATTCATGAAGTAAGTGAACCTGAGCTGGAGGATGAGGAGGTCCTGAACAGAAACACTCAAGGAACCGAAGCTGATGCACAGGGGACTGCTGACCAAGAGTTAGAAGAGGATGCTGCTGCTATAGATGATTTCTTGGATGATGACGGAGAGGACGATGAGAATGAGGGACATGAAGTATTGGAGGGTCCGGATCTTGTTGAACCTCCATCTGAAAAGAATGCACCAGTGGAGGGGGAGTCAGATAAATCTCCAGAGGCAGCTAGCATTCCTCCATTAGAGACTGTGATTGTATCCAGCTCTACAGATGCGTCTGCTGAAATACAAGGCCCACAAGTGCCTCCGGCTATTCCGTTACGAGATGAGCTAGCCACTCACACTGTCAATATCATTCAGGGCATTGTGAATGAACTTAAAGCCTCCTTTGATGAAGCTCAGAATAAACTGCTGAACAGGATTAAGACTTCTGAAAATCTGATGCTCAAGAATATGGTGGAAATCAACCATAAACTGGACGTGATGGAGAAGAAATTTGAAGAGAAGTATACCGCGGCCGGCGAAGCTGTCACACTCCTAATGGCCGGTTTGAAAAAGAATACTGATACTCTTGCCGTCGTCAATCAGAATGCACATGTTGTAGCCAACAACATTCAGAAGTTTGACGGTAATATGGTAACTCTTAACGACAATCAGCAAGCCTTAGTCTCTGAATTCTCCAAGACCACCAAGCATATTGATGACTCCCTGCACTCATATGCAAACTGCATCGCTGTTGAAGCCAAAAAGGGGGAGAAAGAGTATATAGCTAAGTTGGCCTAGCTTCAAGAAAGCATGAGCACACACTTCGCACAATCAAGTAAATATGTCTATGAGAGCTGCTGGTGGATGCTCCAACAGGCGTTAGGTACGTTAGGCATCGTTCTGCCTGACAATCCTGCAGGTATTCATGTTCCTGAGATATCTACGGCCGCTGAGGGAGTGTGTGCTGCTGAGGACTTAAGTACAAGTGCTGCAGATGTTCCCACAAATGACGCTGATGCTAGGGCTCTCTCCAAAGCTAAACTGAGGAGCATGTTTGACCAAGAGGCCTTAGCAAAAGCCAGGGGAAAGAGAAAAGTTCAGGAAGGGACCTCCAAGGAGACTCTAGCTGAGAAGAGAATCAGAATGAGTGAGGAGGATGTACGAAACGAAAGGTGGAGTCCAGTTTCAAGGAACATCATCTTAGACACCTTCTGGCTGCAAGAAAGAGGAGAGATCAATCGAAACGAAGTATATAGCCAGTATGAGTGGGAAACGCACAAAACGTTTGAAGCGAAACGCAACATCTTTTTCAGAAACAACAAGGATGTAGATAAAGTTCCTCCTCCTAGGTATTACCCGAAGCCCAAAGAATACATGGAGAGGCAAAGCAAGAAGTACTTGGCTCAAAATCCTAAGGGTGACTTAGCTAAGGAAAAATAGTCAAAAACTTATAGCTGGTCACTTTTTCTTAAGAACATTTAATGATTATTGTTATCATATAAACAATTCTGAGATTATATGTGTATATATTTATATTGGTATATATATTAGAATTTGTGAATGACTCAAGTCCTGATCTGTTTGCTCATACTCTCTTGTGCTGCATGTTAAATTTCTGAATGCTATGTTTATTATTTGATAGGTGTTATTCATCTTAGCTAGTAGGGTTTTGGCTTCGTCAAATAGGGGGAGATTGTTGGGTATTGTATCCACAATTACCTGGATTTGAGGAAGCCACCTGTCAAGCTAAGATGAATTCATAATGTATTTGATGAAACATCTTAAGTTGTACTTGCAGCTCCTCCACGCTAAGTGCACACCAATGTCAGGGTGCAGTAGGTCAATATACACGGGTCTGCAAGACGTAATCCCTCGTTGAGCAGATCAGTGTGTTGGCCTACGTGTACTCTCTCTATTGGAGTGCACTTACTTTCAAGTACAGGGCCGTTCATATGCAAGAGAAGACAAGGAACATGGATGGGTCAAGGAGCAGCTCCAGGGTGGAAGACGAAAATTCGTCCAAGGAAATTCTCGCCGATTCGACGAGAATCACCAAGTGATTCTCGCCGATTCGACGAGAATCACCAAGTGATTCTCGCCGAATCGACGAGAATCATTAGTGATTCTCGCCCACTCCTTCTGGCTACCTCAAAACGGTGCCAAGTAAGATTCGGCGAGAATCACTAGTGATTCTCGCCGAACCAGTGGTTAAGCAGATCATGGATACCAAGTGAAAATCGCTGAGAATCAATAAGTGATTCGTCGAGAATCACTAGCAATTTTCGACGAATTGTCGAGAATCACTTGGTGATTCTCGCCGATTCGTCGAGAATCACCTGCGATTCTCGCCGATTTTCACTTAGCGTTTTCTCGGGAAGTTCCTGAACCGGATTCTACAGCTGTCAATTTTCTGGACCGGGATTTAGGGATTTCTATTGTGGGTCCCACAAACGGTCATATTGGAGTTATCTACAGTATATATATTCGGGTATTTTGAACAATAAAAGACAGAGAAAGAAACCGAGCCGCGACGTAACCCTAAAACCGCGATTCCTCTCCGCCGCCGCCGTCGCGCTCGGGAACGTAGGTCGCCGTCAACAATCGGGAATCCTTCGTGATCTCTGGCGACAGAAGCTTAGCAAAGCTTGAGTCTCACGTATCTATCCAGAGATCTCTTGTCTCTCGATTTGTTGACCGGGAAAAACTCCCCCGTCCGAATCGATCGAGACGATCGATCCTCGTGTGACCGTTGGAAGACCAAGCTAGCTTCGCTACGAAGTTTGGATCTCCAAGTTCAGCAGTCGCTCATCATCACAGTCGCCGATCCCGAAGCTAGCCGCCGCTCGTGTTGCCGCCGCCGGTTCCGGGGAGATCCTCTCCAAGAGAGATCAAGGTTGTAGACTCTTCGTTGACTTCACGAACACGTCGTCGAACGAAGAGGAACACCGTAGTCTCCAAACGAAGTTTGTATCTCGTGTACATTCTATATTTACTTTTGTTGTAAAGGAACTTTTGTTCCGTGTTGTAAGGGTTGGGTGCAACCCGTTTTGTGGGAGTGTTGACTCTCACGTGTGGAAGGGTTCCTTCCGGTAGTGCAGGGATTGGATTTCAATCCCGTTGGAGAAGTGACCGAGTCGTCCCTTGTTGGGGAGATAGGTCGAAGGGGGAAAGTGGATGTACCCAAGTCGGGGAACCACTATAAATTGTCTGTGTATTCTGTGTGCTGTGCTTTTTCCTTTTATTGTGCAGGTACATTCGTAAATTCCGCAAAAGCGCTACTCGTCACCTATGCCCCCCCCCCCCCATAGGTGCACATAGCTGACACTAGGTGGACTTTCACGAGGGGATCCAGGTTCGGGTCAGGGGTGACCCCAAGGTGGTGAGGGAGTTCTATGTCACCGCCGTGAACTCAATCTCTTGGCAGGAGGGAGCTGAGTAGACGGAGTGGACGATGGAGGAGGTGGAGCAGTAAGTAGGTAGAGTAGAGATGGAGGTAGATGAGAGCTGCACCTGAGTAGAGGAGGCGGGGGAGTCTAGGAAGAGTCGGCCGAGGTGATGGCTGTGGAGGAAGCTGACGAGGAGGTCCTTGTCCCGGGAGAGGGAGACGTGAGATAATGTGGAGATTGGTCTCATCTGCAGGCTGGTGAAGAGGTGGTGGAGATGGAAGTTATCCCCCATGGAGGCAGGGTGAAGAAGGTGCACATCAGTGAGGGGCTGACCCTGGTCGACCAGGAAAGGATGTTGGCATGCATCCAAAGTAAAGTGGACATCTTCTCCTCGAGCGCAATGGAGATGCCAGGGATCGATGCAGACATTGCCTGCCACCGCCTCAACCCGGATCCAGAAGCTCGCCCCATCCAGCAAAAGAAGGGGTCCATCGCGGATAAGCTGGTGGAGCCCATTAGGGAGGAGGTGGCCATGCTCTTGAGGGCCGTCTTTGTATCCGAAATTCAATACCTCGGCTGGGTCTCCAATGTAGTCATTTTAAAAAAATGAGACGGCCGGTGGAGAATGTGTGCTGATTTTTCTTTACTTAATAAATCATGCCCTAAGGATTGTTACCCCTTGCCTTGAATCGATGTGTTGGTTGACTCAGTTGTCAGTTTTCCTATAATGACTTTTTTAGATGCTTTCTTAGGTTATCATCAGATCAGGATGCACCCCCGATGTGAAATATGTCTCCTTCATCACAGGGGATGGGTGCTACAACTACAAGATGATGCATTTTTGTCTGAAAAATTCTGGGGCAACATACCAAAAGATGATGTATCGGGTCTTCCAAGAGTAGAAGGGGAGGAATCTCGAGGTTTATGTGGATGACCTGATGTTTAAGATTCGAGGGGTGGACTCCCACCTCTAGGACCTAAAGGAGACTTTCAGCACCTTACGCAAATACAAGATGTGGCTAAACACCTTGAAGTGTGTTTTTGAGGCTAGCAGGGGGAAGTTATTTGGCCATCTTCTCACCCCAGCGGAGGTGGAGCCAAATACTGACAAGGTCAAGGCGATCATGGAGTTGGGGTTGCCTCGTAATGCTAAGGAGGTGTAGTGGTTGACAGGAAAGTTGGCAGGGCTAAGTAGGTTCCTTTCCCGGGCTGGGGAGAAGTGCTCCCCCTTATTCAGAGCATTGAGGGAGGCCAAAAAGTTCGAATGGACTGGGGAATGCGAGGAGGCGTTCCAGGCCTTGAAGAGGCAGTTGACTCAAGCCCCCTGCTCCAAGGGCCGAAGGAGGGCGAGTACCTATATTTGTATCTCAAGGTCGGAGCAGAGGCCTTGAGCTCTGTCTATGTTCGGGAAGAGGGGAAGAAGCAGTTGCCCATATACTATGTGAGTTGGGTTCTGAGGAAGGCAGAGCTTCGCTATCCCATCCTGAAGAAGCTGTCCTTTGCTCTAGTCATCTTGACTCGGAGGCTCTGACCCTATTTCCAGGCACACTCCATCTGAGTGGTGACTTACCATCACCTTTATAACATGTTTGATGGGGTGGAGCATTCAGGAATATTGGCAAAGTGGTCAGTGAAGCTGATTGAGTTTGATATCTCCTTCGTCCCCTACCTCTCGATCATGGCCCAAGCAATGGCCAACTTTATCGCAGATTATATGGTCAAGGTGGCGGAGGTAGAACTCACTCGCTCGATTCCTTGGAAGGTGATGGTGGACGGCGCGTCAGGAAGACACTCCTTAGGGGTAGGGGTGATCTTGGAGAGCCCACGGGGAACGAGGATCGAACAAACAGTGGTGGTGCACTTTCCCATCACCAACAACAGGGCCGAGTATGTGGCCGTGATAGCAGGATTGCGCCTGGCCAGGGATCTAGGGGTGCAAGATATATAGGTCTTCACTGACTCCATGGTAGTGGCCTCCCACATCAACGGGGAGTTTAAGGCAAGGGAACCTACGCTCCAATTATACTTGGAAAAGATGAAGGGGGTCATTGGCATGTTCCAGACCTTCTCCATTCGACATGTGCCGCGGGAGGAGAATGAACAGGTTCATCAGCTAGCCAAGCATGGTCCCCGGGTGGGGGGTGCCATCACTGACCTATTATGTCCTTCCATCCAAGGAGGGTAGCTAATGGAGGTGGACCAACACAACTCGTGGATGGATCATTTTTGCAACATTTCTATCCACAGGAGAGTTCCCGGAAGGGATGGACAAGAAGAAGTTCAAGCACAAGTCAACATATTATCTTATGCGTGACAGGCAGTTGTACAGGAAGACTCTCTCAGGGATGCTGGCACATTTTGTGGCCAAGAGGTAGGTTTAGAGTGTCTTGGAAGAGCTCCACTCAGGATAGTGTATAAGCCACTCGGGAAGCAGAACTTTGGAGGGAAGAATAGTATGGCAAGGGTACTTCTGGCCGACCCTAAGCCGGGATGCCGCAAAATTTACATGGAAATGCCACAAGTGCCAGCTGTTTTCCCCCCTCCAACTTCAACCGGCTCAGCAGCTCAGGAGTATCATGGCCCCCTAGCCCTTCGCCATTTAGGGGATGGATTTGGTAGGACATTTCCCCTAGGCCAGGGGGCAGAGGAGGTTTTTGGTTGTCATAATAGACAATTTTTCTAAGTGGTTGGAAGTGAAGGCGTTGACCAAGTTAACCTCCCAGGTAATTAGGAACTTTGTTTTGGGGGGAGATCATCTGTCAGCATGGGTTACCGCAGGCCATCATCACGGATAATGGGCCTCAATTTGTCAGCACCAAGTTCATCAGTTTTTGCGGGCAGCTTGGAATCGACCTCAGGTTTGCCTCGGTCTACCATCCTCGGAGCAATGGGCAGGTGGAGGCGGTAAATAAGATCATCGTGAATCTCCTTAAGAAGAAAGTGGGAAAATTGAAGTGTAGCTTGGTGGAGCAGGTTCCTTCGATTCTCTTGGTACTTAGAACCACTCCCAACATGACCACAGGGGAGACCCCCTTCAAGCTCTCCCATGGATGCGAGGTAGTGCTCCCAATAGAATTCGAGGTCCGGACGCCTCAGGTGGTCAAGGTAGAGGAAGGGAGGGAAGAATGGCAAGCTGAAAATGAGGAGGAGCTATGGCTCTCCCTTGACATGGTGGAGGAGCTGTGTGATCTCTCCACCATTCAACAGAAAGAGGTGAAATGGAGAATGGCTAAGTACTTTGACAAGTATGTCAGAGTTAAATAGTTCGCGGAAGGGGACTTGGTCCTGAAGAAGGTGGATGCGGCAATGAGATCAGTGACAGTGGGGAAGCTCAACCCGAACTAGGTGGGTCCGTACATTATCCAGGATGCTCTAAGGTTGGGGGGTATTGCCTCCAAGATGTGGAGGGAGAGACCCTGAGTCATACATAGAGCGGTGATGACCTGAAATGTTTCTATCCGTAAAAGCACGCACATACCTTCTTTTAATGAATATGAAATACTTTGATGCTCAAATTCCCTTGCAGATCAAGTTTACGGCAAGTATTTACCAAATAAAGTCATAAAATGCCCCAGCTGCAAGGCTTCCATCTAGTTGGCGGGGTCAGAGATTGATTGATTGATGGCAAGTTTTTCTCGCTCTGGGGTTAGGTTCCGAGATGCTCCCACTGTCAGACTTCCACCTAACTAGCAGGGTCGGGTTCCTCAGGTGACGTTGTTATGACCCTAGAGGGCTGAGACCGGTTTATGCTCAACACCCACCGTCAGGCTCTCACCTAGCTGATGGGCCAGTGGTAGCGCCCGGAGGATTTTTGAAGGCAAGTTTTTCTCGCTCTGGGTTAGGTCCCGAGATGCTCCCGCTATCAAGCTTCCACCTACCTTGCAGGGCCTAGATGCCCGTTGGATGTTATTATGACCCTTGAGGGTGGAGACCAGTTGATGATCAATACCCTCCGTCATGTTCTCACCTAGCTGATGGGCCGGTGGTAGCACCCGAGGTTTTTTGGATGGTAAGTCTTTCTCGCTCTGGGGTTAAGTCCCGGGATGCTCCCGTTGTCAGGCTTCCACCTAGCTGACAGGGTTGGGATCCATGTTGGTCATCATTATGACCTTGAAGGGCTGAGGTTCGTTGATGCTCAACACCTACCATCAGGCTCTAACCTAGCTGATGGGCTGGTGGTAGCACCCAGAGGTTTTTGGATGGCAAGTTTTTCTCGCTCTGGGGTTAGGTCCCGAGATGCTCCCGTTGTCAGGCTTACACCTAGTTGGCAGCATTAGGATCCTTGAGTGACTTCATTATGACCCTGGAGGGCTGAGTCTGGTGGATGCTCAACACCCGCTATCAGGCTCTCACCTAGATTATGGGCCGATGGTAGCGCCCGAAGGTTGATGGATGACAAGTATTCTCGGCCTGGGTTAGGTCCCAAGATGCTCCCAATGTCAGTCTTCCACCTAGCTGGAAGGGCAGGGATTATCGAGTGATGTCATTATGACCATATAAGGCTTAGTACGGTAGATGCTCAACACTCGCCGTCAGGCTTCCACCTAGCTGATGGGCCAGTGGTAGCGCCCGGAAGTTGATGGATAACAAGTATTCTCGCTCTGGGGTTAGGTCCTGAGATGCTCCCACTGTCAGGCTTCCACCTAGCTGGAAGGGTCGGGATCCTCGAGTGACGTCGTTATGACCCCAGAGGGCTGAGTCCGGTGAATGCTCAACACCCATCGTCAGGCTCTCACCTAGCTGATGGGCTGGTGGTAGCGCCCGGAGGTTGATGGATGACAAGTATTCTCGCTCTGCGGTTAGGTCCTGAGATGCTCCAGCTGTCAGGCTTCCACCTAGCTGACATGGCCAGGATCCTCGAGTGACGTCATTATGACCCTGGAGGGCTGAGTACGGTAGATGCTCAACACCTTACGTCAGGCTCTCACCTAGCTGATGGGCTGGTGGTAGTGCCCCGGAGGTTGATTGATGACAAGTATTCTCGCTCTGGGGTTAGGTCCTGAGATGCTACCACTGTCAGGCTTCCATCTAGCTGGCAGGGCTAGGAGTCTCGGTAGATGTGATGATATCTAAATCAGGAACCCAGACATTTGAACTTCAGAGTCAAAGATCGCATTGTTGATAGGTTGAGCTCGGCAGGTCAGCGAGCCGAAGTGGCGAGCCGAGATCTCGGCAGCTCGGCGAACCGAGATTACTGTCATCTATCACATTTCATCCAGCTAAAAATTTTACTTGGAAGATTCCTGGCTTTCTGCCATGTATTAAAGAAGGAGATCCGTGATTGGCTGGCTGGGCATCCGCTAACCCAGCTCGTCAATCCACCAGCCCGATTGCCATGGAAAAGATAAAGGGTAAAAAGGATGGCGAGTTGTGGGCTCGGCATTTACTAAGGAAGGAAAAAGGAGGTGGTCCTCAGCGATATATTTCCACCGTCCTAAAAATTTTACTTACGAATTTCTAATGATTTCAGCTTGACGTTGGTAAGAAAGAGGAAAGCTCGCGGGCGAGCAGGGTAGTCGCGAGCCTAGCACGACGAGTAATCCTCCCTTGATCGTCTGGGGTTGCCGAGCACTCAAGGCCTCTCTGCGGACACGGATCCTAACACATGCATTCTAGAGGCTCGCTCCACCCTGGTGACGTCGTTCTATGAAGAAGGACAGCTCGCAGGCAAGCGTATTGCAACAAGTAAATTCAAAAAAGGAGAAAGGGGGAGAAAAAGTGTTCTTTTTATTAACAAGTATTTTTACATAGGGGAAGCTCGCCTCGACGAGGTTACAAAAGGGGGGAGCAAAGAATTACAATGGAAGAAAAAACAAAAAAACCAAAGGCGTGAGTCAACTGGTGGGAACAGGTACGCCAAAATGTCCCTTGTCGTGATCTCCTCACATCCCTCCACCAACACCTCCATGTCTGACATCATCTGGAGGGTATAATCGGTGGTGTTGATGGAGTTGACCCGCAGCCTCTCGGTGACCTCAGCCTCACCGTAGACCTTCAACCACTTAGGGGGATGCCCGGATCAATGCCGTCCTAGGGCAAGAAGATGTCCTTTAGGCGAATGAGGTCGCTCCGGAGCCCCTCATTCTCCCCCTTCAGTTTCCAATTCTCCTTCTCCATCTTGGCAGCGCGTGCCTCCAGCTCGCCTGCGCAAGCCTCCAGCTCGGCTGCGCAAGCCTCCTGCTTGCTCGCGGCTTCGGCATCTGGAAAGAAGGTCAAGGTGAGATTAAAATACTTGAAATATCCTAAGGAGAAAAGGACAGGGGTATTCAGCGCTTACCATCCCATCAGCCGCCTTTGCGAGTATGCCCTCGGCAATGCCAAGTCACCTATCCAGATCGGCAGCATTATCCTTGGCAAGGTCCCGCTCATACTCGGCTTTCAACAGGAGGTTGTTGAGGTTGAATCCATGGCAAACCATCATGTGGTGCATCTCCAAGGCCCGCATTTGGACATGCAAGCACTCGTGACTGAGTTGGCACAGGGTCATGTCATTATAGGCCTTGGCATCCTTACTGTAACGTCTCATTTCATGTCAGGCCCCCCACGCGTGTCTTGAGTCAAGAAAACTGATGCAAGTACGGGGAGCGTTGAGTGAGTCGACTGGACTCAACGACTAGATCAGGAATTAACTTTGAAAATTCTGGCAGGTTAGGCATTGAGTGCGTTGAGTGGACTCAACACACTCAATGCAAATTAACTTATAGAAATTTTGGCGGGATAGGCGTCGATAGCGTTGAGTGGACTCAATGCACTCGGCGCCATTTGACTTTGAAATCCTGGCGGGTTAGGCGTCTAGAGCGTTGAGTGGACTCAACGCAGTCGATGTCATTTAACTTAGTTTGTTTTCGCAGGTTAAGGCGTTGAGAGCATTGAGTTGACTCAACGCTCTCGATGACGTCATATAACTCGGAGTTTCTTGCGGTTAACTTAGAATGTTTTCGGCCATAGCTGAGGTAATTTCATCGAGCTCATATATCAAAGGAGTAAAGGATGACCGACAGATAGGCTTGCACCTGAGTGGGGGAGGAGGTGTAGATTCCTCCCGAGAAGGACACGGGTAGTGACACGGGCGGGTCGCTACCCGTGTGGTACCATTGTAAATCTTGCGCCTTCTTTGTGATCCTTCCAGAGAAGTACACGGGTAGTGACACGGGCGTGTCCCTACCCGTGTGGTAATTTTGTATAATTTGTGCCTTCTTTGTGATATTTCTAGAGAAGGACATGGGTAGTGACATGGGCATATCCCTACCCGTATGTGCCCAATCCAAGACTACCTGTGACATGGGTAGTGACCAGAGCTCGGCGAGAATCGTCGAGCAGAGCTTGACGAACATCGTCGAGCAGAGCTCTACGTAACATCGAGCGCAGAATTCTCCCTTGGTGAATTTTCGGGCCGCGTCCTTTCGAAATGACACATTTAATGTGATGATTAGGCGGTCCAATGTCAGGCTGACACGTGACTAGGCAGTTACCCTAATTTCTCACTATTAAAAGGGGAGAAAAACCTAGCCTTCTTTCTTTTATCTCATTTGCCAAGACATCGCTGTAAGAAACTGTCGAAGAGGAAGAGATTGCTGGAACCGATCTTCTTTTCCTATGAAGAACGAACACCAACCAAGGAGAAGAAGATGCTGCCAAGAAGGGTGACATGATCCATGGCTGAAAATGGTGGAAATGCCAGAAAAGAGGTGACCTTCCTACCCTCTCCCTTGGTGAAAGATCTCTAGTCATTCCTAGGTGATATATCGACTCATAAGAGTCTTGATTTGTGAGAAGAAGGTTTCTAGGAAGAGGTCATGCTATGACTTTTGTCCTAGGAATTAGAGTCTTCAACCTTTCCTCACTTCAAATGAAGTTTATGGACTGGTTTCGTGAAGAGAAGTGGCCATATGAGGGTGAATAAAGGAGGATAAATTCTGGATGTTATTTGGAAAGTTTGGTTGGAGGAAGAAGACGAACTGATGACGTTAGATCTACTTTAAGATGCGTGCAGAAATCTATTTTATGTGCGCAGCAGGCTTCGTGGCCATTTTTAGATATGATACGTCTAGATATGGGCTTTCGACTAAACACAAAATCATAGCCCTTAGAAATACCTTTCCAACGAGGGGTTACATGCCTTCACCGGATTCCTGTAGCCTCAGGAATCCCCGATCGAATTTGATGTACAGTAGTCATTCCTGCATATATAGTTCTCATGTTTTTGTTTTCGTCGGCTTTCGGTTTGGTAGAAAGAATGTAGTACAGTAACGTTAATATTTTGTTGAATTTAGTGTATAAGTAATTATGATAAAATAGGTTAATGAAATTTGTTGGATAGATCCCTAATGAACAAATGGTATAGTAAAGTGTACTTGATCGAGGTGATTTGGTGGAGGTTATTGAACAAATGGATTGACGAGTTTGGATGGTAGGAATGATTTAAATACGTGAATCGATCGGGTTGTACTTGATAATGGTAATACATGGAATAATGATGAGGTTGACTTGAAGCTTGATGTACATAACTTGTAGTAATTGTGATGAACAAATGGTTGATGGTTTTTTATTGGTAGATCCATATGTACACGAATAGTTCGAACTTGGTAAAAGAATTGTAACCAGTGATGCTAAAGTCATGTGCTCATAGTATACATGTAATTATGATAACTAAATGGTTGGTGAATATGTGTGGAGTACCATTATGATGATGGTGAACCCTTGGTGTGCTTGGATGCACAAAAATGTGAAAGGTTTGAAAGTGTGTGTGTGTTGCCATACTGAAATTATGTATTGTTAAGAGACTTGGTGTTGAGCTCTTGCGTGTTGTTGAGCACAAAATGTGAATAATGAAAAGGGGGCTCAATGCGGATCCCCATATGTGAAATGCATGTGGTGTGAGTCGACACACGATGTCGTAATCCCGGGTTAAGGATAGTGTGGTAGGTCTACGGGCTCGCCAATCGTCACACTGATGGGAGTTGAGAGCTAGACTTACACGGTTGGGCCTTGGTCCTCGGTGCTCACTTCCTGAGGCACACTCCGTGCTAGTGGATGTTTGGCCTTGGTCCTTTGGTGATTTGTTCAAAGCGGTACCTTTCGTTCCACGAATATAGGCCAGTTGGGCTGGGCTCTTGGTGCACATCTACCTGAGACCCCTTCTGAGTCGTGGTACGCATGTGAGCTCCGCTATTATGTACTTAGCATTAAGTCGTACGAAGTCCTAGGCTTGGTAGTGTGAATGCCCACATAGTAGTGGATAAGCCTGCTCTACTGTCACCGTTTGACCACGACAGTTGATGCCTGAGAGGTTAGCTACCTGCTTGAAAAGTGGGAACTACAAGTCTGTGTAGACATAGCAGTTGCATGTACGTGATCATGGGTGAGTCATTGTATTGCATTCATGGCATTACATTATATTGCGTAAACAAGATCTTCATCGTATAAGTTTGTATGGGCACTCTTATACAATGAGTTACTTTACTGTTGAGCCAATCCTCAACTTATATGTCTGTATGTACATTTGTTGGGAATTGTACCCTACAATGTTCCTCAGGATTTGACGAAGCATCACTATTCTTGCTAAGGGGCATAGTGTATTTGATGTATGATTTATTTCATGCATGCAGGTAGTCCATGGTTGGACAAGTAGAGAAAAATGAGTTGGGCAGTAAACTCAAATTTTGTCGAACTCAGCACAAAGTTCGTCGAACTCAACTCGTTGATCGTCTAGCTCAACTCAGCATAAGCTTAAGAATTCATGATACAAAATTCATCAAACTAAGCTCAGAGTTCGTCGAACTCTGCTCGCTGATCGTCGAGCTCAACTTAGCATAAGCTTAAGAACTCAGGATACAAATTTCGTCAAGCCTAGCACAAAGATCGTCGAACTCAGCTCAACAGTTATCAAGGTAAAAGATAGAAAAATTGTCTAAGTCAAAAAGCACTGAGACTGCTAAGAAGAACAATGATCGTTGAGCTTAGTTCATAATTCATCGAACTCAGGTCAATGCTTATCAATCTAAAGCAAGAAAATATGTCTAAGGTAAAAAGCGCTGAGTCCGCTAAGAAGAAGGCGTTGAGACCGCTGAGACAGCTGAGATAACTAGGAAGATAGCATTGAGACAGCTAAGTCGGCTGAGAAGATGGCATTGAGACAGCTGAGTGATGAGTCCATTTTATATACCTATTTTCGGACTCATCTGGGCTAGTTTTCACGTGTTTGCACATCACTTTTAGTTCTATATCATTCATATTTCATCTTATCTTTATTTCCATAGGAAGTGCACATTTATGCCCGTGGTTGTGTATTTTGTTATTTTTATAGTCTGTTCTCCTTTTTGTTATTGCCTGGAATGTCTGCACAGATTAGTGATTTGTTTTTCCTATCGGTACAGGGGTCGTGTACGTGTTCCGGGATGGTTGTGAAGCAGGAATACTGCGTACGATCATGGGATCTAATGCGCACAACCACTGGTTGTGCACCCCTGATCGTGCGCACTACTCTACGTTTTCTAGAATCAGCCCGGGGTAAGCGCACGACCACTAGACCTAATGCAACTGATCGTGTGCATTGATTCCTCTTTTCTGGAGTCCTGTTTGGGGTAATCGCACGACCATTGAACTTAGTGCGCACGACCACTAGTCGTGCGCCACTGCTCGTGCGCGTTATCCCAGTTCTTCTTCCTAATCTGCCATGCCAGTGCGTACGATCATCGGACATAGTTCGCACGACCACTGGTCGTGCGCCCGTGATCGTGCGCATTGTTCATTTCTGCTTTGTATAAATAGTGCAGGTCTCACCCTAATTCAGGAGAGCGGTGATCACTCGACATTTCTCCGTTGTTTTCCGCCTTCTCCGCCATTTTTCATCATCTTCCATCCTAGGGAGGTGCTCCAGGCAAGCTTTCACCGCCAAATCCACGCCGGAGCTTCCTCTCGGCCTCCTCCTTCATCCTTGAGCTACAAGAAGAGCTTGACCTAGCTTTCTCCATCAAGTTAGGGGAAGTTGTTCCATCCTCCACCGGATTGTGACACGAAGAAGACGGGCCATTGGAAGGTGGTGACAGCCCTTCTCTACCCCGGACGCAGTTGCGGACCGAGCTTGGATGCGGATTGACAACCCGACGATTCTAACCATGAATCCTCAGCAAGGCTTCGGATACGGTCGATTTCGCACACTTTTATTCTCTTGTTGTTGATAGTTCAGTTGAACTTTTTGTATTTGATGAAGCTATTCTTAGTATAATATATGTTTATGTGTAATCATGTCTATGTGATTGTATATTTTCGTTATATTTACTTGAGGTGCGCCCATATTCCATCCACCACCATCCACCCTTACCGTTCTAGCAATTGCTAGAAGCGTACGTAGCGAAGAGGTGCTCACGACCCTCATTCCGCTGTTCTAACCACCTCATCTGCAAGCCTACTCGTCCATCCGCCTAGTGATTTGGTGTATAGCGGCCCGACTAGTCTTCCATCCCGCCTGGTGAAGCATCGCATAGCTGCGTTGCATAGGAGTAGTTGTTAGCCTTTTATTTTCTTTTTTCGCAAATATCAAAACCCCCATCGTTACCGTCGACCCTAAGGACTTCAATCTCAAGTCGTCCTCGAAATTAACTCCACCTTACTGTGTTCCTTGAGAGATCGATACTTTGGAAAACTCGCCCATTTTATATTACTTGTGCGACCGGTTCATTGCTGTGATTTTTGAGCATCAAGTTTTTGGCGTCGTTGCCGGGGAAAACAGTCGTGTGAGTTTTTGTAGAGGAAGATAATAGATTAAAGCCCTTTTTCATTTGTGTAGTTCATTTATTTTGCTTATTTCTTTTTGCCCTTTTCTGATTTTTGATTTAGATAGCAGATCCGTGTTATTTTTATTTTAGCTGTGTAGCACTTTTTCAGCAATTATTTTTGTTCGCGATGGATCCTGATGCTGAGTGCCGTCTACTTGACACTTTGCGCTGATCCATCGATGTCATTGCTGTTATGAATACCGAGCATTGCATTCGGTGTTTGTTATGTCAAGGTGTGGGCCACATGTTGAAGGATTGCCCTCGTTTGTGCAAGCCTTCTCCCTCTGAGGGCGTGTGTACAACAACCTCTCGTTCGCGGAAGACTGTTGCGGACAGGCCTACCAGGGTGTTGTCTGGCCCATGATGAGTTGTAAATATACGTGTTTTTATAGACATTAAATAAGATGTATTCGTTTCTTTTTGTAATTTTTAGTTGTTTTTGCTTAATAAATTGCTTCCTTTTTGTAAATATTTTCTAACTTAAAGTTATTTTTATTTTCTGAATTTTCAGGAAAAATTGCCAAAAACTCAAAGTACACGCCCGTGTACTGTTGGTCACGCCCGTGACCAGGGCGTGATACGTCAAATTCCCGAGAAATGACATTTCTGAAGAAATCGCGTGACACGCCCGTGTCACGCCCGTGTCACCCAAGTCACGCCCGTGACCCATGCCCGTGACCATCCAGATCGACGGAATCGCGCTCAACGATCGTCGACCCAGCTGACACGCCCGTCGACACGCCCGTGTCACCTGACACGGGGCGTGACCCAAGCCGTGACCACTCCTTTCGATGTTTTTCGCTCGACGTTCGTCGAGCCAACCCGACACGCCTAGAGTCACGCCCGTGACCTAGGGCGTGACTCCTCCACCTGGCCGACAAACTGCCGCCGGCAACCTCCCGAAGTCAACAACGCCATTAATCGCCGCACGACACGCCCACCGTCACGCCCGTGACAAGGGGCGTGACCGCCGTGTTTTCCGCCGCAATGTCAACTCGCCGTCAAGTCACCGAAATCTGCTGCTTAACAGTGTCGACACGCCCATAGTCACGCCCGTGACCTGGGGCGTGACCGCCGTGATTTCAGCCGCCAAGTCAAATCTCAAATCAAATCGGAAGGCCGCCATGTGAATAGTGTAGACACGCCCCCGGACACGCCCGTGTCCGAGGGCGTGTCCCGTGAAATTTTTTCTATAAATTCAGATTTCCTGTCTGAATTCCGGGTTCCATTTTTTTGGATCCATTTTGCTTAGGGCTTTGCTGTTAGGTGCTTCCAAATGCTATGTAAAGTTGTTTTCTCCCCCTCTCCTTTATTTTTAGCTTTGTAATCTCCTGTTTAGTTCAATAAATTTGTATATTTTCTCCTTTACATTGTTATGGACTTCATTTATATGCAATCTCTAAGCAATCTTATTTGTTTTTTTACTTTGTTTTTTTTCGCTTTCTTTTTGTACGCGTGTGTGGGTGTATGAGATTAATTTTCATGTTATAATACTTAGTTATTTTTTACTTAGTTTTTGTTAGACTTAAGTTTTAATAGCTTTTATGCATTCCTATAAATCCGTAAAAAGCGTTTTCAAAGTGATTTGTATTTTTGCTAACTTAGATTTTCGTGTTTAGCTCGTAAAACTTTTCGTTCCTTTTTACTTTATTTTCACTTTCTAACCACTTTTGCGGAGTTATAGGAACGAAAATATAGTCGTTTTAATTTTCCGAGCATTCTCATTTTCCCTTTTATTTTCAAAACTTTTTGCCCGTTTAAATTTTATTTCTTCATTTTATGCATTTCTACCGCATTCCATCGGTAGAAATGTATTCATTTCAATTTTTCGAGCACTTGCAATTTTCGTTTATTTTGCAAAAACTTTTGCTCCTTTTAATTTTATTTTCACTTTTTATTCATTTCTACCGCATTCTAGCGGTAGAAATGTAGTAGTTTTAATTTTACAGTCACTTAGTTTTTCTTAATTTTGTACGTGTGCGTGCGTGTATGAGTAGTTTTTATAGCTTTATTTCAATTCCTGTAGAGTGTGTGCGTGTGTTATTTTTATTTTTCCGCCTACTCGCTTGAGTTAAATGGCTGGATTTTATTTCAGTGGAGTGTGTTTACTTCTTGTAGAGTGGGTGTGTTTTAATTTTATGTTGAGTGCGTGAGTGTTAGCTTTCATTTACCGCCTACTCACTTGAGTTAAATGGCCGGTCTTTACTGTAATAATTTGGAATGCCCTTGTAAATGCATTTATTTTCTCCTACTCTTTTGAGTAGGACTTGCTTTCTTTTTCCCGCCCACGCATTTGCGCCGGGACTTGCAATTTTACTGCTTTCATTTCAGTCCTACTCGTTTGAGTAGGACTTGCAATTTACTGCTTTCCATTTACTGCTTTAATTTTCCTGCTTTATTTTTCTGCTTTAATTTTATTGCTTTCAATCGCTGCCGTCCCCATTCCGATGAGTGGCTAACGTTCTTAGCCCTCAGTATCGAAGAGCATTGGGACAGAAAAAATTCCTTTAAATAATTAAAGGTCTTATTTTTCTATTTAATTAAAAATCACTTAAGGTTTGCCCGGGGTTTACGACGCGTAGGACCACATAATCGATGTGTGGGCCCTATTTCCGTAGTACATATGCTAGCTAGCCGAGAGGCCGTGCATATGGACCGATCACCCCTTGGTAAATGGAGTTCCGCACTAACCCTCGAGAGAGGAGGCGCGCCAACTCTACCGGATTGGGTTCCCCACCCAATAGCGGGGTTCTTAGCGTAATGCGGGCATTAAGAGGAATCCTTCGTCGGACGAGAGCCCGGTCGAATAGTCTTAATGTTCAGGTGAGCGATAGTCCTAGAGATAGGTGAGTTCATTTTAGTGGAGCCTCCACGGCCAAGTCTCCGCCCTAATTAATTAGAAACTTAGGAGCTCTTTTTATTTAACGTTTATTTTAGTTCAATGTCTTTTCGGTGCCCTCGAGCTGAGCTCTTCATCGGCTCCACCTTTATTATGCTTTTATGTTCTGCCTTTTCTTTATATAAATAATATCCCGACAAGATAAAATTTTCGGTAAAATAATAGTCCCCTCCAGGGAAGAGTAGAAATAAACGAACCGGCCCCGAGAACAATACGACCTCGATATTCCACCCGGAATATCCTGTACTACACACGATAGGTGCACTTGCCTCCTTTCGTTAAAACTCGATTTAACCCGTTTTATATCCAAATAAATAAATACGCGCGCCCCGTTTTCTTAAATAAAATCAAATCCGCTTTTCTACTTAAATAAAATCGCCCGGGGCGCCGCGCTTCGTAAACATTTTTGGAGTTTTAACCCGCATTAAGTTTTCGGACTTGATGCGAGAAAATATCAATCAAGTTTTTGGCGCCGTTGCCGGGGAGTTTTCGAGTCGTTATTTCGAACTCTGGAATACTATTAATTTTACCTATTATCTATATTTCAACAAAATAAAAAAAAATGGCCAACAAAAATAATAATAATCATAATATTATTACAAATTTATAAAACAAAAAAACAAAAAAATTGACAAACTTATAAAACTAAAAAATTTGAAAAATCTTAAAACATAAAAATTTGAAAAAACTATAAAACAAAAAAATAAAACACAAAAAGAAAAAAAAAATTTAAAAAACTTACCAAAAAAAAAAAACTTTGCTTTCATATAAACAAAAACAAAAAAAAAAAAAAAAAAAAAAGAAAAAAAAAACCACAAAACCAAAAACATAAAAAAAATCTCCTAAAAGACCACAAAAAAAAACACTTTTTTCGCAACAATATGTTTTTAAAAATAATCAATACTTTAAATAAATAAAACTTTTTTCGGCACGTCGCACTCTTGTGCGCGCTAGGGGCTCGCTTATCTGTCCCACTCAACAGCTACGACGTTCGCTTACGCGTCACTTACACAATTGCCCCCTACCGCCCGCACCCTTTAGGCCGAGTTTATCTTTTTCATTTTATTTGTTATGCTTTTGCTACTCGTTCTCAAATAATGCAGGGTTTCCACCCGGGCCTCCCCGAACTCGTGTAAGGGTAGTTCCGACCCCCTCCCCTTTATTTTGCCCATATTATTTGTATATTAATCGTTCCGCATACTTAGATTGCAACATTGGGGACAATGTTGTGTTTAAGTATGGGGGTGTTCTCTTAGCTTCCTATTTTTTTTGCATCTTTATTTTCTGCCCCCCCCCCCCCCCCCCAAAAAAAAAAAAAAAAAAAAAACTTTTTTTTTTTTCTTGTTTTTATAATCTAAACTTTCAAAAAAAAAAAAAAAAAAAAAAAACAAATATTTTTCGCTTTTTAGCATGCCCGCGGCGTTCGACTCATCGAACCAACCACCCAAAGAGTCTGTTCGCGGGCCAATGACTAAAAATCCAAAAAAAAAAGAGAGAAAAACCCTAAAATCAAAAACAAAATGTATTGTTAATTATGTAACAAATAAATCGAATATCTCAATTCTTAACCCTTTTTCGCTCTCCAACAATCTTGTTGCGAGTTAATTTATAAACGAATTATTTTAATTCTTTGCTTACTATTCGTTTATTAATTAGAGAACGATAGATTTAGATATCTGGGGTTAAGTTTTAAAAATTTTCGTATGCTTTTTATTTTAAATAGAGTACCTGTTTTCAGCACCACTTCTAATCTATCTAAATAGTTGCATATTTATTTTGTTAAAAATAACAATCTTAGATTTCAAGTTATGATAACTCCAAGCTTTTTTTGAAATTTAGGAATGTTTCATTTATAAAGGTTGCTCTCAAAAGTTTTTTTTTAGACCTAGTTTTATTTTTGAAAAAACTCTATCACCTTTTTTTCATGTCATACTTGACATGATTTCGTTCCTTAAAAGATCCTATGTCAATGGGAATAAGATTTCGTTCCGTAAACATAGGCATCCAATATTTGAAAAGATTATATGTTATCGAGTAAGAGGATAAAATTCATTACTCCTACACATATACATTGGATTATGAAGATGTTAAAAAAATTTTGTTATGGAAAATAAGATTTCGTTTTCCTAACATCCATATTCGAAAAAAAAAAAAAAATCATTAGAGGTTCGAGCGAAAAAAAATATACCCTCGCCTCTAAAAATTCTAAACCTTCTTCATATCCCACGATATCTCCCTCCGCCAAATTCAAAAAATTCTAGATTTATTTTTAAAAATCTTTTTGAGAGCATAATTTGTAAATTAAATTATTTCCTTTAATTTTTTCCAAGCTACAGTTTCATAAATCCAATCTATTTTTGTTAGCCTCACAAATAAAATTTTTGCTATCTATTTGCTTATAACGAGAAGTCTTTTGCTGAAACTCTTCCTTTATTTAAATTTTTGGCATAATTTAGGATTTAACTCGTATACCCTAGATATTCATTTTGATCCTTCTTTCAATTAAGTCAAGCGGTAGATAAACTTAGGATTTCTTTAATTCATTATAAGTTCA
This sequence comes from Platanthera guangdongensis, assembly GCA_039583875.1. Lineage (NCBI taxonomy): Eukaryota > Viridiplantae > Streptophyta > Magnoliopsida > Asparagales > Orchidaceae > Platanthera > Platanthera guangdongensis. The sequence goes on from CM077162.1 coordinate 153,567,174, forward strand.
TCTCCAACTTTTGCTCTGGAATAGCAAAAGCTTAAGTATGGGGGTATTTGATGAGTTGTAAATATACGTGTTTTTATAGACATTAAATAAGATGTATTCGTTTCTTTTTGTAATTTTTAGTTGTTTTTGCTTAATAAATTGCTTCCTTTTTGTAAATATTTTCTAACTTAAAGTTATTTTTATTTTCTGAATTTTTCAGGAAAAATTGCCAAAAACTCAAAGTACACGCCCGTGTACTGTTGGTCACGCCCGTGACCAGGGCGTGATACGTCAAATTCCCGAGAAATGACATTTCTGAAGAAATCACGTGACACGCCCGTGTCACGCCCGTGTCACCCAAGTCACGCCCGTGACCCATGCCCGTGACCATCCAGATCGACGGAATCGCGCTCAACGATCGTCGACCCAGCTGACACGCCCGTCGACACGCCCGTGTCACCTGACACGGGGCGTGACCCAAGCCGTGACCACTCCTTTCGATGTTTTTCGCTCGACGTTCGTCGAGCCAACCCGACACGCCTAGAGTCACGCCCGTGACCTAGGGCGTGACTCCTCCACCTGGCCGACAAACTGCCGCCGGCAACCTCCCGAAGTCAACAACGCCATTAATCGCCGCACGACACGCCCACCGTCACGCCCGTGACAAGGGGCGTGACCGCCGTGTTTTCCGCCGCAATGTCAACTCGCCGTCAAGTCACCGAAATCTGCTGCTTAACAGTGTCGACACGCCCATAGTCACGCCCGTGACCTGGGGCGTGACCGCCGTGATTTCAGCCGCCAAGTCAAATCTCAAATCAAATCGGAAGGCCGCCATGTGAATAGTGTAGACACGCCCCCGGACACGCCCGTGTCCGAGGGCGTGTCCCGTGAAATTTTTTTCTATAAATTCAGATTTCCTGTCTGAATTCCGGGTTCCATTTTTTTGGATCCATTTTGCTTAGGGCTTTGCTGTTAGGTGCTTCCAAATGCTATGTAAAGTTGTTTTCTCCCCCTCTCCTTTATTTTTAGCTTTGTAATCTCCTGTTTAGTTCAATAAAATTTGTATATTTTCTCCTTTACATTGTTATGGACTTCATTTATATGCAATCTCTAAGCAATCTTATTTGTTTTTTTACTTTGTTTTTTTCGCTTTCTTTTTGTACGCGTGTGTGGGTGTATGAGATTAATTTTCATGTTATAATACTTAGTTATTTTTTACTTAGTTTTTGTTAGACTTAAGTTTTAATAGCTTTTATGCATTCCTATAAATCCGTAAAAAGCGTTTTCAAAGTGATTTGTATTTTTGCTAACTTAGATTTTCGTGTTTAGCTCGTAAAACTTTTCGTTCCTTTTTACTTTATTTTCACTTTCTAACCACTTTTGCGGAGTTATAGGAACGAAAATATAGTCGTTTTAATTTTCCGAGCATTCTCATTTTCCCTTTTATTTTCAAAACTTTTTGCCCGTTTAAATTTTATTTCTTCATTTTATGCATTTCTACCGCATTCCATCGGTAGAAATGTATTCATTTCAATTTTTCGAACACTTGCAATTTTCGTTTATTTTGCAAAAACTTTTGCTCCTTTTAATTTTATTTTCACTTTTTATTCATTTCTACCGCATTCTAGCGGTAGAAATGTAGTAGTTTTAATTTTACAGTCACTTAGTTTTTCTTAATTTTGTACGTGTGCGTGCGTGTATGAGTAGTTTTTATAGCTTTATTTCAATTCCTGTAGAGTGTGTGCGTGTGTTATTTTTATTTTTCCGCCTACTCGCTTGAGTTAAATGGCTGGATTTTATTTCAGTGGAGTGTGTTTACTTCTTGTAGAGTGGGTGTGTTTTAATTTTATGTTGAGTGCGTGAGTGTTAGCTTTCATTTACCGCCTACTCACTTGAGTTAAATGGCCGGTCTTTACTGTAATAATTTGGAATGCCCTTGTAAATGCATTTATTTTCTCCTACTCTTTGAGTAGGACTTGCTTTCTTTTTCCCGCCCACGCATTTGCGCCGGGACTTGCAATTTTACTGCTTTCATTTCAGTCCTACTCGTTTGAGTAGGACTTGCAATTTACTGCTTTCCATTTACTGCTTTAATTTTCCTGCTTTATTTTTCTGCTTTAATTTTATTGCTTTCAATCGCTGCCGTCCCCATTCCGATGAGTGGCTAACGTTCTTAGCCCTCAGTATCGAAGAGCATTGGGACAGAAAAAATTCCTTTAAATAATTAAAGGTCTTATTTTTCTATTTAATTAAAAATCACTTAAGGTTTGCCCGGGGTTTACGACGCGTAGGACCACATAATCGATGTGTGGGCCCTATTTCCGTAGTACATATGCTAGCTAGCCGAGAGGCCGTGCATATGGACCGATCACCCCTTGGTAAATGGAGTTCCGCACTAACCCTCGAGAGAGGAGGCGCGCCAACTCTACCGGATTGGGTTCCCCACCCAATAGCGGGGTTCTTAGCGTAATGCGGGCATTAAGAGGAATCCTTCGTCGGACGAGAGCCCGGTCGAATAGTCTTAATGTTCAGGTGAGCGATAGTCCTAGAGATAGGTGAGTTCATTTTAGTGGAGCCTCCACGACCAAGTCTCCGCCCTAATTAATTAGAAACTTAGGAGCTCTTTTTATTTAACGTTTATTTTAGTTCAATGTCTTTTCGGTGCCCTCGAGCTGAGCTCTTCATCGGCTCCACCTTTATTATGCTTTTATGTTCTGCCTTTTCTTTATATAAATAATATCCCGACAAGATAAAATTTTCGGTAAAATAATAGTCCCCTCCAGGGAAGAGTAGAAATAAACGAACCGGCCCCGAGAACAATACGACCTCGATATTCCACCCGGAATATCCTGTACTACACACGATAGGTGCACTTGCCTCCTTTCGTTAAAACTCGATTTAACCCGTTTTATATCCAAATAAATAAATACGCGCGCCCCGTTTTCTTAAATAAAATCAAATCCGCTTTTCTACTTAAATAAAATCGCCCGGGGCACCGCGCTTCGTAAACATTTTTGGAGTTTTAACCCGCATTAAGTTTTCGGACTTGATGCGAGAAAATATCAATCACCCATACACTAACATGATGTACTTTGCTCGTTCTCTACCCGTTGAGATTACCGAAGAATATCTAGCCGCATACAGCTCTTTCATGGGTCCCTCGATCCCTTTTTACGAGCTTCCCTTGAGTGATGATGATCACTCTGGTATTAGCCAACAAAAAGAGGAGCAGGAACTCATGGACGCTCCTGTATGGGACGATGAGATTGTTCCGGTCGTCGACGGGGTGGCGTCAGCGAATGATTTTGCGATGGGGCCTGCTCATTCAGTGCTTGATTTTGACAGCAGCCTTGCCCCTCCGCAATTTTTGCCGGATTATGTTATTCCTCTTTCTTGTGAGTTAGTTGATGATGTCGTGATTGTGGATGATTCGGTGCCCGAGGCTGCGCCGAAGTGGGATGATGATTCCTCTATCTCCGACAGAGAAGGTGGATCTTCGGAACACTTTTACGCACCCCGGTGGGATGAGGAATATTCCCTTTCCGATGCGGAGGTTTGCACCTCCTTATTGGATGAGGTCGTTCCTCTTACCACCGCGGACCTCAAGTTCTCGGATTCCCCTCGGTATGACTCGTATGATACCGACAATGATCTCTGCTTGGATCCTGTTGAGAGTGACACCGGGATCACTCTCCCATTTTCTAATTATTTTAGTTCTTCTTCTCCTGTATTTCTTGATCCCCCTTCTCTATCTGAGCCTGTGCGGGCTGACTCTCCACGGGTATGCTGGGATGCTGATGAGCCTGGTGTTCTTGCCATTGCCATCACACCCTGCACACCTATGGTTGACGATGCCTTGCTTGGCGAGGATACTTTTTGTGATAAGATGAGTGAGGACCAGGCCTCCTCCTCCTATTTCTTATTTCCTCTGCCTGCGAGAAGTAGGTATGATTATTTAGGCAGAGGGGTAACAGTTCTATCGCTGTATCGGTACTCGTTACCAAAACGGATTTTGGAACAGTTAACTGTGCATTTTTCTTTTCATAGGCCCATTAGCTAGAACTGTATAGAATTTAATAAGTCGTGCAGGGATGACAATAACCCCAGTAGTTATCTTATATTTCCTGCATTTTTATTTTTCATATCTATTTTAGTTTTAGCATTTCTTTTTGTATATTTTTTTTATGTTTTTGCGGAGCTCACCCCTGCAGGTATTCATGGCAAATCGCATCGCGGGGTTGTGATTCTTCGTATGGCGGGCCTGCTTCAGGTTTCCACGCGTCTTCTGGTATGTTCACTAGCTGAGCATTGGGTAACCTCTTCCCTTAGCTCTTTATGATCTTAATTTCTCTATCATATGTTGTGTAGTTTTGTTTAAGTCAGGGGAGAGCCAGTTTTGTTACCTTTTGCACGCGCACATTTCATGTGCATACTAGAAGCTTCTATAGTTTTATTTTGATTAGTTCATTGCACTGCACTCACATGAGCGCATGCTTAGCTTTTTGTGTGCTGCGAGTTAAACTCGTTTCTTTTGTATGATTTGGGAGAATTATGGTGCTGGCTTAGGATTGTGAGACAGAGTAAAATGTTGACCTTGTTGTGTTTCTAGTCAACTGCTCTCGTCTCGTGTAGAAATTCAAGTAGATTTAATTTTTCTATATGCTTATAGTTTTATATTTTTCTAATTGCGTAAATACATTTTATTCTACTCAAAAATTGGTTAATCCAGTGTGAATCCTATGGTATCTTAGGGATGTATGTAGATGGCCGTTGTAAGACCCCCCCCCCCCCTCCCGGATCCCAAAACACGGCACAAAGGGGGAGTCTTATGCCCGGAACAGCCGACTTGCGGTAGCATTAGCACACGGGCTAACCTGTACCACAAGACGCCTATTCCGCCGGCTACATAAATATCAATAGTACATGCCAACCCAACCAAATATAATAAGCAATCAGAAGTCAAAATCTACACTAAGTATATAATGTCCAAATACATCAATAAGTGAGAAGCTAAAACATGCTTCTACAGTATATCAGAGTATAGCTAAACATTGCCCAAACGGGCTACATCAGAGTAACAAAACACTAACATTAGTAACAGACGGTATCGAAGGCACCATCACATCAGGCCCAGTCGTCCTGTCCTGGATGTCCTGCTGCGTAGTCTGCGGCTGCTCTACCTACGGCGTGACCTCCTAAAAGGAAGATGTAGCAACCGTTAGTCGAAACGACTAAGTGGTTTCACATCCGCTCCCTCGGCGACTCCTCGGCACCGGGCGGGAAAAAGGAAAAAGAGTACAATTTATATATAATAAGTATAACAGGTACAAGTAGATGGTAAGGTATATGAATATCAATGTATAAACTAGAAGTTTTACAAGATCTATCAATGAATAAACTAACAATTCTACAAGATCTAGTATAACATCAAGTGTAAGAGAACTACAGCAGGTAAGTAACTTAACTTATAAGAATGCTCATACAAACTTATAAGTTAAGGATCGGGTTACATAAAGTAACTCATCGTATAGGAGTGCCCATAAAAACTTATACGATGAGGATCTTGTTGCGCAATGTTATGAAATGCTATGTATGCTATGCAATGACTCACCCAAGATCACACACATGCAATTGTTATGTCGACATAGACTATAGTTCCCACTTTTCGAGCAGTTTGCTAACCTCTCAGGCATCAGCCGCCGTGGCCAGGCAGTGACAGTAGAACAGGCACTTCTACTACTAGGCGGGTATCCACACTACTTCACCTAGGCCTCCAGACGCCTCAACGCTAAGAACACAACAGCGGATCCCATGCATACTATGGCCCAGCGGGAGCCTTGGGTAGATGTGCACCGAGGACCAAGCCCCGAACTGAACTTGTGTGACCCGGAAGGAGCCTTAGAGTGACCACGAGGACCAAGCCCAACCGTTCACCTGGCATGGAAGGAGCCCCAGGATGTGAACACCGAGGACCAAGCCCAACCGCCCAAAGTCTAACTTTCGACTCCTGTCGGTGTGACGACTGGCGATCCCGTAGACCTGCCACACTATCCTTAACCTGGAATTACGACACTGCGTGTCGACTCACACCACATGCAAATTCCACATCATCATGGCATGGAAGGAGCCTCGGATGAAGGTACGAGGACCAAGCCCAACCATCTACCTTGCACGGAAGGAGCCCCGGGACGTGAACACCGAGGACCAAGCCCAACCGTCTGTTTGTCTCATCTCAAGCTATCCAAGCTTAAGACGGTCAATACCGCACTTACATCCCTCCACAATACTACCCATAGGGAGCCGACGCTCTAAGTATTGGACTACTAAATTTCATTCATCAATCAAACATACATATGGCCATAACTTATCATCCCATAAGACATCCCAAATGATCCCAACATAATGCATATATGATGCGCATGTAATAATCTACAAATTTCTATCAAGTCATTCCGTTCAAGCAATCTTGCATCGCAATTCGATTGTAGGAGATCTACTTCCAACATGATATAACAAGATATGAATATATAACAACTTACCAAATTCTATCAAGTCAATTCATTCAATAAAGCTTGCTTCACAATTAGTTGTATGAAATCTAATTAACAAGATTCATCATTCATAGCATTACGGTGGTTAATTATGAAATATTTCATCAAAACCTCAAGCTAATTTGCAACATCGATTCCACCGAACCCAAATCCATATTATATAAAACCCAGAATTTTAAATGCAGATTGAATCTTTGTAGCAAATTCAACCGGAGATTCCTGAGGCTACAATAATCCGGTGAAGGTGTGTGACCCCTCGATGGAAAGGTCTTTTCATGGGCTACAACTTTCATATTCAGACCTTAACCCATATTTGACATCATCCTATTTGAAATCGGACTTGAGGTCCGCTGCGTACAGAACACAATTTCTACATACAGGATTTGTCGGACATCAAATTCGTTCAGACTTTCCCGTGGCTACACACTTCGCATGAAGTCGTGCAACCATTCGTTGGAAATGTATTTCAAGGGCTTCAACTTTCGTGTTTAGCCGAAAGCCCAGATCTGGCCATATCACACCTAAACATGGCCACGAAGTTCGTTGCGCGCAGAATACAGGTTCTGCACGCATCTTAAGGCGGAATGAACGACATCGGTTCATCTTCCTCCTCAAGGCGATCTTCCCAAATCATTCCAGAATTTCCTCCACCCTTATTCAACCTCAAGAGGCCAACATCCTTCACGAAACCATCCCCTATCATCACATTGGAGAAGGGCGTGGTTGAAGAAATCTAAAACCTAGGACACAAGTCCTAGCATGGCCTTTCCTAGAAAACTCCTCTCCATCAAGACTCTCTTGAGTCGATGTCTCGCCTAAGAAAGTAACTATAGATCTAGCACCAAGGGAGAGGGTAGGAAACTCACCTCATTTCCAGCGGTTCCATTTCCTGTCATAGACCTTGTAATTCTTCGCGGCGGCATCCTCTCCTTTACGGCGATGGCGGATCTCCTTCCCTAGATCTTCCTCCGGTAATCTCTCCTTCTCCACAGGACTTCTCTCAGAAAAATACGGCTGGAAAGAAGAGTGAAATGGCTAGGGTTTTCCACTGTTCCTTATATACATAAGGTGACACGGGTAGGGACACGCCCGTGTCTTTACCCGTGTCCCGCTCAAGCGAAGCGTTACAGGCGATTACAATGCCGATTCAATACTCGACACGACGGAACACGCCCTGGTCACGCCCAGGGTCACCCCCGTGACCGGGGGCGTGTCACCCCTTCACTCGAGAACCATCCACCTACTCGAGTACTTAAGCACCTACTCGAGTATCTTAAGTCACACCCCTGGGTCACGCCCGTGACCCAGGGCGTGTCACCCCTTCGCTCGAGAACCATCCACCTACTCGAGTACTTAAGCACCTACTCGAGTATCTTAAGTCACGCCCCTGGGTCATGCCCGTGACCCAGGGCGTGTCACCCCTTCACTCGAGAACCATCCACCTACTCGAGTACTTAAGCACCTACTCGAGTATCTTAAGTCACGCCCCTGGGTCACGCCCGTGACCCAGGGCGTGTCACCCCTTCACTCGAGAACCATCCACCTACTCAAGTACTTAAGCACCTACTCGAGTATCTTAATTCAAGCCCCTGGGTCACGCCTGTGACCCAGGGCGTGTCACCCCTTCACTCGAGAAACATCCACCTACTCGAGTACTTAAGCACCTACTCGAGTATCTTAAATCACGCCCCTGGGTCACGCCCGTGACCTAGGGCATGTCACCCCTTCACTCGAGAACCATCCACCTACTCGAGTACTTAAGCACCTACTCAAGTATCTTAAGTCACGCCCCTGGGTCACGCCCGTGACCCAGGGCGTGTAACCCAATTTATTCGAGTTATTTGAAAACTACTCGAGTAACCGTTTCAGTTACTCGAGTACCTTAGTCACGCCCCTGGGTCACGCCCGTGACCCAGGGCGTGTCACCTAATTTACTCAAGTACTTAAAAACCACTCGAGTAACTGTGTCAGTTACTTGAGTACCTTAGTCACGCCCGTGACCCAGGGCGTGTAACTTGCTCTGGACTAACTTCTCCAGACCACAAGTGTCGCCCTTTTTCCTCAACTTTCCTGAACTCAAGCATGTCCTCCTGACCCAAAACTCGCACGGGGCCTAGCGCGAATCGGGACGTTACAAATCCTATAAACAAAATAAAAGATTTCATCCCCGAAATCAGGCTAGGGTTATAGGGAAGACAAGCATAAAGAAAAGAAAATAAATATGCTTTTAAATAAAATTACCTTGAGCAAACAACTCCGGGTAGCGTTGTTGCATCAAATCCATTGACTCTCATGTGTACTCCTCCTTCCCATGGTTGGACCATAGTACCTTCACCAAGGGAACACTTTTGTGGAACAATGCTCCTGTCTCATTGTCGATAATCCGCACCGGCTCTAGTCGCACAGACCTATCCGACGCCACCGCACCATCAGTAGTGGGAATATATTGATCGGAAAGCAACAGCGCCTTTCGAAGCGACGACACATGGAACACGTCGTGGATATTCTCAAGCTCTGGTGGTAACTCCAACCGATAGGCCAACGGGGCAATCCTTTCCAGTATAGTGTAAGGCCCAACATACCTTAGGCTGAGCTTTTTCACTCCACGCACCCGCGACACTCCATGCATCGGCCGAATCTTGAGGAACACTTTATCACCCACGAGGAACTCCACCAACTGGTGCTTTGCATTGTAATACTTCGCCTGCCGACTTTGAGCCTCCAACATGCGATCCCGTATCAATCTGACCGCCGTATCAGTATCGTCTATATATTCATTTCCCAATATCTTCGGATCTTCATCCTGCACCCAAGACAAGGGGGTCCTGCACCTTCTTCCGTAAAGGGCTTCATGGGGCGCTATGCCGATGCTCGCCTGATGGCTATTATTATAGGAGAATTCCACTAGTGGCAAGAGCCTTTCCCACGGCTCACCCCTATCCAACACACATAATCTCAGCAGATCCTCCAATGTCCTGATGGTCCTTTTAGACTGCCCGTCCGTCTGAGGATAAAATGCGGTGCTGAAGGTAAGGCATGAGCCCAAATACGTCTGTACCGCCTTCTACTCCTTGGAAGTAAAGCGACCGTCACGGTCAGAAACGATCGTCTTAGGCACGCCGTGATATCGTACGAACTGCTCCACAAAAAGGCGTACCAAGACGTCCACATGAGCCTCTTTCTTCATGGGAATGAACCGGGCTATTTTTGTCAGCCGGTCAACAATAACCCACACTGAATCATTCCCGGAGCGGGAGCGAGGTAGCCCATGGACAAAGTCCATGGAGATACCCTCGAACTTCCTTTCGGGTATGGGCAACGGCTGCAACAACCACCGGGGCTCCTGCATTCAGCCTTCACCCTTTGACAGGCTTCACAATGAGTAACATAATACCGGACGTCCTTCTTCATTCTCGGCCAACACATGGTCTTCCGTAAACCGGCATACATCTTAGCAATTCCCGGGTGCACTGAATATTGAGAGCTATGTGCCTCTCTCAAGATATCCTCCTGGATTTTTCCGCCCTTGGGAATGTAGAGCCGGCCGCGAAAGTAAACGAGGGCGTCTTTGAGTGTATACTCGTCGGTAGTCCCTTCTTCAATTGATTTAATTGTCGGAGCCAAAGCCGCATCCATTCCTTGCTCCTCCCGAATCCGGTCCCGAATAACACAAATTATGCTCATGCTTGCCAAAAATTCTGTATACTCTGCCGAAGGAGCCTTGAATATCAAGGTAATATCCATCTCTTCGATCATCTGAGCCAACTCCATGCTCATCAACCGAGACTCTGGGCTAGAGCCTGGCACTTTTCTACTCAACGCATCAGCCACCGAGTTCACCTTTCATGGGTGGTAGTTCATGGTAAACTCATAGTCTCATAGAAATTCTAACCACCGTCGTTTCCTCAAGTTCAGCTCCTTCTGTGTATGAACATACTTCAAGTTTTTATGATCCGAAAAGATCTCGCAGTGGACGTCGTATAGATAGTGTCTCCAAACCTTTAAGGCGAACACCACTGCTCCCAACTACAAATCGTGAACCGGGTAATTGATTTCATGCTTCTTCAGTTGCCTTGAAGCATAAGCAATCACATGCACGTGCTGCATCAATACCGCTCCCATCCCTTGATATGACGCGTCCGTGTAAACTTGAAATCCTTCCTTCCCAGATGGAAGTGTAAGGATGGCGGCGGAGGTAAGTCTATCCTTCAACTCTTGAAATGCCGCTTCACATTGAAGTGTCCACTCAAATGGCACACCCTTCTTCGTCAAATAAGTAAGAGGAAGGGCAATCTTGGAGAATCCTTTCACGAACTTGCGGTAGTACCCAGCAAGACCAAGAAAGCTTCGTATATCGGCCGCCGACTTCAAGGGCGACCATTCCTTCACGGCACGCACCTTGGCCGGATCCACCGCTAGTCCAGCTCCACTGATTACATGGCCTAAGAAGGCAACCTCTTTGAGCCAATACTCGCATTTGCTGAACTTGGCGAACAAAGCGTGTTCTTTTAATTTCTTCAGAACCAAGGCCAGGTGCTCGGTATGTTCCTCCTACGTCTTTGAGTAGACCAGTATATCATCGATGAAGACGATGACGAAGACGTCCAAATAGGGTTCGAATACCTTGTTCATCAGGCTCATGAAAGCCGAAGGGGCATTTGTGAGCCCAAATGGCATTACCGTGAACTCATACAACTCATATCTTGAACTAAATGCCATCTTCTGGATGTCCTCCTCCTGTCTCCTCAATTGATAGTATCCCGAGCGCAAGTCCATCTTAGAAAACCAATGCGCTCCCACTAGTTGATCGAACAATTCATCGATCTGAGGTAGCGGGTAAGTGTTCCGCACCGTGAGCCGATTGAATTCCCGATAGTCTATACACAAGCGCAGGGTTCCATCCTTCTTCTTCACAAATAATACAGGAGCTCCCCAGGGTGACGAACTGGGGCGAACGAACCCTTACTCCACCAATTCTTGCAATTGAACTCTAAACTCTGCGAGTTCCTTCGGGGCCATTCGGTAAGGGGCCTTGGATACAGGCTTGGCACCTGGTACTAGATTGATCTGGAAGTCAACCTCTCTATGCGGGGGTAATCCTGGCAGCTTCTCAGGAAATACCTCGGACACAAAGGAATGTGAGGCATCGGTATCGAATGGAGTACAAGCCGACTTCTCACTAACCATTACGCCCAAGTATAAAAATTGTGAAGCCTCAAGCCAGATTTCTAGAAAACCATAGGCGGACTAAGGACGAATGCTTAATTTCTTCCTCGTAGTGCTCGTCTTTGAGCTGGGTCCTGCTTCAATTACTCCTTCAGCGAGTCTCTTAACGCTTGTCTGAACACCCAAAAGACCTGCTTCCAACCACTTTACCATATCCATTATCTCCACCAAGCTCAAGTCTCCTATAAACAAAAGTGGTTGCCCTAGTAAATCTGTCATGTCTATTATCTCTGTTAGATTCAAAATCTGCTATAAACAAAAGTGCTTTCCCTAGGGGATCTCGCAAGACTTTATACCGTAGTTTTACATACTTGGGGTCGTCCAAACTTGGAAGATTGACGTATAAAGGTATGTACCTAAGGTCAGGTTGGCTAATCGTAGGGTCAAAGTTCGACATACCTAGTGTGAATTACATATGGGCACACCACTGCTTTCGCTAAGTCAGTTTTTCCCCAAACTGACTAACCAAACGGGGGTGGCACCATTGTTGAATGACTTCTTAGTTGAGGATCGTGGCAAACTGATACCATTTGTAAGACCCCTCCTCCCGGATCCCAAAACACGGTACGAAGGGGGGGTCTTATGCCCGAAACAGCTGCCTTGCGTTAGCATTAGCACACGGGCTAACCTGTACCACAAGATGCCAATTCCGCCGGCTACATCAATATCAATAGTACATGCCAACCCAACCAAATATAATAAGCAATCAGAAGTCAAAATCCACACTAAATATATAATGTCCAAATACATCAATAAGGGAGAAGCTAAAACATGCTTCTACAGTATATCAGAGTACAGCTAAACATTGCCCAAACGAGCTACATCAGAGTAACAAAACACTAACATCAGTAACATACGGTATCGAAGGCACCGTCACATCAGGCTCAGTCGTCCTGGCCTGGTTGTCCTGCTGCGTAGTCTGCGGCTGCTCTACCTGCGGCGTGACCTCCTAAAAGGAAGACGTAGCAACCGTTAGTCGAAACGACTAAGTGGTTTCACATCCGCTCCCCCGGCGACTCCTCGGCACCGGGCGGGAAAAAGGAACAAGAGTACAATTTATATATAATAAGTATAACAGGTACAAGTAGGTGGTAAGGTACATGAGTATCAATGTATAAACTAGCAGTTTTACAAGAGCTATCAATGAATAAACTAACAATTCTACAAGAGCTAGTATAACATCAAGTGTAAGAGAACTACAGCAGGTAAGTAACTTAACTTATAAGAATGTCCATACAAACTTATAAGTTAAGGATCGGGTTACATAAAGTAACTCATTGTATAGGAGTGCCCATACAAACTTATACGATGAGGATCTTGTTGTGCAATGTTATGAAATGATATGTATGCTATGCAATGACTCACCCATGATCACACACATGCAATTACTATGTCTACATAGACTATAGTTCCCACTTTTCGAGCAGGTTGTTAACCTCTCAGGCATCAGCCGCCGTGGCCAGGCGGTGACAGTAGAATGGGCACTTCTACAACTAGGCGGGTATCCACACTACTTCACCTAGGCCTCCGTACGCCTCAACACTAAGAACACAACAGCGGAGCCCATGCGTACTATGGCCCAGCGGGAGCCTCGGGTAGATGTGCACCGAGGACCAAGCCCCGAACTGACCTTGTATGATCCGGAAGGAGCCTCAAAGTGAGCACGAGGACCAAGCCCAACCGTTCACCTGGCACGGAAGGAGCCCCAGGACGTGAACACCGAGGACCAAGCCCAACCGCCCAAAGTCTAACTGTCGACTCCCGTCGGTGTGACGACTGGCGAGCCCGTAGACCTGTCACACTATCCTTAACCCAGGATTACGACACCGCGTGTTGACTCACACCACATGCAAATTCCACATCATCGTGGCATGGAAGGAGCCTCGGATGAAGGCACGAGGACCAAGCCCAACCATCCACCTTGCACGGAAGGAGCCCCAGGACGTGAACACCGAGGACCAAGCCCAACCATCCGTTTGTCTCATCTCAAGCTATCCAAGCTTGCGACGGTCAATACCGCACTTACATCCCTCCACAATACTACCCATAGGGAGCCGACGCTCTAAGTATTGGACTACTAAATTTCATTCATCAATCGAACATACATATGGCCATAACTTATCATCCCATAAGACATCTCAAATGATCCCAACATAATACATATATGATGCGCATGTAATAATCTACAAATTTCTATCAAGTCATTCCGTTCAAGAAATCTTGCATCGCAATTCGATTGTAGGAGATCTACTTCCAACATGATGTAACAAGATATGCATCTATAACAACTTACCAAATTCTATCAAGCCAATTCATTCAATAAGGCTTGCTTCACAATTAGTTGTATGAAATCTAATTAACAAGATTCATCACTCATAGCATTACGGTGGTTAATTATGAAATATTTCATCAAAACCTCAAGCTAATTTGCAACATCGATTCCACCGAACTCAAATCCATATTATATAAAACCCAGAATTTTAAGTGCAGATTGAATCTTTGCAGCAACTTCAACCGGAGATTCCTGAGGCTACAAGAATCCGGTGATGGCGTGTAACCCCTCGATGGAAAGTACTTTCCATGGGCTACAACTTTCGTATTCAGACCATAACCCAGATTTGACATCATCCTATTTGAAATCAGACTTGAAGTCCGCTGCGTACAGAACACAATTTCTGCATACAGGATTTGTCGGACATCAAATTCGTTCAGACTTTCCCGTGGCTACACACTTTGCATGAAGTCGTGCAAACATTCGTTGGAAAGGTATTTTCAAGGGCTTCAACTTTTGTGTTTAGCCTAAATCCCAGATCTGGCCGTATCACACCTAATAATGGCCACGAAGTTCGTTGCGCGCAGAATACAGGTTCTGCACGCATCTTAAGGCGGAATGAACGGCATCGGTTCATCTTCCTCCTCAAGGCGATCTTCTCAAATCATTTCAAAATTTCCTACACCATTATTCAACCTCAAGAGGCCAACATCCTTCACGAAACCATCCCCTATCATCACATTGGACAAGGGCGTGGTTGAAGAAATCTAAAACCTAGGACACAAGTCCTAGCATGGCCTTTCCTAGAAAACTCCTCCTCTCCATCAAGACTCTCTTGAGTCGATGTCTCGCCTAAGAAAGTAACTATAAATCTAGCACCAAGGGAGAATGTAGGAAACTCACCTCATTTCCAGCGGTTCCATTTCCGGCCATAGACCTTGTGATTCTTCGCGGCGGCATCCTCTCCTTTACGGCAATGGCGGATCTCCTTCCCTAGATCTTCCTCCGGTAAACTCTCCTTCTCCACAGGACTTCTCTCAGAAAACTACGGCTGGAAAGAAGAGTGAAATGGCTAGGGTTTTCCACTGTTCCTTATATACATAAGGTGACACGGGTAGGGACATGCCCGTGTCTTAACCCATGTCCCGCTCAAGTGAAGCGTTACAGGCGGTTACAATGCTGATTCAATACTCGACACGATGGAACACGCCCTGGTCACGCCCAGGGTCACGCCCGTGACCGGGGGAGTGTCACCCCTTCACTTGAGAACCATCCACCTACTCGAGTGCTGAAGCACCTACTCGAGTATCTTAAGTCACTCCCCTCGGTCACGCCCGTGACCCAGGGAGTGTCACCCCTTCACTCGAGAACCATCCACCTACTCAAGCACTTAAGCACCTACTCGAGTATCTTAAGTCACGCCCCTGGGTCATGCCCGTGACCCCGGGCGTGTCACCCCTTCACTCGAGAACCATCCACCTACTCGAGTACTTAAGCACCTACTCGAGTATCTTAAGTCACGCCCCTGGGTCACGCCCGTGACCCAGGGCGTGTCACCCCTTCACTCGAGAACCATCTACCTACTCGAGCACTTAAGCACCTACTCCAGTATCTTAAGTCACGCCCCTGGGTCACGCCCGTGACCCAGGGTGTGTCACCCCTTCACTCGAGAACCATCCACCTACTCGAGTACTTAAGTACCAACTCGAATATCTTAAGTCACGCCCCTGGGTCATGCCCGTGACCCAGGGCGTGTCACCCCTTCACTCGAGAACCATCCACCTACTCGAGTACTTAAGCACCTACTCGAGTTTCTTAAGTCACGCCCCTGGGTCACGCGCGTGACCCAGGGCGTGTAACCCAATTTACTAGAGTTATTTGAAAACTACTCGAGTAACCGTTTCAGTTACTCGAGTACCTTAGTCATGCCCCTGGGTCACGCCCGTGACCCAGGGCGTGTCATCTAATTTACTCAAGTACTTGAAAACCACTAGAGTAACCGTGTCAGTTACTCGAGTACCTTAGTCATGCCCCTGGGTCACGCCCGTGACCCACGGCATGTAACTTGCTCTGGACTAACTTCTCCAGACCACAAGTGCCGCCCTTTTTCCTCCACTTTCCTGAACTCAAGCCTGTCCTCCTGACCCAAAACTCGCAGGGGGCCTAGCGCGAATCGGGATGTTACAGCTGTTAGGTTCATATTGCTCGAGTCGGGAGGATGGGTAGTCTTTCTCGTTGACTAAGAACTTGCCCCAAGTTATTCTTGAAGCATGGGTATAGGTTAGTTCACTTGCATGAGCGTGATGTAAGCCATCATTTTGGCCCGGTTGAGCTTTGTACCATTCCTAATGTTTTATCCTCGCTAGCCCCATTGTGCCTACCCCTCATTTTGATTCAGCTCCCCATGATTTCACCAAAGCCTCATAGCCAATCCTAGTCGCACTTACAAGTTGAGCTTTAGAGTTTTAAATTTTTTATGTTGGGGTGTTGATGTGGTGCTTTTACATGTGAATATGTGGATGTACTCCAACGCATATATTTGCTGAAATTGTTAAAAGAGAAGTACTTTGAAAAAGAAAAAGAAAAGTTAAAAAAATGATGTTAATTGTGAAAAAGTGAAAAGAAAAAGTATCATTGAAAATCCTATTTGAGTTGTGATTATTTTTGGAGTAGGTGGTGCACACACCCATATGTTAAAAGTTAAGTTTGGGGGTGTGGTGTACCCGCGTGTATTTTGCTAAGTAGAGGGATTCATTTTATACTAGCTCATTTAGGTTAGGTGCATAGCCCTCCTATTTATCTTTGTTTACCTCGCCGAAACTCAAGCCCCATATCTTCACCTAAAGTCCTACTGATTCGTGTGTGAACCAAACCAGTGTCGTGGAGAGAATGCGAAAGGGCAAGCATATGGTCACCGACATTGGTGGATTCGTTTGGAGGTTATCCCGAGCCCTGATCTTTGGCAATGCTCGCCTAGCGATTAGTCTACTTTCTCCCTACACGTGACCGGATGATTCACCGTGATTCCATTTTTGAGTAATAATAAAATGTTGATACGCATTGTGAAAAATATAAACTATTCTGCATACTTAGAAATTTCTTCTATTATATTTTTACGCGTGCGAGCATGCGACTTCGTATGGTACTCTGTCTCGCAATTTCTTTGTTAACTAGTATTTTCCCTATCTGTTTAGATTTTGTTTGCTCGGGATGTGCAAACAGTTAAGTATGGGGGTGTGATGAGTCCATTTTATATACCTATTTTCAGACTCATCTGGGCTAGTTTTCACGCGTTTGCACGTCACTTTTAGTTCTATATCGTTCATATTTCATCTTATCTTTATTTCCATAGGAAGTGCACATTTATGTCTGTGGTTGTGTATTTTGTTATTTTTATAGTCTGTTCTCCTTTTTGTTATTGTCTGTAATGTCTGCACAGATTAGTGATTTGTTTTTCCTATCGGTACAGGGGTCATGTGCGTGTTCCGGGATGGTTGTGAAACAGGAATACTGCGCACGATCATGCGATCTAATGCGCACGACCACTGGTCGTGCGCCCCTAATCGTGCGCACTACTCTACGTTTTCCAGAATCAGCCTGGGGTAAGCGCATGACCACTGGACCTAGTGCGCACGACCACCAGTCGTGCGCCACTGATCGTGTGTATTGATTCCTCTTTTCTGGAGTCCTGTCTGGGGTAATCGCACGACCATTGAACTTAGTGCGCACGACCACTGGTCGTGTGCCACTGCTCGTGCGCGTTATCCCAGTTCTTCTTCCTAATCTGCCATGCCAATGCGCACGATCACCGGAAATAGTGCGCATGACCACTGGTCGTGCGCCCGTGATCGTGCGCATTGTTCATTTCTGCTTTGTATAAATAGTGCAGGTCTCGCCCTAATTCAGGAGAGCGGTGATCACTCGACATTTCTCCGCCGTTTTCCGCCATCTCCGCCGTTTTTCATCATCTTCCATCCTAGAGAGGTTCTCCGGGCAAGCTTTCACCGCCAAATTCACGCCGGAGCTTCCTCTCGGCCTCCTCCTTCATCCTTGAGCTACAAGAAGAGCTTGACCTAGCTTTCTCCATCAAGTTAGGGGAAGTTGTGCCATCCTCCACCGGATTGTGACACGAAGAAGACGGGCCATTGGAAGGTGGTGACAGCCCTTCTCTACCCCGGACGCAGTTGCGGACCGAGCTTGGATGCGGATTGACAACCCGACGATTCCAACCGTGAATCCTGAGCAAGGCTTCGGATCCGGTCGATTTTGCACACTTTTCTTCTCTTGTTGTTGATAGTTTAGTTGAACTCTTTGTATTTGATGAAGCTATGCTTAGTGTAATATACGTTTATGTGTAATCATGTCTATGTTATTGTATATTTTCGTTATATTTACTTGAGGTGCGCCCATATTCCATCCACCACCATCCACCATTGTCATTCTAGCAATTGCTAGAAGCGTGCGTAGCGAAGAGGTGCTCACGACCCTCATTTCATCGTTCTAACCACCTCATCTGCAAGCCTACTCGTTCATCCTCCTAGCGATTCGGTGCATAGCGGCCCGACTAGTCTTCCATCCCGCCTGGCGAAGCATCGCATAGCGGCGTTGCATAAGAGTAGTTGTTAGCCTTTTATTTTCTTTTTCCGCAAATATCAAAACCCCCATCGTTACCGCCGACCCTAAGGACTTCAATCTGAAGTCCTCCTCGAAATTAACTCCACCATACTGTGTTCCTTGAGAGATCGATACTTGGGAAAACTTGCCCATTTTATATTACTTGTGCGACCGGTTCACTGCCGTGATCTTTAAGGATCACTGAGACAGCTGAGAAGATGGTGTTGAGATAGCTGAGACAGCAGAGATAAAGTGAGCTGGAAACTTTCTATGTCCAGAAGCATTGAGTGAAGCAAGTTTACTCAATGCTTCTAAATAAAGTAGTAAGCGCTAAGACAGTAAAGAGGTAAACAGCTGAGAATAACATTAGCTGAAATTTTTCTAAGTCTAGAAGCGTTTAGTGAAGCAGGTTCACTCAATGCTTCTAATGAAGAGGAAAACGTGAAACCAAGAATTATCTCAACTGATAAATAAAAAATCACTGAGACCGCTGAGACAAATCCGCTGAGACAGTTAAAGTACAAAAACCACTGAGACAATAGATAAGAGGAAAGCACTGAGACAAAGGCTTGTCTCAGCTAATAATGGAATACCACTGAGATTGCTGAGACAGCTGAGACAAAATCGCTGAGACAAAGCCAGGAAACATTTTAAGTCCAGAAGTGCTGAGAGCCAAGGCGGAAGGCGTTGAGTGTCTCAACATCACTCGATGCTTGATGGGATTCAGGAAACTTTTCTAAGTCCAGATGTTGATGACCACTGCTGAAGTCATTAAAGTCAAACCTGCAGGAAGCCGTTGCGGGAAAGCTGCTATAACATTGAAAGATGTTTTGTCGCTTTCTAATGCAGTTAGCGCTCACAAACCCTTGGTAGGCCCACATACTATTGTGCCATTGATTCAAATCAACGCATATAAAAGTGCAAACAGTAAAGGGATTAAAAAATAATACCCGGGCATCAAGGGCAGAAAATATAGAGAGAGAAAAAGTAAGAGGCGGTTGGACATCTTCTTCTTTATCAAGCTTGAAAGCTAAAAGTCCAGCCAAGTCAGCCAAAGGGCAAGAAGAAGATAGCTGGAGCACTTCCTACTCAGCAAGTTGGTTCTCTCAAGAACAAAGCAAGTTGGTTGATCCACTCAACAGCAGATAGCAGCTAACCTATGCAGCAAGATAGAAGATAGTTGTAGAAGAAGACGCATCCCTTCTATAGCAAGTTAGCTGGACTGATATCTGCTCAGTCCAGTAGAGCAAACTCAGATATTTAATCTCTGAGTTATTTTTGTTTTCTTTTTCATCGTAAAACTTGTAACCATTTTACTGTAGGATTCAGGTTTCCTGGATCTGAATGCTGGAAGGCTTAATAGTCTGAGGCTGGAGAGTTTAACTCTCTGTGGTAGGATCCAACTGGATCTGAGTTGCTGGAAGGCTTAATAGCATGAGGCTGGAGAGTTTATCTCTCTATGGTAGGATCCAACTGGATCTGAGTTGCTGGAAGGCTTAATAGTCTGATGGTAGAGAGTTTATCTCTTTGTGGTAGGATCCAAGTAGATCTGAGTTACTGGAAAGCTTAATAGTCTGAGGCTGGAGATTTTATCTCTCTATGGTAGGATACAAGTGGATCTGACTTTCTAGAAGGCTTAATTGCCTGAGGTTGGAGAGTTTAACTCTCTGTGGTAGGATCCAAGTGTGGATTCGAGGTAGGGATGTCCTCCCAGCCTGAGTGTAGGGCTTTGTGCCTGAGGTAGGTGGTTGTAGATCAACTGAGTTGTAGGTGACAAATTTGTCACTGAGTTGTAGGCCTTGGAGGAGGTTGAGCTATAGGTACCTGGAGGGGTACTGAGTGTAGGTGTGATGCTGCAAAATGAGAGTAAGGTTGTGGTCCTGAGGTGTAAGCTCTAAAGAGCATAGTGTTGAAGTTTGTGCCTTATCCAACAAGTAAGTTGGAAAGGTTGGAAGGAAAGTGGATGTATCCAATTGGTGAACCACTATAAATATTTGTGTGCTTGCTGCGTGTGTTTGTTTTACTTTCTTATTACAGGACATAAGGACAAGCTCTAGATAGTGTAGTAAGAAAACAACAAAAGAAGCTATAAAACTCAAAGACCTATTCACCCCCCCCCCCCCTCTAGGTGATTAGCTAACCTTCAATTAAATAACTTTCAAGTGGTATCAGAGGGAGGTTACTCAAAAAGGATTTAACAATCTGAGTATACCTCCAAGGTTAGCTAAAAGGGTTACACTTGTGGTTTCAAAAGAGAACCACAAGGAATGGAGCTTCAAGTCTGCAACAAGGAGAACTTTAAGACTTGGAAAGAAAGGGTCAAGCAAATCATGGAAGCCTCTGATCCTAGGGTTCTTGCAGCAGTTCATGAAGGACCTTTCATTCTCATGAAGGTCTCAACTTCAAATGCAAGCATCCAGACTCCAAAGAGTTATGCAGAGATGTTTGAAGGAGAAATCAACCTTATATCTATGGAAAAGAGGGCACAACACATGATGGTGAGTGTCATGGATGACTTAACCCTCATGAGAGTGGTCCACTGCAAGTCAGCCAAAGAGATGAGAGATTCTCTCACTGACTATATGTAAGGGACAGCGAAAGTCAGTCTTTTTGAGAGTGGCTTAGAGTCTGAAGATGAGAAGAAGAAGAAAAAGTTCTTTGTGACCAAGGAGGAGAAAAGCTGGACAGATTCTTCATCCTTAGATTCTGAAGATAAAGAGGATGAAGCCTACTTTGGGCAGATATCAATTACTACAGACCAGAAGAAGAAGTGGAGTATCCTGCTATCATGATAGGAATCAGGGCCCCTCTGTCACACTCAAACAGTGACAATAATGTGGATGAAGAAGACTATGAATGCCACGGTATGATGACAATGACTGATGAATAAAGAAGTCAGTCAGACATTGAAACAATCAAGGTACCTCCTCTCTCCATCTCTCCATCTTCTTCTGATTATAAGACTAGTCCAGATAATGATACATCTTCACCCTATGATAAAGATTTTTCAGAATCTGAAGCTGATATCAATCAATTGATTTACAAGTATGGACTACTCCTGGATGCTCTAAAGAAGAGCAGAAAACTTTCCAAGAGGCAAGCCAAGGAGATTACAGTCCACAAGCCTTACAAAAGTCTCTATTACAATAAATCTAGTGAGTTTTGTAAGATGTGTCATGAGGTGTCTGAACTCAAGAAAAGCCTTGAGTGTCAGACCAAGCTTCTAGAAGAAAAATCCAAACACATTAAATATCTAGAGCAAAAGTTTCTTGAGAGATTAGGGATTGTGATTAACACTTCTCAATCTCTTGGTAAGTTGCCAAACGTTGTAACTTGCCAAACCTCTGAGAAGTTGGCAATTGATCACACTGATTATCATGTCAAATCAAATATCCTTGATAAAGCGACAGTATTCCAAAAGGTGGAATTGCCTTCTAAAGTTGTCAAGTTTGCACCACTCCAAAAGGGTCAATTAAATGTGTGCTCCACCAGTGGGGTGAAGGCACATGATCCAAGAAAGAGTGACATTATCCACTCTAGCCACAAGGTTCAGGAGAAAGTCTTTAGACTTGGATCTAAGTATCCTCTATCTAAGGAAATGAGTGAGTCCACCAGATGGCAAGCTCCAAAAATACAACTGGCCCATACATGACCAGCTGTATTTAGAACCTCAGCACCTTCACTCAAGAAGAAGGGGGAAGCCTCATGCAATGCTCATCCAGCAAAGTCTGGTGCTGCTCACTTCTCTCATGGACAGTAATTCTATGATGTCCTAAAGAGAAGATACAACATTCATAAATTTTGGTGTTATGGGAAAGTGGGTTATTATGGCATTGACTGCTGGCATAACCTGAATGTGACTAGTGGATAGTTGGGTGCTCAGCCTAGGCAGAGAGTTGGGTGCTCAGCCTAGGCAGATAGTTGGGTATATGTTTTATGATGCTAACACGAACCTAGGACCCAATTATCATTGGGTGCCTAAGGGTAAATGAACTTTATTTTGCAGGATAGTCCAAGTACCTGTCCACTTAAGACTTAGTATTTGGATAATGAGTATTCCATGCAAATATCTGGGACAGGATAGTTTCTCTAGGAATATGCTCCAAAAAAGGCAACAAATCAAGGTTGAGGTTGTCAAGTAAGTGATCCTCAAAAGCTAGAGGAAATAAGCCTCAAGGTATCTCTCTCTCTCACTCTCTCTCTCTCTCTCTCTCTCTCTCTCTCTCTCTCTCTCTCTCTCTCTCTCTCTCTCTCTCTCTCTCTCTTATATAGAGATTTTGCTTGCTATTTGATTGAGTTTTATTAGTTGTGCTCAAAGATGAATCCAATCAAGCAAATAGAAAAATAGTGATTCAATTAACTACACTGTTAATTCATGCGAGATTTTGCGTTGCCAGATCTATTTGTAATTTACTTAAGAATTACAAGTAACTTATTTGCAAGCCTTAGGGCAAAACAGTACATAAATTGGGTGTCAATAGAACTGACTCATTAACATGTTAGGTCCCCTTCTATTTATCTTGACAAAGTTTGTACTAAATCAAGAATATTATACAACCAATCAATAAAAAAAACCACAAATTAAACATGCATGGAACTAATAGAAGAAAAGCTAAGTGATATAGTAAAAGCACAATTGTCGGGCATTCCATAAAGTCGAAAATACCAAACTTAATAGTCAAATGAAAAACTTAATTAAATTAATTAAATCTACTCATTAAATATATAAAGCGGCAAGAAACTAAAAGCCACTTCACTCTCCAAAGCCTTAACCCTAGTCGTCGAGACTGAAAACTTCTCAGCGTCTTGCCGCACTATCTAAATGGCCCCAAACGTCATCGAGGGGCTTCAGTATGGATATGAAATCGTGAGGGATGGATTCAATCATGCCTCTCCTGAGATTAAGGTCGTATTAAGGATGATTGAGGTTGCTGGCCTAGAATACACCCTTTCCGAACCCTCCACCATTCTTAGAAAATAGGTTGTGGAATTTTTCTCAAATGTTAAGATGTCCCCATCTCAAAACTCTCTCAGGTATAAGATTGAAGACATCAAAATCAAGGTAAACCCTAAGAGGTTAGGAAAGGTACTTCATATCCCCTCCATCAACCCTAGCGAGGAAGAAGAGCTCGCCAACACGGATAGAGATAGTGCTCTCTTATGGTGTGGCTACTCTGAGGCCAAATCTGGGTCTCTGAAAAGGAAATTCTTCAATCAAAGAGGAAAATTGCTAGCAGACATTGTAGGGAAAGCCCACATCTACAAACATGGAACAAATGACACCATCTCTAGGTTCATGTTTGAAGTCATGACCAGAATTATACTAAATAGAAAGTCCTCATGGACCTCTCTCATCTATAAAAGAATAGTAGACTGCATATCCTCTCCAAATATCGGCAGAATCATTTCCTTGTACCTATTAAACACATATCCTGACTCCTTCACACAAGAACAGGGGGTGAAGATTCACTACCTGAAATTAATGGACATAAAAACTTTGGATAGATTCTCTAGAGTCCTACCTATGAGCCAACCTACAGGAAAAAAGGAATCCTCCAAGGGAACAAGGAAGAAAGAAACTGAGGAAGAAAGAACTTCCAGCCCTGAACTAGTACTTGGATCATCCTCTCCAGCTGATGCTGGTCTGCAAGTTGACTTATCCCTCAGTCAATTCTCTGCAAACATTCAACTTCAGAATACTGATGTGCATGTTGATAAAATCCATGCCAGCTCTAGGTCAGGAGAAATCTCTAAGAATGCTGCCGAAGGAGGTAATGTTGAAAAGGATGGGGCATACATGAATATTACAGATGATGTTGCAGCAGTTGATGATATGCCTGCTACAGAAGATAACTGGGAGCATCTTGAGACATTAGGCACTTATCTTGATAAGTCCAACCCAGAGAAAAATGCTCAGTCTGAGGGGGAGCATGATCAGATGGATGTGACAAACTTGGATCAAGTTGTCAATAAGATAATTGGGTCTGCACCCACTACATGCAAAACTCATTCCCTCTTAATTAATAGTGTTAAAACAGTTTTAGCTAAGAAAATGTTTTCTTCTATAGGTGTTGTTGTTGAGGGGGAGACTTCTCAGATCCCTACTCAGAAAGTTACACCTCCTCCCATGAGCCATACCTCACCTACCCACATCTCTAATGAGGGATTTCTGAACCAGATCAAAGTAATGTTGGATGCTCAGACAATAACTCTCAAGGAGTATGTTGACCACTCTGTTGCCAAGCTGAGGGATGAGTTATTAAGTGAAGTCAAGGAATGCAAATAAGAAACCTCTCACCTGAATAAACATGTCACTACCTGGTTTGACATGGCTGGAGATGCTGGCACAAAGCTGACTACCCTTATGAAGTCTATAGAAACAAGCCAGCAATTATCTACAACTGATATTAGATATGTCAAAACTTTTGTGAGTGCAACTAATGAAGTAATCAAGGGTGCAGCAGATCATATAAAACATCATGTGACAAATGTAGCTCTCCACTCTAAGGAGCAGGCAATGCTTATGAAAAATGAGCTCCTAACTGACAATGAGAGAATACTTCAACAGTGATCAATTCAAACTGAAGCTACCACCACCTTACTGTACAAGACTATATCTGAAGAAGGTAGAAAGGGGGAGAGAATCCATGCTAAGACTGCAGGACTCATTGAAGATCTTGCATTCAAAGTAATTCAAGGCACTAGGGTTGAACTACATCTGCCTCTACTGGATAAACAGAGGCCAGAGGATTTAGACTTCCCAGCTCAAGCTAAACTTGTACAGGATGCACAACTTGTTGCCAGAAGAAAAAGGGAAGGGACTCAGATGGCTGAAGATTTCATGGCCAAGAGAAGAGCTGAGAACATAAATAATCCTGATTAAGAACAACTAAGTGATGCCTCTGAGCCTATCATCATAAATGCTTGGATCAGCCATGGATAAATTCTAAAGAACATTGATTGTGTTTATCCCTCAGAGGAATGGATAAAATATCTGGAAAGAAACTCCTTAAGAGAAAGAGTATTTAAATAAAATCTGGTAAGGAGAAGCAATCCTAAGAGAATGCCTTCAAGATACATCCCAAAGCCATTCCTCTACTTCAAGAGGCAGGAGGACAAAGATGAAACCTTGAAGAAGACTAGTGCAATCAAGGGTGTTGGTGCAAGTTCATCAAGGAATAGCTGATAGATTGTTGCTAGCATAGGATTGTTTAAATTATCACATTTTGTCTTGTAATGTATACCAACAATGTAAAATTTTCAAATCTGTATCAATGAAATTAATATGATTTGGCCCTAACTTCATTGTTGTGTCTAATGTGCTTAAAATTCTCACTTGTATATCTGTGGTTGGTAAATATGCTATTTCTTGGAAAATTTCTTAATTTCCTATTGTTGTCTGGCTAAGTTGATGATTAGGTAGACCTTAATCATATTATTACACCGTCAATAATTGATAATTTAGAACTCATAATTATAATGTTAAGTCATCTCATCTAGGGGGAGTTTTCCAGTACTGAGATGGCTAGTGGTCATGACAATGTGTTCATCAGATCTATCTTGATATTTCTTGTGTTGATGCACCTTAGCATGGATATGTGTTTTGCCTTCTTCAAATATGGGGAGATTGTTGGGAATTGTGCCCTACAATATTCCTTAGGATTTGAAGAAGCGTCACTATTCATGCTAAGAGGCATAGTGTATTTAATGTATGCTTTAGTTCATGCATGCAGGTAGTCCATTGTTGGACAAGTAAAGAAAAATGAGTTGGGCAGTAAACTCAAATTTCGTCGAACTCAGCTTAGAGTTCATCGAACTCAGCTCGCTGATCGTCGAGCTTAACTCAGCATAAGCTTAAGGACTCGGGATACAAAATTCGTAGAACTTAGCTCAGAGTTCATTGAACTCTGTTCGCTGATTGTCTAGCTCAACTCAGCATAAGCTTAAGAACTCAGGATATAAATTTCGTCGAGCTCGGCACAAAGATCGTCGAACTCAGCTCAACAGTTATCATGGTAAAAGATAGAAAAATTGTTTAAGTCAAAAAGCGCTGAGACCGCTAAGAATAACAAAGATCTTTGAGCACAGTTCACAATTCATAGAACTCAGGTCAATGTTTATCAAGCTAAAATAAGAAAATTTGTCTAAGGCAAAAAACAAGTTGAGTCCACTGAGAAGAAGTCGTTGAGATTGCTGAGATAGCTGAGACAGCTGGGAAGATAGCGTTGAGACAGCTAAGTTCGCTGAGAAGATTGTGTTGAGACAGTTGAGAAGATGGCAGTGAGATAGCTGAGACAGCAGAGACAAAGTGAGTTGGAAATTTTCTAAGTCCAGAAGCGTTTAGTTAAGCAAGTTCACTCAATACTTCTAAATAAAACAGGAAGCACTGAGACAGTCAAGAGGTAAATAGCTGAGAACAACATTAGCTGGAATTTTTCTAAGTCTAGAAGCATTGAGTGAAGCAGGTTCACTCAACACTTCTAATGAATAGGAAAATGCTGAAACTAAAAAATTGTCTCAGCTGATAAATAAAAAACCGTTGAGACCACTGAGATAAATCCGTTGGGACATTTAAAGTACAAAAACCGCTAATACAGCAGATAAGAAGAAAGCACTGAGATAAAGGCTTGTCTCAGCTAATAATGGAATACCGCTGAGACCACATAGACAAAATCACTAAGATAAAGCCAGGAAACTTTCTAACTCCAGAAGCACTGAGATCCAAGTCTGATGGCATTGAGTGTCTGAACATCACTCAACGCTTGATGGGATTCAGGAAAATTTTCTAAGTCCAGACGTTGATGACCACTGCTAACATCATCAAAGTCAAATCTACAGGAAGCCGTTGTGGGAAAGCTGCTACAGCGCCGAAAGATGTTTTGTCGCTTTCTAATGGAGTTGTCGCTCACCAACCCTTGGTGGTACCACAAACTATTATGTCGTTGATTGAAATCAACACATATAAAAGGGCAAACAGTAAAGGGATTAAAAAAACGAATACCCTGGCATCAAGGGCAGAAAATATAGAGAGAGAGAAAGCAAGAGGCAGCTGGACATCTTCTTCCTCATCAAGCTTGAAAGCTAAAAGTCTAGCCAAGTCAGCCAAAGGGCAAGAAGAAGATAGCTAGAGCACTTACTGCTCAGTAAGTTGGTTCTCTAAAGAACAAAGCAAGCTGGTTGATCCACTCAACAGCAGATAGTTGCTCACCTGTGCAGCAAGAGAGAAGATAGTTGTAGAAGAAGACTCATCCCTTCTACATCAAGTTAGTTGGACTGATATCTGGTCAGTCCAGTAGAGCAAACTCAGAGATTTAATCTCTGAGTTATTTTTGTTTTCTTTTTCAACTTAAAACTTGTAACAATTTTACTATAGTATTCAAGTATCTTGGATCTTAGTTACTGGAAGGCTTAATAGCCTGAGGCTGGAGAGTTTAACTCTCTATGGTAGGATCCAACTGGATCTGAGTTGTTAGAATGCTTAATAGCCTGAGGCTGGAAAGTTTATCTCTCTGTGGTAGGATAGAACTGGATCTGAGTTGCTGGAAGGCTTAATAGCCTGAGGCTGGAGAGTTTATCTCTCGGTGTTAGGATCCAAGTCGATCTGAGATGCTGGAAGGCTTAATAGCCAGAGGCTGGAGAGTTTATCTCTCTATGATAGGATCCAAGTGGATCTGAGTTGCTGGAAGGCTTAATTGCCTGAGGCTGGAGAGTTTATGTCTCTATGGTAGGATCCAAGTATGGATCTGAGGTAGGGCTGTCCTCCCAGCCTGAGTGTAGTGCTTTGTGCCTGAGGTAGGTAGCTATAGAGCCACTGAGCTATAGGTGACAAATTTGTCACTGAGTTGTAGGCCCTTGAGGAGGCTGAGCTGTAGATACCTGGAGGTGTACTGAGTGTAGGTGTGCTACTCCACAGTGAGAGTAAGGCTGTGGGCCTGAAGTGTAAGCTCTAAAGAGCATAGTGCTGAAGTTTGTGCCTTGTCCAACAAGTAAGTTGGAAAGGTGGGAGGGAAAGTGGATGTAACCAATTGGGGAACCACTATAAATACTTTTATGCTTGTTGTGTGTGTTTGTTTTACTTTCTTTTTACAGGACATAAGAACAAGCTCTAGATAGTTAGTAAGAAAACAACAAAAGAAGCTATAAAACTCAAAGACCTATTCACCCCCCCCCCCCTCTAGGTGATTAGCTAACCTTCAATTAAATAACTTTCAGCATTCATATAAGTTGAGTTACTTTTTGTTGTAGCTTTACATTTTTCATATGTTGTTGTAGATGATGGAACTGGTAGAGTAGATTGTTTACTCATTTATTATACTGCTAATATACTTGATATTGCTCACTCTATAACACCTGTTTGTAATATTGTATTTTTTATACATATTGTACCCTTGTTCTTTTCTCCGCCCGGTACTGAGGAGTTGCCGGGGGTTCGGATGTGATATCCACTTAGTCTTATGACTAACGGTTGCTACATCTTTCGTTTTAGGAGGAAACCCCGCATACAGAGCAGCAACAGGTTATGCAGCAGGATAGCCAGGCCAGGATGACAGGACCTGAAGGGACGGTGTCGTCGCTACCATCAGTGACTGATGTAAGTTCTGAGAGGCTCATGATGTAGCCCTTTGGGAAAGTTTTACTCGTACTCTGATATTTTAGAAGCTTGTTGTAGCTTCTTTTTCTTGATGTACTTTTTGGACTATTTTAGTTATGTGTGGATTGACTTCTATTTTATATTCTTGGTTGGGTTGGCATCGGTTGATATTGGTTATAGCCGGCAGGATAGGTGTCTTGTGGTACATGTTAGCCCGTGTGCTAACACTACCGCAAGGTGGATGTTTTGGGCATAATACTCCCTTCGTGTCGTGTTTTGTGTTCCGGGAGGGGGGTCTTATAAATGGTATCAGC
This sequence comes from Platanthera guangdongensis, assembly GCA_039583875.1. Taxonomy (NCBI): domain Eukaryota; kingdom Viridiplantae; phylum Streptophyta; class Magnoliopsida; order Asparagales; family Orchidaceae; genus Platanthera; species Platanthera guangdongensis. The sequence goes on from CM077162.1 coordinate 153,596,721, forward strand.
TTGCTATGATCCTGAACTAAGGAAGTTATTCAACAATAGGACACACCCGTTCGATTAGTCAGTTTGGGGATAAACTAACTTAGCGGAATGTCGAAGTATGGAGGCCGGGCGATTTGTTTCTATTCGGAGACCGGGTGGTCTGGCGGTTTATCTAGCCGGGTTGTTACTGTTTTGTTTTCCAGCGATCTGGCGGCTTGTCTCAGATGGCTTGGAGACCGGGCGGTCTAGCGGTCTCCTATGACAGCTTGTTCTCTGTGGCGCTTATTCTCTCCTCCTATTGTTGTCGGGCGGTTAGCTGGCTTGTCTAACCGCACGACTTGTCTGGTTTGTCTTTTTTTAAAGCCGCATATACTTGTAAATTTTTAGTCTCACATTGCTTAATTGTAATCTCTCTTATCTCCTCCATTCTATAAAAGGGAGGCTATACCATTATAATTGATACCTTTTTTGGATAATAAAATTTGCATTACTCCAAATTTTCGGTCTGCTTTTTCTTGTTCGCACATGGTATTAGAGCTCGCGATCTTTTCCTCCTGATTCTTTGAGCTTTCTCATTCCGCCCGACATGTCCATGCGGTTTGCTTCTTCTTCTCACACCCTATTTGCAACTTGTTTCTTCCGTCTGTTTGCGCCTTGTTTCTTCCTTCTGTTTGTGCCTTGTCCGCGCGACTTGCTTCTTATTCTCTCAACCTGTTTGCGACCAATTCTCGCAATCTATTTCTTCTCTTGTCCCCCCTGCTCGCGTGGTTTCTTTCTCCTCTTGGTCCCTGCCCTTTGTGTGCATGGCCTATCTCTTTCTCCTCCGCGACCAGTTTTCGCGGTTGCTCTGCCTCCTCTCTCATCGCGGTCTATTTCTTCGCGCGACTAGTTTCTATTCGTGTGGTTTCTTTTCTGTTCACATGACCTGTTTGACTTTTTTGTGAACTCCTCCAAGTTCCCTCGGTCTTCTCTCTCTCCTGTTCGCGCGGTTTAAGCTCTAGCCGTGTGACTTCTATCCCTCTGCTTTGCTCTCTTTTTGCTGCGGCCATCCTAGCCGCACGCCCTGATTACTGGTCTCCTGGCTTGGTCTTTCTGCCCTTATCGCCACGCCTTCTTTCTCTTCGCTTCCTTCTATTCTCGCGCGGTCTCCTAGTTGCTCGCGCGTTCTTTCTTCTATGTCCTCCACACAATCCGCCTCGGTGGTCAAATCTTCCGGTAGTGCTCACGTTGTTACTCATGGCAGATGGTTGATTGACTCTGGTGCTACAAATCATATGACTGCAATACTCAGTGTTTTTCTCTTCTAGAAACACATGATCGGTTACCCCCAGTCTTTTTGCAGATGGCTCTTCCTGTCCGGTCAATGGGACGGGAGTGTTTCAAGTCACTCCATCTCTTTGCCTAGCGGATACCCTCTATGTGGCCAAGTTCCCTTGCAATTTATTACCAGTTACTTTTCTATGCAAGCAATTACGGTGTTCCGTCACATTCACTCCTACTTCTTGTTCTTTTCAGGATCTGGACTACCAACGGACAATTGCTACTGGGACTGAGAGCGGCGGCCTCTACTTCCTCGATAATGTTTCTACTCTGTCCGCCTTTTCCTCCTCCACAGATCTTCTCAAATGGCATCTTCTCCTTGGTCATGCTCCTCCACAGCTTCTTTGACAGCTTCTACCCCACCTCCCTCCACATCATCCACCTCTCAATTGTGATGCATGTCAGCTTGGCAAGCATCACCGCTCCTCCTTCCCACCAACACAAAGCCGCAAATCTTCCCGTCCATTCGATCTCGTTCACTTTTACATATGGGGCCCTGCTCCTACCCTCACCATTGGTCAGGGTAGTTCATATTTTGTCACATTTATTCATGACTTCTCTAGGTGTACATGGGTATATCTTTTGAAAGATCGCTCTGAACTCTTCTCTATGTGGACATCATTTTATTACATGATTAAGACTCAGTTTGATACCTCCATTAAACTCCTTCGTTCTGATAATGCTAAGGAATATCTTAGCCATGCTTTCTCCTCTTTCTGTATACAACATGGTGTTATTCATCAAACAAGCTGTGCCTACACCTCACAGCAAAATGGGGTGGAGGAACGCAAAACATTGTCACCTCATTGATGTCGCACGCACTCTGCTGACCCATATGCACGTTCCTCGCTCCTATTGGGGCTATGTTGTCCTCCTCTCCTGCTATCTCATCAATTGTATTCCCTCCACAGTTCTCAACGGTGCCACCCCATTCTCAATTCTTTATCCGAACCAGAATCTGTTTTCTCTTACTCTGTGCATCTTTGGGTGCACCGCCTTTGACCACTCTCCTGCTACCACCCGTGACAAACTCTCACCACGGGCGACTAAATCTGTCTTTCTGGGGTACTCTACCACTCAGAAAGGTTATTGTTGCTTTGACCCTATTAACCGCAAGCAGTTCGTCTCTGTGGATGTCATCTTCTTTGAAAATGCATCTTACTTCTCTCCTGTGTCCTCCTCTCCTCCTAATGATCCTACTCCTCATATCAACCCATCTATTCCCTCTACACCTACTGACGTTCCGCCACCTCCACCATCTCCACCATCTCCTCTTCCATGTCCACCTCCCGCGATATCTCCCACCTCTCCGCTGTCATCTCTCTCTACTCCCGGGCCAGCTTTCTCCACCACTGATGCTCCGGATACTGAGGAACCAGCTGACCTAGATCTCCCCATTGCTCTTCGTAAAGGGGTTCGGGCATGTACCCAACACCCGCTTACTGTTTTTGTTTCCTATGATCGTCTTACCATTCTCGCAGAGCTTTTGCACTGGCTATTTCGGCCACTGTCATTACTATTCCTCATTGGAAGGCTGCCATGGATGAGGAGATTTCTACTCTCACTGAATGGGGTACATGGACCCTCTGTCCTCCTCCCTTCGACACAAATGTCATTGGTTGCCGCTGGGTCTCTGTTGTCAAATTCCATCCTGATGGTAGCGTGGATCGCTACAAGGCCCGCATGGTGGCCAAAGGCTTCACTCAGACATATGGTGTTGATTACTTCGACACCTTATCTCTCATTGCTCGTCTCACCACCATTCAGGTCCTTCTCTCTGTCGTTGTCAACGGGGATTGGCCCATTTCGCAACTGGATGTTCAGAATGCTTTTCTCTACGGTGATCTATAGGAAGATGTTTACATGGAGCAACCTCCTAGGTATGTTGCTCAGGGGGAGACACAAGTATGTTGGCTAAAGAAGGCTATATATGGCCTTAAGCAGAGCCCTGGTACCTGGTTTGACAATTTTAGCGGCATTGTTACGGTCATTGGTTTTGTAAGAAGTTCTGCCGATCACTCCTTATTCGTTCGGAAAACCGCCTCTGGTCTGGTAGTTCTTGCGGTTTATGTTGATGACATTCTTCTTACTGGTGATGACCAGGATGGGGTAACTCTAACAAAGAAACACCTCCGTCAACACCTGGTCACAAAGGATATGGGCTCCCAAAAATACTTTCTAGGGATTGAAATCTCTAGGAAGCCCAACTCCATGGTCTTTTCCCAACGGAAGTATGCTCTTGATCTTTTAAAGGAGGCAGAATTGGCTGGTGCTAAACCTACCCGTTGTCCCATGGCTGTTGGAGAAGATAAAACTTGGATAGATTACTCTCCTCTTCTATCCGATCTTACGAGGTACCGGCGTCTGGTTGGAAAACTCATTTATCTCACGGTAACCAGACCCGACATCTCTTATGTTGTTGGCAAGGTGAGCCAGTTCATGCAAGCTCCTAGGGAGTGTCATCTATAATCTGCCCTGGGGATATTGGAGTATATTAAAGCAGCACCTGGGAAAGGACTCCTTTTTCAGAAAATTGGTCACTTAAGGGTTGAAGGGTACTCAGATTTGAGCTATGCTGATGACATAGGTGACCGCAAGTCAACATCAGGTTTCTGCATATTTGTTGGAGGCAATCTTGTGATTTGGAAGAGCAAGAAAGAGTCTGTGGTCTCCAAGTCTACTGCAGAAGCGGAATATCGCAGTATGGCATCGACCATATATGAGTTGAAATGGTTACGGGCTCTCATGTTTGACTTAGGAGAGGTCTACAACTATCGTCTTCCTATGTTCTGTGACAACAAGGCCGCTATATACATCTCCAAAAATCCAGTCTTTCATGAGAGAACAAAACACATAGAAGTCGACTGTCATTTTATTCGAAAAGAGATCTTGAAGAAACAGATTTGTACTCCATTCATCACTTCCGACAATGAGTTGGCATACATCTTCACCAAGCCGGTGTCCGCTTTCTTTTTCCACATTTGCGACAAGCTGGGAATGATTGATATCTATGCTCCAGCTTTCGGGGGAGTGTCGAAGTATGGAGGCCGGGCAGTTTTTTGTTATTCAGAGACTGGGCGGTCTGGCAGTTTATCTAGCCGGCTTGTCTGTCTGGCTGTTATTGTTTGGTGTTCCTGCGGTCTGGCGGCTTGTCTCAGACGGCTTGGAGACCGGGAGGTCTAGCGGTCTCCTGTGGCGGCTTGTTCTCTGTGGAGCTTATTCTCACCTCCTGTTGTTGTCGGGTAGTTAGCCGGCTTGTCTAGTCGCACGACCTCTCTGGTTTGTCTTTTTGTAAAGCCGCATATACTTGTAAATTTTTTAGTCTCACATTGCTTAATTGTAATCTCTCTCATCTCCTCCATTCTATAAAAGGGAGGTTATACCATTGTAATTGATACCTTTTTTGGATAATAAAATTTGCATTACTCCAAATTTTCGGTCTGCTTTTTCTGGTTCACACACGGAAACAGTGGTGTACCCATATGTAATTCACACTAAGTATATCCAATGTTGACCTTAATATTAGCCAACCTGACTTTAGGTTCGAACCTTTATATGTCGATATCCTAAAGTTTGGATGATCTCAGGTACATAAAATTGTTGTATAAAGTCTTGTGAGACCCCCTAGGGCATGCACTTTTTTATAGCGGATTTTCAATCTAGTGGAGATAGTAGACATGGCAGATTCCCTAAGACAACCACTTTTGTTTATAGCAGACTTGAGCTTGGCTGAGATAATAGATATCATAAAGTGGTTGGAAGAGGATCTTTTGTATGTTCAGATAAGCGTTAAGAGACCCGCTGAAGGAGTAATGGAAGCAGGACCCAGCTTTAGGACGAGGACTATGAGGAAGAAATTCACATGTTACAAGCATTTGTCCTTAGTCTGCCTAAGTCTGTTCTAGGAATCTGGCCTAAGCCTTTACAATTTTGATACTTGGGCATAATGGTTAGTGAGAAACCGACCTATACTCTATTCGATACCAGTGTCACACGCTCGTTTGTGTCGGCAGACCTTGTTAAAGACCTGGAAGGAGTGCAATACTTCACTGGTATTGCTCGGAGAGTACGCCTCCCAGATGGCTCTGAGATGACAGCAACCGCCAGGTGTGAATTGGAGATGCTCCTTGGGGGAAAGAACTTTGATACCCCTGCCACAGTTTTGAGGATGCCAAAAATCTATCTCATTCTGGGTGTGGCGTGGTTGGATTGGCATTACGCAAGAATTGACTGAGCGGAGAAGTTCATTTACTTGAGACATGGAGACACTGAAGTCATTTTCGAAGGTATAATATTCACTTCATGCTTGTTACTATCTTCAATTCAGGCCTTGAAAGCCCATATGAGAGGGGATGAATTTTACATGATATGTTTCGAATGGAAAGAGAAGACAATAGATATGAAGGATATGCGAGTGGCGTGGTATTTTCCTGAGGTATTTCCTGATAAATTGCTAGGATTACCCCCGCATAGAGAGGTGGATTTTCAAATTAAGCTAGTAATAGGTGACAAGCCCGTCTCTGGGACCCCTTATCGTATGGCCCTAAAGGAACTCGTAGAGTTTAGAGTTCAGTTGCAAGAACTGGGAGAATCAGGATTTGTTCGCCCCAGCTCATCGCCTTGGGGAGCCCCTGTTTTGTTCGTTAAGAAGAAGGATGGAACCGTATGATTATGCATTGACTATCGGGAGCTCAATCGACTGACGGTGTGGAACACTTATGGGCTACCCCGGATCAACGAGTTGTCTGATCAATTGGTAGGAGCGCCTTGGTTTTCCAAATTGGATTTGCACTCGGGGTATTATCAGTTGAGGATACATGAGGGGGAGATTCAGAAAACAGCTTTTAGCTCAAGGTACGGCTTGTACGAGTTCACCATGATGTCGTTTGGGCTCACAAATTCCACTTCAGCTTTCATGAGTCTGATGAACAAAGTGTTTGAGCCTTATCTAGACATCTTCATCATCGTCTTCATCGATGACATTTTGGTCTACTCAAAGACAGAGGAAGAGCGTGTCGAACATCTTACCTTGGTACTGAAAAAGTTAAAAGAGCACGCCTTGTTTGCCAAGTTCAGCAAGTACGAATCCTGGCTCCAAGAAGTTGTCTTCTTGGGTCATGTGATCAGTGGGGCTAGACTAGCGGTGGACCCGGCCAAAGTGTGTGCTGTGAAAAAATGGTCACCCTTGAAGTCAGCGGCCGATGTGCGGAGTTTCCTTGGACTTGTCGGGTATTATCGCAAGTTTGTGAAGGGATTCTCAAAGATTGACCTTCCTCTTACTACTCTGACAAAGAAAGGTGTGCCATATGAGTGGACACCCCAGTGTGCAGATGGGTTCCAATAACTAAAGGACAGACTTACTACCGCACCCATCCTAGACCTTCCGTCTGGGAAGGAAGGATTTCAAGTTTACACTAACGTGTCGTATCAAGAGATGGGAGCAGTATTAATGCAGCACGGGCATGTGATTGCATATGCTTCAAGACAGCTGAAGAAGCATGAAGTCAACTATCCAGTACATGATTTAGAATTAGGAGCAGTATTATTCGCCTTGAATGTTTGGAGACACTATCTATATGGCATCCACTGCGAAATCTTTTCAGACCACAAGAATCTAAAGTATGTTCATACTCAGAAGGAATTGAATTTGAGATAGTGGCGGTGGTTAGAATTTTATGTGATTATGAATTTACTTTGAACTACCACCCCGAAAAAGCAAATTCTGTAGCTAATGCTTTGAGCAGAAAGGTACCGGAATTTCGCCCTAATTCTCGATTGATGAGTATGAAATTAGCTCGAATGATCGAAGAAATGGAGATTACCCTAGTATATAAAGACCATTCGGAAGGGTATATGGAGTAGTTGAGAGCGATGAGCATAGTCTGTGATATCCGGGACCAAATCTGGGTAGAGCAAGGAAAGGATGTTGCACTAGCCCCAGTGCTTAAGTCAATTGAAGATGGGACTACTGATGAGTACTCCCTAAAAGATGGCCTCAATCATCTCCGTGGCCGGCTTTACATTCCCAAAGGTGGTAAAATTCAGGAAGATATCTTGAGAGAGGCACATTGCTATCAGTATTCAGTGCATCCTGGGACTGCCAAGATGTACACCCACTTGCGGAAGACCATGTGTTTGTCGGGAATGAAGAGGGACGTCAGATATTTTTTTACGCACTACAAGGCCTTTTAAAGGATGAAGGCGGAATGAAAGAGCCCTAGTGGATTATTACAGCCATTGTTCATCCCTGAGTGGAAGTTTGAGGATGTCTCCATGGACTTCGTCCACAGATTGCCTCACTCACGCTCAGGGAATGATTCAGTTTGGGTAATCGTTGACTGCCTGACAAAGGTAGCCAGGTTTATTCCTATGAAGATAGAATCTCATGTGGATGTTTTGGTATGTCTCTTTGTGGAGCGGTTTGTACGGTACCATGGCGTGCCAAAGACAATTATCTCTGACCGGGAAGGTCGGTTTTCCTTTAAAGAATGGAAGGCGGTACAGGCGTATTTGGGCTCACGCCTTACATTTAGCACAGCATTTCATCCTCAGATGTACGGGCAAACTGAGAGAACCATGAGAACTTTGGAAGATCTATTTAGACTGTGTGTGTTGGATAGAGGAGAGTCATGGGAAAGGCTCTTACCCCTGGTAGAATTCTCCTACAACAATAGTCACCATGCCAGTATCGGGATGGCACCCCATGAATCCCTTTACGGAGAAAGGTGTATAACCCCTTATCATGGGTGCTAGATGAAGACCCGAAAGTTTTAGGAATTAAGTACATTGATGATACTGATGCGGCTGTTAGACTAATAAGGGACCGCATGCTTGAGGCTCAAAGTCGACGGGCTAAATATTATAATGCAAAACACCAGATGGTAGAATTTTAGGTGGGTGACAAAGTGTTCCTGAAGATCCGGCTGATGCATGGAGTGTCACGGTACGTGGTGTGAAGAAGCTCAGCATAAGGTACGTTGGGCCTTACACCATATTTGAAAAGATTGGCCCTTTAGCCTATCGGTTGGAGTTACCGCCAGAGCTGGAGAACCTTCATGACATATTCCATGTGTCGTCATTCTGGAAGGCGCTATTGCAGCCCAATCAACATATCCCCACCATTGATGGAGCAGTAGCAACTGATAGATCTGTACGACTAGAGCCGGTGCGGATAGTGGACACTGAGACAAGGAGTTTGCATCGCAAGAGTGTTCCTTTGGTAAAGTTGTTGTGGTCAAATCATGGGATGGAACAATTTACTTGGGAGCTGGTGGACTTGATCCGAAAGCACTACCCAGAATTGCTTCCCCAAGGTAACATATATAAAGCACAATATATTTCCTTGATTTATTTCCCCCACAACCTTATCCTGATTTCGGGGATGAAATCTTTTATTTTGTTTATAGGATTTGAAACGTCCCATTTCGTGCCAGACCCCCGTCTGTGTCTTGAGTCAAGAAAATTGACTCAAGTTCGGGGAGCATCGAGTGAGTCGACCGGAATCAACGACTAGATCAGGAATTAACTTAGAAAATTCTGGCAGGTTAGGCATTGAGTGCGTTGAGTGGACTCAACTCAATCAACGCCAATTAACTTAGAGAAATTTTGGCGGGATAGGCGTCGAGAGCGTTGAGTGGACTCAACGCACTCGACGTCATTTCACTTTGAAATCCTTGCGGTTTAAGCGTCGAGAGCGTTGAGTGGACTCAACGCACTAGACACCATTTAACTTAGTTTATTTTTCACGGGTTAAGGCATTGAGAGCATTGAGTGGACTCAACGCTCTCGACGTCGTATAACTTGGCATGTTTCTGGCGGTTAAGGCGTTGAGAGCGCTGAGTGGACTCAATGCTCTCGACGCCATATAACTTGGCATGTTTCTGGAGATTAGGGCATTGAGAGCATTGAGTGGACTCAACTCTCTTGATGTCATATAACTTGGAGTTTCTGGCAGTTAAGACGTTGAGAGCATTGAGTGGACTCAATGCTCTCGACGCCATTTAACTTAGAATGTTTCCGACCATAGATGAGGGAATTTTGTCGAACTCAGATATCAAAGGAGTAAAGGATGACTGGCAAATATGCTTGCACCTGAGTGGGGAAGGAGGTGTAGATTCCTCCCGAGAATGACATAGGTAGTGACACGGGCATGTCGCTACCCGTGTGGTGCCTTTGTAAATTTTGCGCCTTCTTTGTGATCCTTCCAGAGAAGTACATGGGTAGTGACACAGGCGTGTCCGTACCAGTGTGGTACTTTTGTAGATTTTGCGCCTTCTTTGTGATCTTTCCAAAGAAGGACATAGGTAGTGACATGGGCGTGTCCCTACCCGTGTGTGCCCCATCCAAGACTACCCATGACATGGGCAGTGACCAGAGCTTGGCATGAATCGCCAACAGAACTCAACGAAAATCGTCGAGCACAGCTCGATAAAATGTCGAGCAGGGCTCAACGAACATCGTCGGGCAGAGCTCCACGAACATCGTCGAGCAGAGCTCCACAAACATCGTCGAGCAGAGCTCGACGAAATGTCGAGCAAAGCTCGACGATGCATCGAGCAGAATTCATCGAGCGCAGAATTCATCCACCGTAGAATTCTCCCTTGGCGAATTTTCGGGCCACGTCCTTTCAAAATGACTCATTTAATGTCATGATTAGGAGGTCCAATGTTAGGCGGACATGTGGCTAGGCAGTTACCCCAATTTCTACCTATTAAAAGGGGAGAAAACCCTAGACTTCTTTCTTTTATCTGATTTTCAAAGCTATCACTGTAAGAAACCATCAGAGAGGAAGATATTGATGGAATAGACCTTCTTTTCCCTTGAAGAACGAACACCAACCCAGGAGAAAAAGATGTCGCCAAGAAGGGTGACAAGATCAATGGCTGGAAGCGGTGGAAACGGAGGAAACGAGGTGAGTTTCATACTCTCTCCCTTGGTGTTAGATCTCTAGTTATTCCTAGGCGAGATATCGACTCAAAAGAGTCTTGATTTGTGAGAAGAAGGTTGCTAGGAAGAGGTCATGCTAGGACTTGTGTCCTAGGAATTAGAGTCTTCAACATTTCCTCACTTCATATGAAGTTTGTGGACTGGTTTCATGAAGAGAAGTGGTCATATAAGGGTGAATAAGGGAGGAGAAATTCTGGATGTTATTTGGAAAGTTTGGTTGGAGTAAGAAGACGAACCGATGACGTTCGATCTCCTTTAAAATGCTCGCAGAAATTTGTTTTCTGCGCGCAGCAACCTTCGAGGCCGTTTTCAAACATGATGCGTCCTGATCTGGGCTTTTGACTAAACACGAAAGTCGTAGCCCTTGGAAATACCATTCCAACAAGGGGTTATATGCCTTCATCGGATTAATTTAGCCTTGGGAATCCCCAATCGAATTGATGTATAGTAATCATTCCTGCATATATAGTTCTCATGTTTGTTTTGTGTCAGCTTTGGGTTTGGTAGAAAGATTGTAGTACAGTAACTTTAATGTTTTGTTGAATTTAGTCTATAAGTAATTGTGATAAAATAGGTTAATGACATTTGTTGAATATGTCCCTAATGAACAAATGGTGTAGTAAAGTGTACTTGATCGAGGTGATTTGGTGGAGGTTATTGAACAAATGGATTGACGAGTTGGGATGGTAGGAATGATTTAAATACGTTAATCGATCTGGTTGTAGTTGATAATGGTAATACATTGAATAATGATGAGGTTGACTTGAATCTTGTTGTACATAACTTTTAGTAATTGCGATGAACAAATGGTTGATGGCTTTTAGATGGTAGATCCATATGTACACGAATAGTTTGAACTTGGTAAAAGAATTGTAACCAGTGATGTTAAAGTCATGTGATCATAGTATACATGTAATTATGATAAAAAAATGGTTGGTCAATATGTGTGCAGAACCATTATGATGATGGTGAACCCTTGGTGTGCTTGGATGTACGAAAATGTGGAAGGGTTGAAAGTGTACGTATTGTCGCACTGGAATTATGTATTGGTAAGAGACTCGGTGTGGAGCTCTTGCGTGCTATTGAGCACGAAATGTGAATAATGAAAACAGGGCTCAATGTGAGCCCCATATGTGAAATGCATGTGGTGTGAGTCGACACGTGGTGTCGTAATCCCAGGTTAAGGATAGTGTGGCAGGTCTACGGGCTCGCCAGTCATCATACCGATGGGAGTTGATAGCTAGACTTGCATGGTTAGGCCTTGGTCCTCGGTGCTCACTTTCCGAGGTACCTTCTGTGCTAGTGGACGGTTGTCCTTGGTCCTTTGGTGATTTGTTCACAGAGGCACCTTCCGTGCCACGAATATAGGCCAGTTGGGCTGGGCTCTTAGTGCACATCTACCCGAGACCCCTTTTCAGCCGTACTACGCATGGGAGCTCCACTGTTGAGTTCTTAGCATTAAGGTGTATGATGTCCTAGACTTGGTAGTGTGGATGCCTGCCTAGTAGTGGAGAAGCCCGCTCTACTGTCACCGACTGGCCAGGACGGTTGATGGATAAGAGGTTAGCTACCTGCTCAAAAAGTGGGAACTACGAGTCTGTGTTAACATAGCAGATGCATGTGCGTTATCATGGGTGAGTCATTGTATTGCATTCATGGCATTATATTACATTGCTTACACAAGATCCTCATCGTATAAGTTTGTATGGGAACTCTTATACGATGAGTTACTTTACTGCTGAGCTGATCCTCAACTTATATGTCTGTATGGGCATTCATATAAGTTGAGTTACTTTTTATTGTATCTTTACATTTTTCATATACTGTTGTAGATGATAGAACTGTTAGAGTAGATTGTTTACTCATTTATTATACTGCTAATATACTTGATATTGCTCAGTTTATACCACCTGTTTGTACTACTATATTATTTATACATATGGTACCCTTGTTCTTTTCTCCACCTGGTACCGAGGAGTCACCGAGTGAGCGGATGTGATAGCAACTTAGTCTTATGACTAACGGTTGCTACGTCTTCCTTTTTAGGAGGAAACTCCACAGACAGAGCAGCAGCAGGTTATGCAGCAGGACATCCAGGCCAGGACAACAGGGCCTGAAGGGACGGTGTCGTCGCTACCGTCAGTGACTGATGTGAGTTCTGAGAGACTCATGATGTAGCCCTTTGGGCAAGTTTTACTCGTACTCAGATATTTTATATGCTTGTTGTAGCTTCTTTTTCTTGATGTACTTTTTGGACTATTTTACTTATGTGTGGATTGACTTCTGTTTTTTATTCTTGGTTGGGTTAGCATTGGTTGATATTGGTTATAGCCGGCAGGATAGGCGTCTTATAGTACAGGTTAGCATGTGTGCTAACACTACCGCAAGGCGGCTGTTCTGGGCATAAGACTCCCTTCGTGTCGTGTTTTGTGTTCCTGGAGGGGGGTCTTACACTTGCGGCCATGCAAGTCGAAGCCAAGAGCATAGGCATGACCCGAGGGGGGTTGGAGACCCGGCCAGGAGGGATGGAGGGAGGAGATGGAGATATTATGTGCCTCCTCATCCCACCGGACCATCGACTCACCGGCCGAGTCCTTTTAATTCCCCCCAAAGACGAAGAGGGGATGGCTCTTCGGCATGCCCGGCTCGCGGGCCGTGGCTTCCACTATAGTATGGGGAGAGGGCTCGCCACCCTCCTGGTCCTTCTCTAGCGAGCCCTTCAGTGAGCTCGCTAGAAATCCTTCGGGGGTGGTCTCCGTCGATCTCACGTAAATATGTTGTTATTGTTGTTGTCTCACCCGAACTTGTTGTCATTGTTGTAGTCGCCCCCGGGAGACCACCGTCGCCTTCATCTTCTTTGGAGGGGGGGGCAAGTTGAGCTGGACCATTCAAGGCCAGGTAGTTTCAGGCTGGAGGAGGGTCCGCCTGACTCTATCTCGCCTCGACAGGCCACCGCTCGCGCGCGAGCTAGTCCGAGTGGGGTCCCGAGCCCGCATAAGGCAGGTGCACGAGAATTGATTGCTCCCTTGCATGAAAAGACTTGGAATCATAAACGACGATCAAAGCGGAGCCCATAAAGATAAAAGAGAAGGGATAATTGTACCTTCGTCGGGTAGAACTGGGAGGAGCGAGTCGAGGCCCCTTCGAAGGAAGGCGACCTCGAAGTCCTTCTCCCGAAAGAACTTCTACAGCTCGGCATCATCGCCAGACAGAGTAGGAGGTTGATATACCTCCTCACTCTTCCGCTGGGGTGAGAAGGGAATATTTCCCAGGTCGCCCTTAATGAAGACAACCTTGGAGACCCAGTTGTGATTTTTGTTTGCGGACTCGCAGATCTTGATGTGCGAGCCCATCAAGAAGGCGACCCCGTCGCTAGTCATGCGGTAGGTGAAGAATTTGCGAAAGACACTGAGGTTGAATTCGATCTACTCGCGGCGGAGGTGCAGGAAACGCGACCATCATGGAGATTGCGTTCGGGTTCAGCTGCGCCGGGCACTGCGTCGAAGTATTTGAGGATCTGGCAGATTTGCGACCAGAGGGCAAGCGCAAACCCACCTCGAAGTGCGAGATGGGGAGCCGAGCTCGTTCGAGTAAAAGGTGTTGACTGCCTCGCCCTCTGCCAGCCGGCACACCTCATATTGGGGGTAGGTACTACTTCTTGAAGGTGGTGAGCTCGCGCTCAGTGGTGTTTTCGTCAAAAAAAGGTTCTCGACAAATTGTCGAGCACACTTGGAGCGCCCGTCAGCATCAGGTCGAGTTTTGCCCATGCTCGCAAAGGGGTTGGTGTCCGAGAATAGGTAGAGGGAAAGGGCAGCAGGAGGGGTCTGAAGGTAATAAAGGTGATGGGCCAGGGGTTTGTGAGGGAGCCTATTTATAGAAAACAGAATTTATGGATGAGCTGAACGGTCAGTCCAGCTCGCCGGCCCTCGCTCTCTAGCCCCAGCTCGCCATCCCCGGCTTGCCAACCCGAACAACCCGACCTATACTAGTGTGAGCAGAGATCTAGTTGGCACATCCTATTATTTCTAATAGCATACAGAATTTCTAAAAAAATATTAAGTTAATATAGACAGGGACTATCGCAGCCCCGAAAATAAAGAAGTTCATAACGAGCAAAAGAGATCGGTCAGCCTGCGGGACATGGGGTGTTGGGGTGTGAGGGCCGGTAGGCTCATCTTGGGAGCCATTTTCATCTACCCCGGCCTCGTTCCCTATCCCCGGAGGTCAGTGCAGGGTGAGGAACTCGTGGACCAGTCCAGGTGGCGGCTGAAGGTCTGCAGTTCTCATGGATCCTCGTCATAACTAGGCGGGGACATAATCTCACCCACCGAGCCATGCTCCCCTTATCCGCAAGCGTACGTAGTCCCGTTCCAGCGCTTGCAGTCTCTTGCTCGCGATAGGAGCCATTTGCTCGAAGTTGATGAAGGGTGGAATTTTGGTTCTTCAACACCTCTATCATTCACATGGCTCAGCTCGGCAGGATCCAGCGATTCATCCAGGAACTTTCCATCCCAAGCACAGGGGTGGCGAGTGGCGAGCTGGTTTCGAAGACTCCTCAGCTTCAGACGGAGCAGGGAACTCTGCATTAAAAAATCAATCATGATAGAAAAAAGTGCCGAGCACAACAAAAGATGTCTGTGAAAAATGTTCTAATAAAAGTGAGGCTCATGGGATGAGCTTGACAACTATGGAGAGTGTGCGGAGGAGGCAAGGACAAGTTCTTGCCGCGACCAAAGGATAGGCCCCCAGAGAAATGAGGTTGAAGGTGGGAACTGGGATATCCACAGCTTATTTTCCCGCGAGCGCAGATAGTAGGCTGGCTATTAAGAAGGTACGTGAGATGGCGACTTGTACTTCTGCGAGTTCAGCCATATGGTCCCAAGGGTGGTGACTTGATCTATAGGCAAGCGTCGGGAGGATTCTGGAGATGCGAGTCATTGTGCGGGGTGTGGACTCGCCGCATGGAGGAACTCGGCATTGGTCTGGAGGCGTTTCGGTTCAGCGGAATGTCGACGGCCATTTTCCTTTTGACGTCTCCAACTAATTTAGAGATGCAAGCTGGGAGTCAAGGTGGACTCCAGGTCGCGGTAGATGGATTCAGCATCTTTGGAATGACTTCGCTTCCTTGGTGGGATTGACTTTGTTGGCTCATGCAGTGCAGCACTGGGAGGCATGCTGACTAGCGCTTCAGCACGAGCGACGTTGAGCTCACGGGCATGGATAAGCTTCTCTGGATCTCTTTGGAGAGAGGCATCTCGGCAAAACTCATAAAGGGAAATCGGCGGAGGCCACCCAGATACGCGAGCATGTATTTATACCTCTAGTGGAGCCCACCAAAAGATTCTCTGGTCCTTATCGCACTCGCCACACATTGCGGGGTTGGATGTTTCTTCCGAGCTTGGACCAATCTCGCAAAGAGCGGGGATTGTGTTCACCCTATATCCGGCGAGCATGGATGACATGACGACATTGTCCAAGACTAGGAGTTCACTCGCCCAAGTGGGACAGACCGTTCGAGGGGGCGAGTGGAGCAGGTCGGCTCGCACTCTTGCCCCCAGAGTCTCGGTGAGCAGGCGGGCAAGTGGAGCAGGCCAGCTCGCACTCTCCCCAGGAGGCCAAGCAAGTAGCGGGCGGTGGGGCAGGCCATGCCCGCACTCGCCTGTCGGGATATAGATCCGGCGAGTGCCAGCTCCATCGAGCACTCGTCGCCCCCAGTGAGTGAAGCGTCCATAGACCACTCGTCCAATCTCTTATGATGTGTTTTCACTATTTTGCCCATATTGGTCTGTCTATAGCCTGTTAGAACAGCGGAGTTATGTTGTTGGTAGAGCCAATTGGGCTGCACATAGCTGTTCAAATTGCACAGTTTGGTTATTTGCAGGTCGTTTTCAAAATCTATATAGACCCAAGGGTACTTCAGAAGGCAAGCTTTCTTGTTCCCCGTCTTCCTTGCGCTTTTTGAGGTATCCTTTGCTCTGCATTTGGCTAGGGAGGGAAGCGCTCTAAGATCTTTCAGATGTGTGGTGGGACCTCCACGCCGAGCCCTTGGTCTGTCCCTGTTCTTCTTCTTAGTTGTTCAGCTCGTAGGAGAGAAGTAGTGTGTGATAACCCCTTCCCCAAGGGTGAACTCCACAGAGATAGAGTTTTCAGTTTCAACAGGATCAGTATCCTAAATCATTAGAAGACAAGGACCGCATGAAGTTTTTTCATATACTTTGCAATTGGATCAATCATATATGCAATGTTATATACTCGACCCGAGGTCTCTTATGCTTTGAGCATGACTAGCATATATCAGTCTGATCCTGGTGGTGGTCACTAAATAGCGTCAAGAATATCCTGAAGTTCTTGAGAAGGACTAAGGATGTATTATTGGTATTTGGTGAAGAGAAAGATCTCAATGTAGCAGGATTACACGAACACTAGCTTCCAAATAGATGGAAAATTACTCAAAGTCTCAATCAGGCTTTGTCTTTTGCTTGAATGGAGAAGCTGTGAGCTAAAAGAGTTCTAAGCAGGAGACAATTATTGATTCTTCAACTAAGGCTGAGTATATCATCACTGCGAATGCGGCGAAGGAGGTTTTGTGGATTAGGAAATTCATCGACAAGCTTTATGTAGTTCCTAGGATTATTGATCTCATAATTCTTTATTGTCACAACAACATTTCCTTTAGTACAGGATAAAGAACATAGATCTCATCAGCGCTCCAAGCACATACTTTGACGGTTCCATCTCATTCGAGAGTTTTCGATCGAGAGATATGAGAATATGCAAAGTATTGACGGAAGAAAATTGGTGGATCCACTGATGAAGCCTCTGCACAGAAAAGCAAGATTATCATATTAGATCAATAGGTATTAAATACCTGAATGATTGTCTCTAGTGGGAGACTTGTGGTTGGTATATGTATGTTGGTTTATTATTCATGTGAGAATAGAGTACTGTATATTTCCTTTTATATTTATGGCAACTTCTTTGTTATGTAAATTATTTTTATGTGCTTGATTAATTAACTTATAATGTCTTGGAATCTTGCTTCCATAGAATTCAAGTGCATGATTTTAATGTGATGGCATATGTTTATAAGAAATCATCATTCTTAAATGGTCCTTATTCGACGTATCATTTTAGAAAATTGAGTGATGATGATACATTAAGACTAGTATGTGTGTTAATTGATGGCCCGTTCTCACCGGTCATGATATTGTGATATCAAGGCACCACATAAGTACTTGCTAGTGAACAAGTTATACTGAATAGATCCACCCTGAGACTGTTTTGTGAATTGTTATATGAATGTATCACAAGCAGATCTCAAGTTGAAATGGTATATGTGGTTCTTTGACTTGATGTCACAATTTTCATCAATTAAGGAAGAGCATACTTTGATGCCATCAAAAGTCTTCCTTGAGAAAAATTGATGATAGTAGCGGTTATTTGATATTTTATGAATCATTTGGGTGTTTATGTGTGGATAGAGATGGGATTTGTCCTCTTATATGACAAGAGTTACATCTATGCGCCCTTGATGGAATAGGACTGAGAAATGCATTTCTATGCTTGGTTGAGTAAATATATGATATTGGGCTCTCCAATTTCTAGAATTCCATTCTAGATTAAATAATTATGAGGGTGACACGGTCCATACCTCTAATTCAATCTGGATGAAAAAGACAAAAGAACAATAAAACACTAATATATTGATCACAAAAGGCTTGTTGCGTTGTGAACTCTTATTGCTTTATTAGTATGTTTCATTATAAATGTCGTTCCATTGCTTATGAGACTTTTGTTGATAAGTTCTAGATCAAGTGGGAGATTATTGTGTTTTCAAGGTGATTTGAAGTATTCAAACACTTTTCTCACTATCAACATAATATGATCCTATAGGGTTGCACATAAGAGTGTTTGGATAAATTGGAGGAAGGATTGTGTTGGCCTTACTCATATTGGATATTTATGAAGAACCAATCCTATGATATAAAGAAAGAAAATCAACGGGTTACATTGAGTGTGTATCTACTCACGTCGAGTGCATTTCGATGTGCATGGACTGCTTATTGATGCAGTCGGACTCGCAGCAAAATTGGAGTTCATTTGATGCTTGTGTCGAGTAAATATTGATGCAACATCGAGTTCTATTTAATGCAGGATGAATCGAGTGTGCATCGACGCACGTAGAGTTTAGTCTATGCAAATTTTGTGTCAGTGTCATTGAGTGCTTATCGATGTTGCATCGAGTTCTTTTCGACGCATGTCGAGACCATTTAATGCATATAAATACAAGTTGAGGTTTTAGAAGACTATGGTGGATCATGTCTGTCTGATATCCTTGGGTATAAATAGACTTTGAAAAGGGGTTTTCCAAAAGAGAGAGTCTACTTGTTAGACAGGCCCTAGAATCCATCATGACCTTCCCATTCAGTTATCATTGCTTCTCCTAGAGTAAATCGAGTAATTCATGGAGATGTAAAGGGCAATCCTTCTCTCTTACCTGGTTCTTGTGGGACAAACCTTGGAGTTCTCTGCCGCTTGTGTGGATACCTGTAGAGTCACAGATCTATTTCTGTGTGTACTCTCGCCTACTATTTATGTAAAGGTTTCTGGAGCCACTACAACAAATTGCACTTATAGTAAGGACCTAAATCATTACAATAAGTACCAAAAATCGTTACAAAAACTCTTTGGTAACGAAAAAAACTTTATGTAACGGTCGTCCTCTAAAGCTCGACCCTAAAACTTCTTGTAACGAATGTATGTGTCATTACAAATAAATTAATCGTAACAAACGATACTTCCTCACCCAAAAAAGATTCTTCCGCATAATAAATTAGTTATAATAAATATTATTTTGTTACGAATATTTTTTTCCTAACAAAAAATCAGTTACGATAAATACTATTTCGTTACAAATATTTTATTTTTTTCTCACTAAAAATAAATTTACTTTGTTACAATAAATTATAACAAACATTATTTCATTACAAATGTTTTATTTTTTCCTCACTAAAAATAAATATACTTCATTACAATAAAGTATAACAAACATTATTTCATTACCATGGATTAAATAATAGTAACGAAAAATTTGTTACAATTGTTTTTATTCTTCTCACTACAGCCAATTCATTTATATATCAAAATATTCAATTTCTGTTTTTTGTGTACCTGAGATTTTATTACAAATAATAATTATGATTTCATATTTCTTAAATATTTAGCTAAAGATAATATAAATTCTTGAAAACACATATTTAATATTACATAACATGATCAACATGTATTTAGTCACACAAAAAAGTATTACATAGAGTACAAGTTATTGTCATCTCATCTAGAACAATACAATATTACATAACAAGACCATGCACTCAGCAGTGTTCTCAACAAGCTGATGGACAGAGAGGGTGGCATTGTATGGCTCCAACAGCAATGTCAACCTGCAAAGTGTAAAGTTAATGCCTTTGATGATAAATGATTAGAAGTTTTTGGAAGATAAATTACTAAAAAAGGTAGAAAGATAACTAAACATGATATAAATTTATGAAAATGAGAATTAGTAATGGACTTGAGTATGCACCACTATAAAAATAAAAATGTCATTTTATGTCAGATTACTATAAAAATAAATGAGAATTAGCAACGGCTTGTGAGTTTTTGTTGTCGAGGAGGAGAACCTCTTGTGGTGAGAAACTATGGAGGCCTACAACCAAACATACAAAAAGTCTCCCTATTATCATTACAAAGCAAATGAAAAAAATACATTACATTAATATGTAATAATGTTTTAACAATACACATGGTTGTAGTTTGATAGGCATAGGAATGCAACAGGTTTAGTTTGTGCAAACAGATGTTTTAACAACACACATGGTTGCAGTTTGGTAGGCATAGGAATGCAGCAGGAGCAGTTTGTGCAAACAAACTGCTCATATAAACATCACCTTTACATGTTATAAGCAGCACTTTTAATTTATGCAATAATTTAAAACTGGTGCAGTTTGTGCATATTGTGCATATTTGTGCTATAAGCAGGTGCCCTTGTGAGTCTATGCACTTTAAATTTGTGCATAATTTAAAACTGGTGTAGCAGGTGCAATAATTTAAAACTGGTGCAGTTTGTGCATATCATGCAGTAATTTATGCATGAAATCATTGATTTACCACCACGGAACAACTGAATTTTCCATAAAAAACTGCATCGAATTGAATCCCCCCAAATTTGCAAATTCAACCAACAAATTCATCCAAAACTTATCCCATCTTATTTGAAACACAGGAATGTGCAAAAACTACTCATAACTCAAAATGTTCTAACTTGTATGCAACATGATTCCTGACAATGATATGGAAGGAAATGGAATGCTATTGCATTAAGAGAAGAAAAAACATAAGAGGTCCAGAGTACTCCTAGCTTACAAATTCCGTTATTTATAGTTTTCTATTAATTAACTACTATACCAGCTAATTGACTCTTAACATAATTCATTATTTACTAAATTGGCCATAATAATGTTTGAATTAATTTCTCTCTCTAGGTCTTTAAATGTTAGTGTCACTTTAATTCTACACGTATCACCAAGTTCTTTTTTTCGGTGCTTTTGTTACTCTGTTGGCCATTTTAATTCTTTTGGTTCATATCAGATTATGTAATCTTTGTGGTTGAATTTCTCCTTTTTGGAATGTCTGGCTTTCTGCTATAGGATAGTGACTACGGTATGATCTTTTAGGACTTAGGTTCGCCAATGCCATAGCTAGCATTTTTTATATGGACACTTGTAACTTAAAACCTAGCTAGATATTCCAGATGGCTGTGTATTCAGCACCATGTTACCCTTTCTTTTACAACTGCATTTGTCCATATATTTTTGTTTTATGTAATGAAAGCTCTTTCATTGTGAAGATTTTGCTCACATATTTTGGAATTTTATTATTATGGTTTAGGTGCTTGTCAAGGGTATGTGAAATAAAAGATAAAAATAGAGGAGAGGGAGAAAAATGTGAGGGAGCTGAGTCCATAGCCATGGAGAGATGACATTAAGGCTCCCATATAATAACAGTGTTCATAACGGTTTTAAAAACATAGGATGACCTTGACTTAGGCATGGAATGCAAAAACTATTATGTTTTCAATTGCAAAACCATAACGATCCATTTCCTTGTTCACCATGAACCCTCAAAGTAAAAAATTCAAATTATATATGCATAATAACAACGTAAATTATCATACTGCAAGCTTTCAACTATAGAGGTAGATGAGGCCACACATATGAAGCATCAAGCACTTGCTACAAAAAAATTTCACATTGTAACACCCCCTATCCGTCGCATAGCATATAACAGTAGGTCCGGTCGGGGCCCGACGCCATATACCACAGACAGACCGGGTGGTTACTTATGGAAACCATCCAACCAATCTCAACGTCCTACACAGAGCATTCCAGCGGAAGCAGTATTTAAAAGTTGCGACAAATAACCCAGCATACAAGCACGAATGTCCACTAATACAAAATAGGAATGTTATACAAAAATACCCAAAATAAGTCTTAAGGCTTTACAAAATGTTTCACTTGATATTACATGTTTTACAAACCACGGCACACAGGCCGGTCATACATGAATAAAGCAGTAAACACTTCCAATTAGGCCTTCGAGGGCTGGCTTCGCAAAAAGGGCTTTAGCCCGCTATTGACCGCTTGGTCCAGCTCACCTGCAAGCAACAAACCACCGCACGGTGGCAAAACAAGGCAACGGTCAGCAATGCTGACCAAATTATAACGATCCCGCACCCAACTCGGGGCGGCGATGCTCCTTCCCTGCATTTAATTAGCATAAGCGAGCAATATATATATAAAGCATTTCATCACAGACGTTGGCTCGCACGGCCACACGCCCCGTGCTCTCAGGGCACATTTTCGGTGAACCGGTCGATGTCACGTCAATTAAAGCCATCGACATTCCGCACTCACCACCGCCACTTAGACGGCCAAACCTATGAGCAATTTGTCTTCTTGGCCTGGGTCACGACAATTTAAGCCATTGACCGCCGAAGACCCTAATCTATGTCAACGGTAAGTGTCACGTGCCTTTAGGTCTCTTTAACCGAACGACATAGAACGGGTACGGTTCCATCTAACCCGTGCTCACATCGCAACGACAATTTAAGTCATCTGCGCGGGTCAAACTTCCACCGAGTCCCACTTCCATCACAATTCACATAACCCGGTTATGTTCAAGTTGGCTCTCAGGCCACCAAGTTGGCAAGATCTCGTATCCGCCCAGTTTTCCGGGTGCACCTTTGGGTTAGTCCCCAAGGCTCCCTGCTGCAATCTACCGCGTAGAAAACCCGAAAAACAAACCATAGCACGGAGTCTTCTCCGACATTAAGCAATGCAACATCACCGATGCAGACCAACATGTCCGGGTAGGCTTCACACATCATGCCTATGTCCGTTCTCGCTTACGGACTCTAAACAACGGGGACTTCACATATCTACCCCGAAGAACGCCTCCAACTCTCCGCAAACTCGCGAGAGCGGGCTTCCTATGCAAAGAAAGAGAGCTACTCATGCTCAAGATGACATCGTTATCCTAGCGTTCCTCTTTGGCGCCATTGAAAAATAATCGGATGAAAAAGCACCGCACTAGCTTTGCCTCCGTGGATCCGGAGTCGGCTCGCGATTCGAGCTCCGAAGCTCCTCCAATGGCGGGATCTAGCTCCTTCTTCCTCCTTGGCTCTCCTCTCTCTCTAAGGTTTTAGAAAGATAACACTTAAGAAAAATGAGGATTTCTAAGTCCAAATCCCGGGTATATCCCTTCAAGAACATCCCCCAGCCGTTGGATCTCAAAACAAGGAAACGAACGGCTTTGATTCGGGGCTGAAATGCCCAATATGGACCGAACACGGCCTGGCACACGCCCGTGTCCAGGGTCGTGTGCCTCATTCGCCGTCAAAATCGAATCGCCTGGAACCTCACACGGTATCGAACACGCCCCGTGTTCGAGCTGACACGCCCGTGTTCGAGCTGACACGCCCGTGTTCCACCTGACACGGCCGTGTGTCCGGCCGTGTACCCCATCATTTTTCCCCGAAATCAACCCGAGCACTGCACGGGTTCTAGGACACGCCCGTGTCCCTACCCGTGTCACCTTGACACGCCTGGCTTCAAGCCGTGTACACGGTCTCGACACTCGACACTTCGTCGAGCGAAGATCGTCGACCTGATGACACGGCCTTGGACACGCCCGTGTCCTATGCCGTGTGCCTCATCTCGACGCATCGTCGAGCGAATCTCGTCGACTCCCCGTGACGATCGTCGAGACAGGTCGATACGCCCTGCGACACGCCCGTGTCGCAGGCCGTGTGCCTTGTCTCGACGCTTCGTCGAGCGAATCTCGTCGACTCTGCGGCTAAGTGTCGACACGGGTCGACACGCCCTGCGACACGCCCGTGTCGCAGGCCGTGTACCCAGTCTCGACACAATGTCGAGACCAAATGTCGACTTCCCGCCTTAGTGTCGACACAGCTTGACACGCCCTGGGACACGCCCGTGTCCCAGGCCGTGTGCCTGCAGCCAGAACCCAAACTGGCCCAAAACGTCCCCCTTTTCTCCCTTTGAGTTTCGGGGCGTTACACACATATACATTAAAAGGTGGAAACGATGCATAGGAGATCAACCTTGAACGATGCAAGGCGCCGTGAAGCACTGGAGCACTCTCTACTAAATTGTAATGAAAGATCATGTTGAGGCAAACATAATTGTGGGATAAGGTAATGACAAAATCAGGGTTCGAAAAATCAGGGAAAGAAAAATGCAGATATGCTTTGGCTTACTTGGAGTATGCATGAGGTGGTTGGTTGAGGGGAGCAAATCTCCAGAGATATCTCCTTCGGAGCCCTAGCCCTGCCCGCAGAGTTTGCCTAGTCCCGTGCGAGTGCGAGGAGCTTTCCAAAATGACAGAAAAGGCAAAATCAGGGTTCAAAATAAATCAGGGAAGAGGAAATGCAGAGATGCGTTGGCCTAATTGGAGCAAATCGCAGAGTTATCTCCTGAATATCTCCTTTGGAGCCCTAGCCTTTCCCGTATAGTTTGCCTTTTTCCTCAATGGATCTGGCCGCAGAGCCCTAGCCCTGTGCGAGTTCGAGGAGCTTTCCAAAATGCTAGAATGGAGATGGAGGGAGGAGACAATCTGAGGTGGTCGTAGATATTCACGATCTATTAGGGAGGAGACAATCTGAGAATGGAGATGGAGGGAGGAGCAAACTTTGATGTGCTTTTGAGACGACAACTTCAGGATGTTAAAGTAAATTCTGCAAACATAATAATTAAAAGAACATATAGAATGAAAAATTTGTAACTCGAATCGATTTTTCCATCCAAAAGAAGATATATAAAGCATGCTTGAAATCTCGGTGAGCAATCAATCGAACCAGTTATTTCTCTTCACCATTTTCACGATGACCTAACCAATTTGGGAAATAGTGATTCAAATATAGATTTTTTTCATCATGGATTTTGTGTACTCATACAATATGATAATATGATGATAAGAGGTCATACAACTCAAACAATTAAATGAAAGAAGCAGTACCTTAGCTTGCAAATAAAAGGAAAGACATCAACTGTGAACTCAAACTGCATAAAGTTTTGGAAGTTAAAATTAATCATATTTAGGCACATCTTAAAAAGTTAATAAATAATGATCCATTTTCAAAGATGAAAATTATAGGATTTAATAGGTTAGTTGAAGATCTAAATATAGAGAAAATGGCATCAGTTAGAAATCATATCAGAAAATCATGTAGAAGATGAATTTTGGGATTCAAAACTATTGAATATTCAAACATTTGGTGATTTGAGATGTGGTGAAGAATAACTACTTGAAAATTACCTTATGCAAAACGCCCATGTTACCTGTTATCTGAATCAGGGAGATTGAAGCCTGCATTCTTGAATTAGGAAAATAGAATCCCCTTCAGCTCCAATAACTGAAACTGTAGATGTAGAGATGAAAAAATAGAATAAATTTTGGCTTGCATCAAAAATGCTTGCAGAGCTAAAAGACATGTGGGGTTAAACACAGAGGTTTGATGTTGAATGGCCACTGAGATGAAGCTTTAGGCATTGCGAAAGAGTAAATGACCTGAATAAAAAATAATGAAAGATCTGAGAGGTAAATTGAGAATCAAAAGAGAACTCAAGATCGAAGAAGGAAGAGGAGAGGGAGACCCATAGATCCACCGCACCGAGACCTAGATCTGAGAGGGAAGAAGCATTCGGAGGAAGAAATGTGCGGAGGAAGAACTTTACCTATGATCTGTATGGAGCCCTTGCGCGAATAGTGGGTAATGAACTTTTGCGCCCTCCTGCAGCAGGCGAAATGATGGCTAATGGTGGAACTTTTACGGCCAATCGGGAGAATAAGGAGGACGAGGTAGGGTTTATTGTTTTTAGGGTGGATATCATCGTAGATGCCTTTGCCACCGACGAAGAAGTCAATGAAGCATTTTGAGGTGAGGCGCGGGAGAAGGATAGATGTATTTGATCCTGGTAGGTCTTCTGTAAAGGAGAGATCGCAAAGGCTCTTTTTGTGAGAAAGTGAAGGTGGAGACCGGTACTTGCAGCAGAAAGCCCTGTTCGAGGAGGAGACTAGTCCTTTGCAGCAAATTTGATAGGCACATGAAAAGAAATTTTGGTGGGAAATATATGCGGGAAATATGAAATTACGTTAAAATCATTTTTTTGAAATAAAGAGAGAATGATAAGGGGGTATTTTGGGAAGTCAAATGTTACACCATCCGTGAATATGAGTTGTTTATAGTATAAAGATGTAGAGAGCGGACGGATCAACTTTATTAAGCGCTAAGCATAATCTTTATTGAGTTGAGTCTGTCGAAAGACCAAAAAGCCCTTAAATTAACTCATCAAAACCTATTTTAGTGAGGATATTTTTGGATATAGCTGATTAGGTCTTTGCTTATATAATAAAGATATATATTTTTCCCTCCAAATATTTTATCCTCATGAAATATTTTTTTTGTAAAGTTTTAGGGAGCAATTTGCGTGGAAATAATAACTCGTGTGTCGTCATGAGCAAAAAATATTTGAGCTCGACCTCTCGACTCATAAACGAGCTCGCGCTCGTCTCGTAAACGAGCCCGAGCTAGAGAGGCTCGAGCTCGAGTCAAGCTTTTTCGAGAAGTAAATTGAGATCGAGTCGAGTTGTTTGTCTGCATGTCCGTATTAATGTATACGCATTTATGTGTAGTTGTGTTCCTATGTCTGTCTATTCCTATTGGGGTTTGTGTTTATTTTTGTGTTTGTGTATGTGTCTTTGTGTAGTCTATATGTGCTTGTGCATTTGTATCCTTATATTTGTGTGCAGTGTCTATGTGCAGTGTGTGTCTGCGTCTATGTGTATCTTTGTCTATGTGTGTTTGTGTAACATCTCATTTCCGACTAGACCCCCAAGAGTGGTTTTGGTCATGGCAAAACCCTAGGAAGCCCAAGGGACCAAGTGAACAAGGCCAAGATGAAAATCACCTTGGTCCGCCTATAGCTCAGCCTTATATCAGTAAGGGAAGATCTGAACCATCAGATCCCATAGGAAGAAATAAACAGCCACACAAATTCCCTAAAAATAGCTCTTCTGGGTCTAACACTCCCATGTCGGCCCAGACAAGCCCGTGTCGCCAGGCGTGTCGTCAGCTCGACGATCGTCGAGCTCATTTCGTCGACCAGAGGGGATCACGCCCACCCAACACGCCCGTGTAGGATGATACAAGCCCGTGTCGCCAGGCGTATCCTCAGCTCGATGATCATCGAGTTCATTTCGTCGAATAGGGGGAAACACGCCCCCGACACGCCCGTGTCGCCAGGCGTGTCGTCAGCCCGACGATCGTCGAGCTCATTTCATTGAGCTCATTTCGTCGAGCTCATTTCGTCGAACAGAAGGGAACACGCCCACCCGATACGCCCGTGTCGGATGATACACGCCCGTGTCATAGCCGTGTCACCTAAAATTCGGTCATGGTGAGTAGGAGAGAGAAAGATCCATTTTCCCCCAATGTGGAGGGGAGAGAAAGTGGTCATTCATGGCCATTAAGGGGATACACCCCTCGGTATCCCTCCATTATGCTCTCATTCATCTTCCCTGATGAATTAGAGGGGATTCCAGCAGTTTCCAGAGACATTTAATGAAGGGGGGATGCATAGGGTCGGCCATGGGAGGGGAGGTGAAGAGGTCAATCATGGCCAAGAGAATTAAAGCCCCCACACCCCCCAACTGACCCCTCCATCATCTTTAGAGACCTCTGAGGAGTAGAATTTTCCATTTTCCCGAACACTTAGAGCTCTCGGAGGAGGAAAAGCCATGGCACCGAAAGCTTTGAGGAGGAGCAATGGCTGTCGGCGACTGGAGCAAGGAAACGCTCCAAATGTGGTCCAATCCTCTTCCTCTCTGTCTGTGCTAGATCTATATCGGTTTAGGTAGAGAAATCGGGCTCAATTGAGCCTGAATGGGAGCTTGTATTTTCGGATTTTTCATGGAAAAATGGTGGTGTGAGTTCGCCGGAAACCGCCGCCTCCGGCGGCATGGTCGCCGCCAAACGCTAGCCACCACCTCAACGGAGGTGGTGGTGGTGGTGGCCGGCCAGGGAGGTGGTCAAGGTGGCCGGAAAGTGGACTGGAAGAAGCTCCAGGTCGGGCCAATCTCGGCCCTTGGCTGGAGGTTGAGGATGAGCGGATGCCGTCCGTTTTGATCAAGATATTTTAAATGATATTAATGTTATTCAATTTTCTGGTAATTATTAGCTATAGATGGTTTTAATTATTAAAAATACCTCGAGGCCTCTACTATAAAAGTGGCCTACATGAAAAATGTAGTGCTTGAAGTTTAGTTTTTTTTAAAATTTATGTGAATCAATTTGGAATCCGGGTGTGACCACAACACTCGTTTTGGTGCAACCTATACATAGGCATGACTAGACATTAGATTGGAAGCCCACTCTAAACCAGACCTCCAAAAGACCTGAAATTTGGAGTATGGGCTATTCTTATCTATATCTAGGACTTATCAAAAAATCAGAATTTTTGGAGAAACTTTTTCTATAGTTTTTAGAAAAATTAAATATTCCATGAAAAAATTATTTAGGTGTCCTAAACATCTCAAGCTCCCCCAAATTTGGGTGCATGGTCTTAGAGGGCATGTCAAGGATCTGGTAAAAATTTCACCTCATTTGGAGATGTTTTGGTTAGGTATTGATCCAACCCTAGGTATACCCTAATAAGGTTAATTAGGTCAAGGAGCTATTTTGATTGGCCAAATCACCTCAACAGAGGCTGATATTTTGGCCACTGATTTTATATGGCATGTAAAACCCTTAAATGAGATTTGAGGTGGTTTGGGGTAGGGTAGACCAAGAACCCTAAGGTAGGTCCCTTTTTTGGAGATTTTTAGAGTTTGAAGGTCATGGGGTCAAATGACCTTGGAATGACTTGGGACTTGGTGGAAGGGATCATAGGGTGGTTATGGTCCTCTGGTTGAAGTTTTGTTGAATTTGGAAGCCTTTAATCCCCCTCTCCCTGCCCTAGTTTAGGGCACAAAACCCAATATTTGGATTTTGGCAATTAAAACACCTCACAATAACTTGAAACTTGGGCAGGGTATTTCTCAGATAAAAAGAACTCTAAAATAATTTGGTGGAATTTTTGGACTAATAAAATTAGTACTTCCTTTATAACCCTAGCTGTGTCCTTAAGTTTATTTTGTTTGCTATGATATTTCTGTCCACTGAAAATTTATGAAATTTAGTACTTGGAAGTTTTGCATCATTTAGTCCCCTCTGTATTTTCATTCAAATTTTTAGATGATTATTTTAAGTACTTGTTTTATAAATTATGAATTGTGGATTTATGATGAAAAAATAGATTTGGAGCCCAATATTGCTATGAAAATTATGAAACTTTGTCAGGGAGTGTTCTATGTCATTATGTAGGCTCTAGAATTTTCTCATAATTTTTGGGTGATTATAAATAGTACTTGCTTCACAAGGTTATAAATTTGGGAGATTACTTTTAATTAGATTCAGAGCCCCTCATCTATTGGAAAAATTGTAAAACTTGGTTAGGGTTAGTTTTAGATCATCATCTATCTCCTGGAATTTTGTAATAGTTATTAGTTGAATTTTTACAGTACTTGCTTCAATAACCAATGATTTTGGAATTATTGAATTAAAATTAAATTAAGGGTTACTGTTCACTGGAAAAATTGGGAGAGTTCCTCTCGGGTGTTTTTAGGCCATGATGGTCTTACTGAATTTTTATCATAATTTTTAGAACAATATTGCTGGCTTTTGCTTCTTAAAATGGTATTATCGACTTTATGTTCTAAATTGTGGATTTGAGGCTTAAACAATTCTAAAAATTCTTAGACCTTGTATTTGTTGTAGAAATGTTACCTAGTATTTATCATGATTTAGTGGTAGTATGTTACTGATTTAAAAGTGCATTTCATGTTCAAAATAGGGCATCCAGAGTCTTAGGGTAATTAGAATGAATGCCCAATTAATTAGGAAGATTATGAAACTCTGGAGTTAGTCTAAATTGGTCACGGTAGACTCCCAGTAATTGTTTTGGTTCTGTTGGATGAGTAAATGGAGTACCCCTTAGTGGGAGCATCATATAACTTAGCACTGTCTGCATATAGTACATAGAATTAAAATAGGCTAGCGCGGAGAACTTGAACACACTTAGGGGAGCCACACTAAAATAAAAGAGAGGATTGGTCAAGGGTAGGAATCAATAATATTAAGTGCCTTGCGAAAGGGAACTTTGGGCGTAATCTCATCGTAGTTCCTAGTGCCTTCGAGAGCCCTTCATGGGGAATACCTTGGGCAGTCCTGGGCTAACGTAAACTTTAGGGATAATATGGACAAGAGAAACCTCAATAATACCTCCACCTTGCACTCACACTTGTACACATGGTGAGACAAGTTGGTAATGAATGGATAGCATAGACCCATGGTCGATGGGCTTACTGGTAGAGTTAAACGGACTTGGAACTGTTTTGGTAGCCCGGGGAGCTGTATGCACGTGGGCTAATTTTTAGACTTGATGGTTTGGTGAGCTGGGGGCTCGTGGATTTAGGTGAGGTATATTATACAAGCTTGCATGTGCATAACAGTGGTGGGTCCTCGGTATTGGACGATCGATCACACCGTCATCGATATGTTGACTCGGGGAGACTAGCTAGTTTGCTAGGAATAGTACGAAAACGTACGAGAGGGGCTAGGCTGGGTAGTGTGATTACTAGTCTAGGAGTGGAGAGGCTCAACCCACTGTCTCCGTTGGCCACGACGGGAGGCTCCTGAAAGTTTAGCTAACTCCAAACTGGGGAACTAAAGGTATGTGCGCATAGAGTCATGCGTATGTGTTGCACTTGCGTGTTCATACCCTAGCATACTTGCATGTAATGACATAGTCATTGCATTTAACCCCTGACACCTAACGTATAAATTGGTATGGGACAGTTTATACGATTGGCCCTGCAGAACGACCCCTTGGTCTATAAGGGTAATCCCTATAAATTAATGGTTACTGATTACTATTTGTACAGTTCTTACTTTTAGTTCTTCATGCTTACCTTACTTCTCTGCATTACCTTTTATTGATTAACTCCTGCTGCACTTTTAATATTATAACACTCCTGTTAGGATAGTTGTCATCTGCTTGATTACGCCATGCTATTTGGTCCTCCTTTTCACTTCCTTCCGCCCGGTGCCTAGGAGCCATGGGTATAGGGGTGGAGGACTGCTGACTGAGTCTAGTTTTACTGACGGTCGTTTGACCACCACATTTTAGGCACTCCAGATGGGAGACAGGGAGAAGCCGTAGGAGACGCAGCACCAGCGGAGTATGGTGCAGATGGAGACAGGCCAGTGTAGTTTGGGTGGACAGGCATCCAGATCTGTGAGTGGAGCTGAGTAGTAGTAGTTTTACTTTTATGAGTGGCTTGTAGTGAGGTCTTTATGTACCGGGCATAAGTCTGTATATCGTGGTGTGGACTGTTTATTTGTCATGTGATTTCCTCTTTCTATGTTGTGGACTTTATTGTTTTAGATTTTCCAATCATTAAACATTCTCTCTTGTTGATCGAAAAGGCCGGCAGAATCGGCGTTTTGTAGTGGCGGCCTTCCCGAGAGTCAGGGCCACCGCAAAACGGCGGTTCTGGGCATAAGACCCTGGTAGTTGTTGCAAAAAAGGGGGTCTTACAAGTGGTATCAGAGCGTAACCTCGATCCAAGAGAATGTAGTGCACAAAACATGGGACACCCCGAACGGGCTTAGTTTGAGGACAAACTAGCAGCAGAAGCAATGGTGTGCCCATGGGAGGAATCATGTGCAATGCTTCTAATAACAAAGAGTTTTAGGTCAATTTACTAAACTTAAGACCGTATTTTTGTAGGGTGCGACGAATCCTCCCCTGTCACAGGGGACACCTCCGGCCCCGAATGTGGTTCCACCCCCGCCGGCTCCAACCTCGTTGCAGCAGACGGAGCTGGGACAAACCTTGACGGCTATCTTGGAGGCCTTTAGGGCACAGCAGGATCCGGTTCCTCAGCCAAACCCCGTAGCGAACTGGTTGAGTGAATTCCGGGGCCTTTCCATACCATCATACTTGGGGACGGAGACGACAGTGCGCTTGGAGGAGTGGCTAGACATTATGCACGAGATGTTGGTGGGAATACAGTGCTCGGTGGACCTGGCAGTATCTTTGGTGGTTTCTTGTCTGGAGTCGCATGCAAAGAGGTGGTGGAAGTCGGTGATGGACACCACTTATGCGGGAGTGGAGATCGCGGACATTACTTGGGA
The DNA here is from genome assembly GCA_039583875.1 of Platanthera guangdongensis. Classification (NCBI taxonomy): domain Eukaryota; kingdom Viridiplantae; phylum Streptophyta; class Magnoliopsida; order Asparagales; family Orchidaceae; genus Platanthera; species Platanthera guangdongensis. The sequence continues at coordinate 153,628,840 of CM077162.1, forward strand.
GGAGTTTAGGGCGGCACTACTGGAGCATTTTGTGCCGTAGTCTGCAAGGGACGAATTGGAGGATATATTCTTGCAGTTGAAGCAAGGGAATAAGATAGTTCAGAATATCACCGGGAGTTTACTCATTTGGCCCGGTTTGCGGATTCTTACAAGCTGGATGACGTGGGTTACGCTAAGAGGTTCTACAAGGGCCTCTGTGATGACCTGAGGCAGGCCCTCTTGTTCGTGTCTGATGGTACCATGGCCAGGATCTTGGAGATGGCCAAGAAGCTAGAGGCGTACCAGCTTACAGTCCGGGGTAGGAAGAGACATGGGGATGATGCAGTGCTAGGAGGGAGAAGGGACCCGCAGAGAGGCCGGATCATGGGAGAGAGAAGGAACGGGGATCAACCCCATCAGGAGGAAAGGCATGAGCTAAGGGAGCAGGCAGTGCTGGCTCCGCAGCCGCTACAGATGAGGGAGGTGCCCAGGATAGGGTAGGGACCACCTACACCATAGCTGTGCTATCACTGCCATCAGCCAGGGCACATTCAGATTAATTGCCCTACGAGAAATGGGGATGTTGGGTACATTGGAAAATGTGTACCAGATTTGAAGAAGCCTCACCCTACTCAATGATATACATCAAGGTGTATTTGATGTGTTTTGAGTTTATATGTGCAGGTTAAGTAATTGCAGGAAATGCAGAAAAATTCTAAGTCCATATGTCGACACCTAGAGAAGCAGTGTCGACACTTATGAAGGCTTGTGTCGACATTAGAGAAAAGTTGTGTCGATACTTGGAGTTAATTGTGTCGACACTTGGAAAGGCTGAGTCAACACCAGAATCAACTGTGTCGACACCAGAAGGAATGTGTTGACATACAGTGAAGCTCAGTCGACATCAACTATGTCGACACCAGAAGTCAATGTCGACACACAGGAATACTTAGTCGACATCAAATGTGTCGACACATAGAGGCAGTGTCGACACACAGAAGTATTTGTCAACATCAACTATGTCGACACACAGGACTTGTGTCGACACACAACAAAGCTTAAACAAAGTTAAAGTAAAGAAGTACATGTGTCGACACAGAGGAGATGTGTCGACACACAGCAAGTTTCAACAAAGTTAAAGTAAAGAAGGCTTGTGTCGACACACAGAATCAGTGTCGACACATTCTAAAGAAGCAGTGTCAAGAAGCTGTTACAACAACAAAAGGAGTTGTGTCGACACCACAAAGGCTAGTGTCGACACTTAGTCTAATTGTGTCGACATATAATGAAGTTCAGTCTCGACACTTTCAGACATAGACAGTGATTTCAAGAAGTGACTGGATGACTTGACAGATGTCATTTCCAACCGGTCAACTACTACTGTCAGAGCTGTCAGAAGGTTGTTAGAAACTGGTTCAGCCGGTTACCATGGAGGAAGACTATATAAAAGCTTTCTCCTTCAACAGAAAGGGATGATCAATCATTGAAGAATACAGATTCTGAGTAATACAGTTAGAAGTAACTATACAGAAGATTTTCGACAGAAGATATAGAAAAAGTTGGAGAGAGAGAGCTCCATCTAAGAAGAGCAGTGGTTGAACCAGGCTGCTAAGAAAGATTCAGATTGAAATCTGAATCTCAAGACAGAAGATGATTGAAGATCAACTTCATAGAAGATTCAACCCTACTGAGTTCAGATTCAAGAAGCTTTGAAGAAAGCTAAGGGAGGTTGATCTCTGCCATCAAGTTCTTTCAAGAACAGTTCAAGAAGCCATCCATCCCTTCTCTCTCTTTCAGGGTGGTAGTTATATACTTTGGTTAATCAAATTTCTGTAATATCTATTATAGATCTGAGTTGTAAGCCTATTTTATAAAGGCTGAGTGTAAGAGATATAGATCTCTGAGTGTAGGTCTTGTTGAAGACTGAGTGGTAGGGCTTTGTGCCTGAGTTGTAGGAGACTGTGTTCTCTGAGTGTAGGCCTTGATGAAGGCTGAGATAGGGTTGTTTGCCTGAGTTGTAGGAGTGGGGACACTCTGAGTTGTAGGAACCTGTTTGGGGTTCTGAGATGTAAGATCTGAGGATCTGAGGTGAAGTGCAAAAGTTAGGCCGAATCTAGTACACTGCTAGATAGGCGAAGGGGGAAAGTGGATGTACCCAGACCTTAGGGAACCACTATAAATACTGTGTGCACTCTGTGAATGATTGTTTCTGTGATTGATGTGTTGATAGCTGTAGAATCTATAATTACTGCTTAAATTACAGAACAGATTTTCTGCCTTTAAATTAAAAGAAAAATTACACCTATTCACCCCCCCCCCCTCTAGGTGGTTAGGCACTAATTATTTCAGGGGACACTCCTGCTGCACGGGGTGGCCCACCGGCTCACCAGATGGGAGGTCGTGGACGTGGTCGCGGACGCAGATTTCAGGGCGGTGAACATAGGCAGGATGGGGAGCAGATCTACGCTCTAGACTTAGCGCAGCCCCGGAACCCGAACAGGGTTATTGTATGTATGAGAGTAATTTTAAGAATTGGTAGAACAATTACACAACCTAGGTTAGAAAACTTTAGACCTAAGCTATTTTTCATTTAACTAATTTAGGAATCGTGATGGTGTGCGGCAAACCTGCACATACCCTGTTCGACACGGGGGCATCGCACAACTTTGTGTCGGAGGATTTCATCAAGGATCTGGTCCAGATTCGATACTATACGAGAGATGCCAGGAGGGTCCTTCTCCCCAATGGGATGGACATCCAGTACACAGAGAAGTGCCTCCTGAAGGTTACCATAGACGGGATGACAGTCGAGGCCACGACAACGATCCTGAGAATGCCGGACTTCGACCTTGTCTTGGGCATGACATGGCTTGTCTGGAACCATGCCCAGATTGACTGGCCGGCGAGGAGGGTCGTGCTGAGATACGGTGATATTTATGCAACATTCGAAGGTACTAATCCGGTTTCCCGCTGCCTCCTTTCATCTATTCAGGCCGACAAGACCCACCTGTAGGGAGACGAGGTATATCAGGTGCTGTTCAAGATGACTTAGGAGAAGGACCTGGTTGTTAGCATTCTTGTGGTCTGTGACTACGCCGATGTATTTCCAGGGAAGCTGTCAGGACTTCCTCCGCATAGGGAGAAGGACTTTCAGATTCAGTTGGTGCCAGGGACTAAGCCGGTATCGAAGGCCCCTTATCGGATGGCCCCAAGGGAGCTGGTAGAATTTCGGACACAGTTGCCGGAGCTGGTGGAAGCAGGATTCGTCAGTGTAACGTCCCAAAAATTATATTTGAGTCGGTCGCGAAAAAGGGGATTTTTGGTGCCTGTATAGGGGAACACGGCCTAGGACACAGTGTGTCCAAGGCCGTGTCTAGCTGGGGTTTTTGGTCGTTTTCATCCCGAGAAGGACACGGCTAGAAACACGGCTAAGTGACACGGGCGTGTCATTTAACACGGGCATGTGCCGACCCGTGTCCCTACCCGTGTTCTTTTGGGTCGTGTCCGTTGCCGTGGCGGTTATGCGTGACACGCCCCCGAGCACGGGCATGTCGAGGAACCCGACACGGGCGTGTCAGGTGAGACACGGGCGTGTCTTTGCCCGTGTGTCTTTACTCCGTTCGACGATCGTGCCTGGAGCGAGGCACACGGCCTGGGACACGGTCGTATGCCAATTCGTGTTCGGCCCAGGTCTGGAGATTTTTAAACGGATCTGAGGTGTTCGTTTTCTTTAATTAAGATCCAACAGCCCAGATGGTTTCCTGCTCTGTTAAGGCCGGGAATAGGGGAGTTAATCCTTCATTTCTCTCCAACCATTTTCTCTCTCAAGGAGTTGGAAAGAGGAGGAAGAAGGAAGGGATTCTGGCCGCCGACGGAGCATCGGAGCACCGTTTCGAAATCTGAGAGTGGATCCGTGGAGGAAAGTTCGTTGCGAAGACTTCCATACGTGTAGTTTTTCCATGGCGCCTAAGCGGTCTACAAGGGTAACGATTCTCTACTTGAGCATGTGAAGCTCTTCCTTTCTACATAGGGAATCCCGCTCCCGCGATTATGCGGTGAGTGTGTGGTGTTCCTTGGGGTTGATGTGAATAGTCCCCCTTGTGTTGCATATAGAGTCCGGAATCGTAAGTACGGGCATAGGCATTGTGTGTGAAGCCTACCCGGACGTGTATTGTCTGGATCGTTGATGTTGCATTTGATATGTTTTGTCGGAGAAGACTCCGTTCTTTGGTTTTTCGAGTTTCTGCGCAGTAGATTGCAGCAGGGATCCTTGGAGGTTAGCTTCAAGGCGCACCCGGAAAACTGAGTGGAAACATGTTCTGCTAACTTGGCGGTCTGGGAACCAGCCTTGATCATAACTGGGTTATGAGATTGTTTGGAAAATTTTGGGATCCGAGAGAAGCTTGGCCCGCGCGTAGAACTTAAATTGTATTTGCGGTGTGAGCAACGGGCAAGTGGAATTGGACCTAGGCTATGTGGTTCGGTGCGAGAGACCCAAAGACGGGGACTGGCCGTTGGCATAGTCGGGAGCCTTAGATGGTGGTCAGAAAGGCTAAATGCTCACATATTGTTGCCATCATGGGGGTGGTGGTGAAGACGCTGATTGGTCAGGATTCACCGTTAATGTGCCCTGAGTGCACAGGGTGTTTGGCCGTGCGAGACTACACCTGTGGCGTAGTTTAGTTTGGGGTTTCATTCCCGTTGTGTGGATGTGGACATTCTTGGATATGGATTTAAGATTTGGGTTCTTTCAACTTTAAAAAGCTTCCGCTAGAATACTCTGTGTAGGACGTGTAGTCTTAATTGGATAGTTTGAATATTCTTATGTAACCCTTCCGACTATCTGTGGTATATGGCGTCGGGTTCCAACTGGACCTTCTGTTATATGTCATGCAACGGATGGAGGTGTTACAATTTGGTATCAGACTTCTGGTTACGGTCAGGCTTAAATGAATTCGTGGGCGAATTCTTTTAAGGGGTGGTGAGCACATGTGTGCGTCATCGTTATAACATCAAAAAGAACCCATGAATGTCCACTTAGGAATGAAAAATACACTTGTTTTGTGGAATCTGAGTGTTCCAATGATTGATTTTAGCAATTTGGTTGTCGTCTAATCGTGTGTCTTTGCTACTATAGGCTTCTAGGAGCGGTGCTGGTCAGTCGGAGAGTCCGCAATCGGCGAAAAGTAGTGCACCAAGGGACGTGCCTACTACACCTCCTTCAGCGGAAACCATTAGGATGGTGGCTGAAGCCGTGTTTGCAATGATAAATGCCCAACCTGCAGGGTAAATGCATCGCGCACCTCCTGCGAATGAGCAAGAACCGGTTAGGACGGCAGAGCGAAGAGTGGTGGAGCGTGTAGCAGTTGATCTGGTAGAGCCGAGGAGAGCTACGGAGAAGAAGCTTAAGCATGTAATGGGCTTTAATCCTCCGAGGTTCGATGGGGTTGGAACGCCAGCTCAAGCTGAGTACTGGCTCTCTTCGATAAAGAGGGTCCTGATAGTCACGTTAACTGAGGAGTGGCAGAAGACCACCATAGCAACTTTCCTTTTGGTGGGTGAAGCGAGGCTATGGTGGGATGAGTTATAGTTTCATCTCTTAGTGGGTAGTGTCACAACCCGCATTTCCTCAACGAGTACATCGTATCAGAGCAAGAGGAACTACAGGTTATGATGCCACGTCGTGCAGGTGATAACTGCACACGCTCAGGCAAACCCTTGACGCTTACTTTATTAGTTGAAATCCATCAGTTAAAGGCAAGAAAACCGTTTAGTTTAATGGCCTTATCCCTCGGCCTTAGGAATCAAATGTGTGTTTGTATGCGGCGGAAATACTTTATTTATAACGATCTCCTATATGCAGTCTACATTTATAATAAGATACGAAATCATCTTTGTTTACGTTATGTGGAAAATACTTGTTCGGTGACCAAAACATGTTATGCATGTGATACAATAATAGGTTTTGTTTAGCTTAAAAATACCTAATGCAACCTACCATAAATCCTTCCCAAGAGCAAGAAGACATCATCTCATCCAAATGAGTCACATTAGCAGTCTAGTATTCATATATCACAAGTAAAGAAAGCCACCAATGGGCGCCAACAAGCTGACACGAACCCATTGGGGCACATGTATGTCTATACAACAAAGAAAAGAACTACCTCGCTAAGTAAGCTCGGCTAGCTCCAAAGAAACTCTAGCCAAACACTAGCCGCTCAACCGGCTACAACCTGTACCTGAGGCATTCAAGAAAGAACACCTCAGCAATCATCAAAGCTACACAATATAGTAGGAAGTTCAGAAAATATGACGAAGGGGCTTACCGACCCCGTAGCAATGTTTCATGTAAGTAAAATGAGTCAACAAACACAGGTGGAAAATAAGTATTAAATACTGTCAATCCAAAGTGTCAAACGCACCAAGTGCGTATAATTTTCATCAAGTCCTGCTCAACCCGCAGGAGCAAAAAGGCAATAGACATGCCCAATCCATCATCTTTAGCACAACAAACAACCATACTAGTGAAACATAAGCAGCGGTTAAGTTCGATCCCTCAAGGGACTTTTGGTGGCGGCCCTAAAGTGGAACGCACCAATAAAAGCCAGCCCAAATCGGGGCCAAAATGGTATTCCATACCATAAAACAAAACCCGGTGGCCACCAAGGCTGAAACCACACCACCCCTTGTAGAATCCTCACACAAACGCTCCTGCTATGGTTCACAATTCGCCTCGCAAAACTCACCATAAGCGAACCCAAGCGCAACACCATAAGCAAATCTCACCATAACCCAAGCTACACACACGCATTTCCATAAATTAACAAGAAAGAATCACATGATAGAGTTGGATTAATTGAACAAGAAAGAATCACATGAGTATGAGATGAACAAGAAAGAATCACATGAACAAGAAAGGCTACATGAATCAAATTAACTACATGAAGCAAATTAGCTACATGAATCACAAGAAAAGCTACATGAATCAACTTAGCATACGATTTAATTGAGCATAGGGAAATTCGATAACAAGGCGGTAAGCATTTAAGACATGAGGATCAAGAGGATTCATTACTAAACAAAAATCAAGAACAAGGCTAGTGAGGTACAACACAAAACAAGAAGAACAAGCTAGTAAAATTGAAAGAGGAAAACTAGCTAAACTTGCACAATCAAAGAACAAGAAAACAAGATTGGCAAGGGTGAAGAACAACGCTTGCTTGAACCGAGATGACACCGCGACGGCTGCTCCTCTCTTTCCTTTCTCTTATCTTAGCTTTGCTCCCTTGAGTTCCTTTTGGAATGAGGAAGAAGATGAAGAAGAAGGTGAAATGAGGAGGAGAAATCTCTATTTCGGCCTTATTTCCTTCATAATCGAGCTGGTCCATTTGATCCAGAATCAAGGAAATGAACGGCATAAAAAACTGGAAAAATTTGATTTTCGGCCCTGTCACGCCCTGTGACACGCCCGTGTCACAGGGCATGTACCTTAAGCGGCGCTGAAAGTCGGCAAATCCAAGTTTATCCACAAGGTACACGGTCGGGTACACGCCCGTGACGGGTCGGTCACGCCCGTGACCTAGGGCGTGTACCCGTGTCTCGACATCTCGTCGACTAAAAAGTGTCGACACTCGACAAAGCTGGACACGCCTTGTAACACGCCCGTGTCACAGGCCGTGTACCCCCTCTCGACACTCGACACTCGACACTCGACACTGGGCACTCGACACTCGACAAAGCTGGGCACGCCCTGTGACACGCTCGTGTCACAGGCCGTGTACCCTCTCTCGACACCTGACACTTGACACTCGACAAGCGGGACATGGCCCGTGACACGCCCGTGTCACGGGGTGTGTACCCCATTCGTCGAGCTTAACTCGACACAAGAAATTTTGTCGAGTCAAGGAGGTCACACCCCAGGTCACGCCCTGGGTCACGCCCCGACACGCTCGTGTCGTGGGGCGTGTCACGCACAAAAACGATAATTTTTCCCTGTTTTGAAAAGTATTTCTGTGTCGTCCTAGACCATTTTTGCCTTAAGGACTTTTTTACCCCTTTTTGTTTTCTGTACACATCTGTCATACCATCAACCTGTTTTGAGCAACCTTACCCGGGCTCGAAAAAGTGCAAGCATTCCCTAAGAGGCCTCACCGAGTCCCCACAATTGGACTCCGGCTTGCTGGGGAATCGTGCAACTAGGCTACCAAAACAGCCACTCGAAAGCCCGCGGGAAAACCATGCTCGAACAATGGTCAAAGCCAACGTAACGCCCGTCAAGCATATGCAATTATTCAACGAAAAATATACGGGGCGTTACAGGTAGGCAGCTTGCTGATGTGCCTATGGAGGAATTTTCGAGGTTGTTCCTAGCCAGATTTGTACCCTCTGCTCAGAAGTTGGAAATGGAGAATCTGTATCTTGGGTTGACTCGGGGATCCAGAAGCGTGGACGAGTATCTGCATGAGTTCACACGGTTGGGTCGTTATGCTGGGGCTATGTTTACGGAAGATGAGAGGAAGACCAACCGATTCTATGAGGGTCTTCGTGGTGACCTACAACTACTCCTTGCTGGGCCTATGGCGCAAGGCTTCCTATCCCTGGTCAATTCGGCCCGATCGTTGGAGAAGGTCGTTAAGAAAGTTCAAGAGAAGAAGGACCCAGGAGAAAAGAAGTCTGAGTTCAAGGTGCCAAATGCCAAGTCAAGTTTCCGCAAATGGAACAAGAAGCGGAGGACTTCGAACTCAGCCCCTTCGGCTGATGCGTCAGGGGAAACTACAAGTCGAGTCCCAGGAGCTTGCTACAACTGTGGGAAGACAGGGCATTTTGCTCGTGAGTGTTGGAGCGGACGTTCAAAGTCCGAGAGGAAGTTTGGAGCGACTTATGAGGAGAAAGGCAAGGCGGTGGAGTCAACCGCGTCCTATCATGCTCCAGCCCAACCTAGAATCTACAACCTTGGTCTGCAAGAGGCCATAAAAGAAGCAAACGTGGTGACAGGTATGAGTTAAATTGTAGTGTTTTAACTTTCATAGTTGTTGCTTTCGTATTTGTTAGCTTACTTTTGTTGGTACTAGGCTTTGTGTTGATCTTTGAGTTTCCGGCGAGAGCCCTGTTTGATACGGGAGCATCGCATTCCTTCTTGTCTGAAAAATTCATATCGCGCATCGGGGTTCCGTCTTCGATGGTAAAATGATGGCGACGGCCACCACGACGGCCTATTGGGTTATGAAGACGACGACCATGGCGGTGTTACGATTGATGGCGACGACCACCACGACGGCCAATTGGGTGATGAAGACGACGACCATGGCGGTGTGACCGTGACAGAAGATGACGACGATGCTCCACCATCAAGAGACTTGCGGCGCCGTAGCGGGCACGGCTACAATCTTCGCCCACGCAACAAAAATAAGCTTTGAATTTATTTTATTATTTGGTCTGCCTTTATCTGGTTATATGTAGTATTTGACACTATGTTATTTTGTCATTTCATTTTCTGCAATATTTTTATTTTGGGCTGCTAATAGCCATATGATTGTAAGCCTTATAAAAGGCCACATTATCATTTGTTATGAAGGCTAATATTGAAATCAATTGAAAATTCCTCCAACCCTAAATTTTCTATCTCCCTTCCCTCTCTTCTAGCCGCCGGCCCCCCATCCTCTCCCTCTTTCTTCATCTTGGCCGCACCCCCCCCCCTTCTCTCTCTCTCTTCTTCTCTTTCCCTCCCTCATCCCTCTTCCAACTACATCCTCTCATCTACGTGTCCATCCCTTTTCTTTCAAAGGTGGTCGGCCAACCTTGGAGGAGGAAGATCTCGTGCAAGGAAGAATCAAGGTTGGGGTAATCAACCACGGCGAGAAGCGAAGGAGGCGAACAAGATCTTCATCTGTGGCGCGTTTCTCGTGGATTCCAAAAGGGAAGAGCGATCGTACTTGGTGGATCCAACATCTCGGATCTACGTTTCCGAGTGGGGTAACGAAATTCCTACCTAAGAGATTCTCTTCTTGATTAATTCTTATGGTGGACGGATTTTGCGTGATTTCTCGAATTGCTAAATTTTCGCGGTGTTCCTAAAAATAGATTTGAGATTTTCAGTTGGTTTTCCGAAAAGATCTCGCAAGAGGATTGGCGCTCCTCGATTTTGTTTTGTTGGGATAGATCCTACCGTTTTTCGAATCGTGAATTTTTTTGGTGGATCTATTTTGGTACAACTCCAAAGCTCGTTCGGAATTAATATTATTCCATTTAGCCGGAAAGGATTTTGTCCTATAGCCATTCTCCGTTCCATTTGCGGATCGGCTATCCGTATGTTAGCGCGAACGATAAAAAAAACAATCATTGTGGTCGCTGCGTTGCGTTTGTGTGCCGGTTAGGGAGCGATAACGTTGTCAAGGCTGTAGTCACGCCCTCCGTGTAGGATCCCAAAGGCCTAGCCTACATCAATTTGATATCAGAGGGAGGTTGTGTTGATTTCTCAATCGACACCGTCCTTACGCTCCCTTTTCTTAGGACGTCGATCCACACTTGGTCGTGCACGTTTTCGTAATCACCAAATCTGAATTTCTCTATTTGGTCTGCATATAACAAAAAAAAGTTTTGCAAAAAAAAGAAGTATAAAAAATCTGAATTTTCTACCTATTTTTCTAAGCATATAAGTCAAAAAAATATTTTCGTTCTCCAAGTCATTAAGCGTATAAAAATCCTGATTTATAAAATTCTTGTCCAAACAGTCTCTTATCTAGGTGAGGCACCATGTATCTGTGTTGTTTATACGCGCGAGGCTTGGCACGGAGTATTCTCCATCCACATCACACATGGCCGACCATCATGATGATGGTGAGCCCGCTCCTGCAACAATTGCAGCGCTTAGGGAAGAGTTTAACACTAGGTTCGATGCACTCACTCAGTTAATACAAGGGTTGGCTGTAAATCAGGCGGCGCCTCGAAATCCCGGCTTTGGGATAAATCGACCGGGGCAGCCACCCCATCCCGCCAACCAACGAGAAGAGCGACAAAATCTCCCTCGTGATCCGGATTATGAGTACGCACCCCGAGCCCCTTATGAGTTCGACTTAACTAGGGTCGTTAAAATGGAATCACCATCCTACGATGGCATGGGTGAACCCCAACTTTTTCTAAACTGGATCATGGATATTGAGTGCTATTTTGAGTGGCACAACCTGACGGACATTGAGAAGGTACGAGTAGCACGAATGAAACTTCTGGGTAGAGCCAAAACGTTCTGGTTGAACGAAGAAAGGCATCTAGGCACCGTAAATGGAGCACCCCCAATTGGGTGGGCCGCCATGAAGGCACTCATGCATGACCAATATGTCCCGGCATATCACCAAACTCAAATGTTCGACGAGCTAGCCACCCTTCGTCAAGGGGGCCAATCGGTAGCGGAGTACATGGGACGACTCAAGGATATGATGGTGCGTTGTGATATACGAGAAATGCCCGAGGTCACACTATCTCGTTTTCGTAAGGGACTTAACACGGACATCCAAGGCAAACTTTTGCGTTATGGTCACACGGATCTTAACACAACATTCAATGCAGCTCTAGATATAGAAAAGCACAATGCCAACAAGTCCAAGGGTCGGGCATTCCAGAAAGGAAAATCCATCTTAGGACCCCCACCTTCGTCATCCATGCGAGACAAAGGAAAGTTACGATCGACGGACTCAAGTTCCATAGTAATTACCGCTAGGAACAATAAAAATCCCAATGGTGAGAGAGTCCCAGTAGGACGAATTAATAAGACTAACGCTACCTGTTATTCTTGCGGAATTCAAGGACACTACGCTAGTGAGTGTCCCACTAGAAGTAAACCACTGGCACTATTAGATACCACGTCTGACCCCGCCGAGATCGTTTATGAAGCCGATACTGAGTCTGACGCCGAGCCGAGTGATATTGACGACGACTCATTTATGATGGTTATGAGATGTATTCTGAATACACCGCGAGCGACGGACGATTACAATCGGACGAATATCTTCTCGGTAAATTTTAAGAACGGTGACAAGTGGTGTAAGTTAATAATCGATAGCGGTAGTTGTATGAACGTCGTTTCGGAGAATGCCATCACTCGAATGCACTTAGTCACTGAGCCGCATCCACATCCGTATAAGATAGCATGGGTGAACAAAACGTCCATCGCAGTTTCTAAGCGATGTTTGGTACCGCTTACGGTGAAGAACTACGTCGATAAGGTGTGGTGTGATGTCATCCCTATGGATGTCTGTCACGTTCTACTAGGACGTCCATGGCTTTATGATTATGACGTGACCCATTTTGGCAAAGCCAACACCTACGAGTTCAAGTTCAATGGTAAGACCATTGTTTTGAAACCCACACCACCTAAGGACCTGTCGATTGCGTCCAAGGACACAGTGGTCCCTGCGGAAAGGAAAACGATAAGTCTTATAAGTAGGAAGGAGTTAGAACGTGAGACCTTTCTCGATGGCGTCATATATGCGTTAGTATGTCTACAAGTACATGAAGATTCACCATCTTTAGAGAACATACCGTTATCTCTGCGCACATTATTAGAAGAATATAAGGACGTCTATCTGGTAGATTTACCTTCCAAGTTGCCACCAATCAGGGATATTCAACATGAAATTGACTTCGTCCCGGGCTCGTCCTTGCCTAACCTACCCCATTACCGACTTAATCCCTCCGCACATAATGAACTACAAATGTTAATTTCCGATTTATTAGCTAAAGGATTTATCTGCCATAGTAAAAGCCCTTGTGCCGTCCCTGCCTTGTTGGTCCCGAAGAAAGATAAGTCTTGGAGGTTGTGTGTAGACTACCGGGCCATCAATAAAATAACTGTCAAGTATAGGTTTCCCATCCCCCGTTTGGACGATCTATTGGATATGTTGTCCGGTGCCACCATGTTCTCAAAATTGGATTTAAAGAGTGGCTACCACCAAATAAGGATTCGGGAGGGAGAAGAATGGAAAACGGCCTTTAAATCTAAGGACGGGCTTTACGAGTGGTTAGTGCTAGGAGAGGGACTCACCAACGGACCAAGTACTTTCTCACGATTAATGACTCAAGTATTTAAGCCATACATGGGAAAATTTGTCGTAGTCTATTTCGATGATATTTTGGTGTTTAGTACCTCGCCGATCGATCATGAAACTCATTTGCGGACAATCCTTACTACATTGCGCCAAGAGAACTTATATATTAATTTTAAGAAGTGCGCATTCGGTGTGACTTCCGTGGAATTCTTAGGATACATAGTGAACGCTGAGGGAATACATGTTGACCCTAAGAAGGTCCAAGTAATTAGAGAGTGGCCGAAGCCGCAAAATATTCGGGAAGTTAGGAGTTTTCATGGATTGGCCACGTTTTATCGACGATTCATTCGCAATTTTAGTAGCATCATGGCACCCATCACTGAGTGTATGAAGAAGGGTGATTTTATATGGACCAAATCGGCCGCTAGCGCATTTCAAATGATTAAGGATCGGATGTCCGAAGCCCCCCTACTACGGTTGCCGGATTTTAGTAAAGTGTTTGAATTATCATGCGACGCTTCGGGGATCGGAATTGGTGGAGTGTTAAGTCAAGAGGGACATCCGGTCGGATACTTCAGCGAGAAACTTGCGGGCCCAAAATTAAATTACTCTAATTATGATCGTGAGTTTTATGCCGTGATACGTTGTCTCCAACATTGGCGACACTATCTCATATCGAAAGAATTTATAATCCTCTCGGATCATGAGGCGCTAAAATTTGTAAACTCTCAAGGTAAAATCAGCCCTCGGCACGCCAAATGGGTCTCCTATCTTCAGGAGTACACATTCATTATCAAGCACCTTAAGGGTACGTTAAATCGAGTGGCGGACGCCCTTAGTCGTGTCACCCTATTGTTATCTAAAATGGAGGTGACAGTAATAGGATTTGAACGCATTAAGGACGAGTATGTCCTATGCCCGGATTTTAAGGATATTTATTTAGCAGCTCAGGAACAGGCCCCCTCTACTATTTCAGCCTGCTACATTCGTGACGGTTATTTATTCAAGCACACGCAATTGTGTATTCCCCGCTCGTCCCTACGCCATTTTATTATATGGGAGTTACATAGTGGAGGTTTAGGTGGACACTTCGATCGCGATAAAACGATTACGCTTGTGGAGGATAAATTCTTTTGGTCGGGTCTCAAGCCAATGGTCAACAAAATCGTAGGAAGCTGCCACGTATGTCAATTGACTAAGGGTAACAAGACCAATGCGGGCCTTTACACACCCCTTCCGATTCCCTCTGCCCCATGGGTGGATGTTAGCATGGACTTCATATTGGGCCTCCCACTGACATTTCGGCGCCACGATTCCATCTTGGTCGTAGTGGACCGATTCTCTAAAATGGCTTATTTTATCGCTTGTCATAGTACCAACGATGCTTCCCATGTCGCTAAGTTGTATTTTAAGGAGGTCGTAGCTCATCGAGGTGTCCCCAAAACCATCGTGACCGATAGAGATGTTAAGTTTACAAGCTACTTTTGGAAGACACTGTGGAAGTTGTTGGGCACGAGGCTTATGTTTTCGTCGGCCTACCACCCCCAAACGGATGGGCAAACGGAAGTTGTTAACCGTAGTTTGGGAGGATTGCTTCGTTGCTTGGTGGGCGATCATAAGGGTACATGGGATCTTATTCTCCCCCACACTCAGTTAGCCTATAATAATTCTAAGAATAGGTTCACCGGGTTATCGCCAAATGAGATAGTGCATGGATATAAGGCGCCCGTGCCTCTTGATTTGATTCCGTTACCACCATCATTTAAATCAAGTCAATATGCACAGGACTTCGCCCCGCACGTTCACACTCTCCATGAGCACATTGGCAAGACGTTAGCTAAACAATATGCTATTTATCAATCGAATGCTAACATACATAAGCGAGCAGTCCCCTTAAAGGTTGGTGATTTGGTAATGGTACGTCTTATCCCTGAACGGTTGCCCTCGGGCACCATAAAAAAATTAGCGAATAAGAGAGCCGGTCCTTTTCGGGTTTTGAAGAAGCTAGGTGAAAATGCATATTTATTACAGTCACCCACTGAGTGGGGAATCTCCCATGTTTTTAACATTTCGGATTTAACGCTTTATGTCGCTCCACCACCTGAATTGTCAGTCTCTCCGTTTCATATTTCCACTATACCGTCTAAAGGGGTGGGGGTGCGAATATTTCTGGACCGCTCTCCCTTTCGGATTCTTCGGGAGGTACGTTGTCTATTGATGATGCAACTTGTTTTTCTTCTTCGCCTAACGCTTTTCCAAGGTTCCCCCGAACTGATTTCTTGCCTGACAAGATTTTGCAGGATGCAGTGTTTTCTACTCCCGACGGCGACATTCACAGGTTTTTGGTCCGATGGCGTGTTCGTCCAGCTTCGGACGACTCTTGGATTTCTTCGGCCGACCTGGCTCTTCTCGATGTAGATCTCCTCCACCGTTACCGTCTAGCCCACTCATCGGTGATGAGTCCTTTTGAGAGCGGGAGGATTGATGGCAACGGCCACCACGACGGCCTATTGGGTTATGAAGACGACGACCATGGCGGTGTTACGATTGATGGCGACGACCACCACGACGGCCAATTGGGTGATGAAGACGACGACCATGGCGGTGTGACCGTGATAGAAGATGACGACGATGCTCCACCATCAAGAGACTTGCGGCGCCGTAGCGGGCACGGCTACAATCTTCGCCCACGCAACAAAAATAAGCTTTGAATTTATTTTATTATTTGGTCTGTCTTTATCTGGTTATATGTAGTATTTGACACTATGTTATTTTGTCATTTCATTTTCTGCAACATTTTTATTTTGGGCTGCTAATAGCCATATGATTGTAAGCCTTATAAAAGGCCACATTATCATTTGTTATGAAGGCTAATATTGAAATCAATTGAAAATTCCTCCAACCCTAAATTTTCTATCTCCCCTCCCTCTCTTCTAGCCGCCGGCCCCCCATCCTCTCCCTCTTTCTTCATCTTGGCCGCACCCCCCCTTCTCTCTCTCTTCTTCTTCTCTTTCCCTCCCTCATCCCTCTTCCAACTACATCCTCTCATCTACGTGTCCATCCCTTTTCTTTCAAAGGTGGTCGGCCAACCTTGGAGGAGGAAGATCTCGTGCAAGGAAGAATCAAGGTTGGGGTAATCAACCACGGCGAGAAGCGAAGGAGGCGAACAAGATCTTCATCCGTGGCGCGTTTCTCGTGGATTCCAAAAGGGAAGAGCGATCGTACTTGGTGGATCCAACATCTCGGATCTACGTTTCCGAGTGGGGTAATGAAATTCCTACCTAAGAGATTCTCTTCTTGATTAATTCTTGTGGTGGACGGATTTTGCGTGATTTCTCGAATTGCTAAATTTTCGCGGTGTTCCTAAAAATAGATTTGAGATTTTCAGTTGGTTTTCCGAAAAGATCTCGCAAGAGGATTGGCGCTCCTCGCTTTTGTTTTGTTGGGATAGATCCTACCGTTTTTCGAATCGTGAATTTTTTTTTGGTGGATCTATTTTGGTACAACTCCAAAGCTCGTTCGGAATTAATATTATTCCATTTAGCCGGAAAGGATTTTGGCCTATATCCATTCTCCGTTCCATTTTCGGATCGGCTATCCGTATGTTAGCGCGAACGATAAAAAAACAATCATTGTGGTCGCTGCGTTGCGTTTGTGTGTCGGTTAGGGAGCGATAACGTTGCCAAGGCTGTAGTCACGCCCTCCGTGTAGGATCCCAAAGGCCTAGCCTACATCATAAAAGACAAGTTGGATGTGTTATTGCCCAATGGGTGCTCAATGCGTGCGGATAGGGTCTGCGTAGTGAAGATTCGGATTGGAGACCAGGAGTTTGTTCTGCCAGCGTTGGTTCTGCCGTTAGTAGAGTTCGATGTAATATTCGGTATGGATTGGCTCTCGGAGTAGAGTGCATGCATTGATTGCAATCGTAAGGAAGTTAAGTTGGGTATGAACACCGATCGGGAGACTACTTTTGCGGGCATGAAGGGGTCGAGTAAGATTTTGATGTCAACCCTTCAGGTGTTCAAGGCAGTTCGGTCTGGGGTAGAGCTGTTTGTCACATTAGTGCAGACTTCGACTCCTAAGCCTAGTTTGGACAGCATCCCAATTATGTCTGAGTATCCCGATGTGTTCCCAGATGATCTCCCAGGAGCCCCTCCTCCGCGGGAGATAGACTTTACTATAGATTTGGTACCAGGTGCCAAACCGGTGTCACGCTCTCCATATCGGATAGCGCCAAGAGAGATGGCGGAGTTGAAGGTGCAACTGCAAGAGTTGATAGAGCAAGGTTATGGGCGTCTAAGTTTGTCACCTTGGAGCGCACCAGTTCTCTTTGTTAAGAAGAAAGATGGGAGCTTGAGGCTTTGTATCGACTACCAGGAATTAAACAAGCTTACGAAGAAGAACAAATATCTGATTTCGAGGATTGACGATCTATTTGATCAGTTGGTTGGGTCAACAGTATATTCGAAGTTAGATCTGAAGTCCGGTTACTACCAGTTGAGGATAAGGGAGAGCGACATCCCAAAGACAGCATTCAGTACGCGGTTTGGGCATTACGAGTTCACGGTCATGCCGTTTGGTTTGACTAATGCGCCATCCGTGTTTATGGATCTGATGAACAAGACGTTCAGAGAGTACCTGGATCGCTTTGTGATAGTATTTATCGATGATATCCTGGTGTACTTGCAGTGTGAGGAGGATCACTACAATCATCTACACATGGTGTTGGAGGTATTGAGGAGGAATCAGTTGTATGCTAAGTTCTCCAAGTGTGAATTCTGGTTATCCTTGATAGCGTTCCTTGGTCATGTTGTCAGTGGAGAGGGGATAGCTGTGGATCCGGCGAAGATAGTGGCGATACGAGAGTGGCCTGCTTTGAATACAGTGGTAGAGGTCCGGAGTTTTCTGTGGCTTGCTGGCTATTACAGGCGCTTCGTAGAGAACTTCTTGTGGATAGCGCTACCACTCATGACGTTGACTAGGAAGGATCAGAAGTTTGTGTGGTCTCCGGAGTGCAAACGGGCTTTTGAAGAGTTGAAGAGGTGGTTGACCACGGCACCTATTTTATGTTCGCCAAGTGGAACCGAAGGGTTTGAGATCTATAGTGATGCTTCAGGTAGTGTTTTGGGTTGTGTCCTGCTACAGCATAGGAGAGTGATAGCCTATGGTTCACGACAACTGAAGACTCACGAGAGAAATTATCTGGTTCACGACTTAGAGTTAGCAGCCGTGATATTTGCTCTAAATCTTTGGAGGCATTATCTGTACGGTGTGAAGGTCGATATTTACACCGATCATAAGAGCTTGAAGTACCTGTTGGACCAAAAGGATCTGAACATGAGGCAGCGGAGGTGGATGGAGTTCTTGGTGGACTACACCTTCAAGATACATTATTTGCCTGGAAAGTAAAATGTAGTGGCGGATGCGTTGATTCGCAGGACTCCGGTGCAGGCCAACTGGTTATCGGTACATGATGAGAGATTGGTCCATGATTTGGAGGCTTTGGAGATATCTTGCGTCGACAAGAAGTCTAGTGCCGAGGCGAAACTGTTTTGGACAGAGGTGCAGTGTGACCTAGCGGATAGAGTTCGACAGGCTTTGGTTCAGGATAACAACATGAAACAGATCTTGGAAGAATCTTTGGATGGGTTAAATTCCCAATTTGTTGTTGAAGATGGTTTGCTAAGGAAGGACGGTCGCCTATGCGTTCCTAGTGCGGATAATCTTCGGGAGGAGCTGATGTATGAGGCTCATCATACCAAGTACTCAATCCACCCGGGAAGCACGAAGATGTATAGAGACATGAAGAAATTATTCTGGTGGCCGGGTTTGAAGAAAGATGTAGCACTTTATGTGGCCAAGTGTCGTACTTGTGCATTGGTGAAGGCGGAATACCAGAAGCCCGGAGGTTTCTTGAAGTCCCTACCTATCCCAGAATGGAAATTCGATGACATATCTATGGATTTTGTGCATGGTTTGCCGAAGTCACAGAAGGGAAATGTCGCCATTTGGGTAGTCGTAGATAGGTTGACAAAGGTGTCGCACTTTATTCCGAACAGGAAGAAAGATCCGGTGGAAAAGTTAGCCAAACTCTATGTGGAGAATATTATACTATTGCATGGTGTGCCCCGCAGTATTGTTAGTGATCGGGATGGACGCTTAACGTCAAATGACTGGAAGTTGGTGCATAGTCTGTTGGGTACTAAGCTAAAGTTCAGTACAGCCTTTCATCCGCAGACGGATGGCCAAACCGAGAGGGTCAACCGAACAATGGAGGACATGCTTCGCATGTGCGTCCTAGATTTTGGAAAGCTGTGGGAAGATCACATGTATATGGTGGAGTTTGCGTATAACAACAGCTTTCAGGCGAGTATTGGTATGGCGCCTTTCGAAGCCTTATACAGGAGGAAGTGTCATACGCCGTTGTCTTGGTTGGAGACGGGCGAGTCGAAGATTTACAAACATCAAGCAGTGGAAGATGCCACTGCAGTGATACGAACAATTCAAGAATGGTTGAAGATCGCTCAGGATAGACAGTCAAAGTATTACAACGCCAAGCATAGGAACGTGGAGTTCAATGTTGACGACATGGTGTATTTAAAAATCAAGCCGTTCAAGGGTGTCTCGTGGGTTCGACGCTTGAAGAAGTTGAGTCTGAGATACCTTGGACCATTTGAAATCCTGGAGCATGTTGGCGAGGCGGCGTATAGATTGAAGCTGCCGGCGGAATTGACTGGGCTGCATGACGTGTTCCACGTATCGGTGTTGCATAAGGCGGTGCAAGAGCCTTCGCAGATCATTGCGGATAATCAAGTACCAGTTTATTATGAGTTTACGACAAGGGTCAAGCCAGTACGTATTGAAGATGTTGCAGTCAAGCGACTCCGCAATAAGGATATCTGTATGGTTAAAGTCCGATGGGATAATTGTGGACATAAGGAGCTTTCATGGGAGCGAGAGCAAGCTATGTTGGAGGAATACCCCGAGTTATTCCACTCAGGTATTATTTAGATTTGTGTAACTTTACTTAATTTCGAGACGAAATTCCTTAAGTGGAGGAGATTTGTAATGCCCCAAAAATTGTATTTGAGTCGGTCGCGAAAAAGGGGATTTTTGGTGCCTGTATAGGGGTACATGGCCTAGGACACGGGCGTGTCCAAGGCCGTGTCTGGCTGGGGTTTTTGGCCGTTTTCATCCCGAGAAGGACGCAGCTAGAAACACGGCTAAGTGACATGGGCGTGTCATTTGACACGGGCGTGTGCCGACCCGTGTCCCTACCCGTGTTCTTTTGGGTCGTGTTTGTTGTCGTGGCGGTTATGCGTGACACGCCCCCGAACACGGGCGTGTCCAGGAACCCGACACAGGCGTGTCAGGTGAGAAGCGGGCGTGTCTTTGCCCGTGTGTCTTTCCTCCATTCGATGATCGTGCCTGGAGTGAGGCACACGGCCTGGGACACGACCGTGTGCCAATCCGTGTTCGGCCCAGGTCTGGATATTTTTGAACGGATCTCAGCCGTTCGTTTTCTTTAATTAAGATCCAATGGCCTAGATGGTTTCCTGCTCTGTTAAGGTCGGGAATAGGGGAGTTAATCCTTCATTTCTCTCCAACCATTCTCTCTCTCAAGGAGTTGGAAAGAGGAGGAAGAAGGAAGGGATTCCGGCCGCCGGCGGAGCATCGGAGCACCGTTTCGAAATCTGAGAGTGGAACCATGGAGGAAAGTTCGTTGCGAAGACTTCCATCCGTGTAGTTTTTCCATGGCGCCTAAGCGGTCTACAAGGGTAACGATTCTCTACTTGAGCATGTGAAGCTCTTCCTTTCTGCATAGGGAATCCCGCTCCCGCGAGTGTGCGATGAGTGCGTGGTGTTCCTTGGGGTTGATGTGAATAGTCCCCCTTGTGGTGCATACTTATAAGACCCCCATTTTTTTTCCTTTCGACACCGGGGTCTTAGGCCCAGAACCGCCGTTTTGCGGTGACTCCTTCACGCCCTGAAGGGTCATCACCACAAAGCGTCGATCCTGTCGGCCAATTCGATCATAGAAAAGTAGCATAATGAAGTCATGAAAACTAACTGTCCACAGAAAATCACATATTAACGTAATAAATATAACTCCACGAAGGGAGTGTCCACAGAATAAAACATCAAAGTAGCAAAATATGGGCTTATGCCCGGTACAACATATCCTCACTACAGAATCACTCATGCGGAAGCAAAAGCAGAAAAACTACTCAAGGTCGAGACTCACGGTCCCGGCTGTATGAACTCCGGAGCTAGACTGCCCCACCTCTAAACGCACCGGTCTCTGGGGCTGCTCCTCCATGCTGGTCTCCACGATCCCCTAAATGATGCGGTTCGAAAACCGTTAGTCTAAAAGACTAAGTCCTATCATCCCCCGCCCCTTCCCCCACGACTCCTAGGCACCGAGCGGAGAGGAAGAAAGGGGAGGACTTGAAGGTGGAGAATATCAAAAGCAGATGGCAGCGGTCCTATACTAGCAATTTCTATAGCATGTAAGACAATAAGCTGAAATATGAAAAGTAACCTTCACTTATGTGAAATCACATAAGCCAAGGGGTCTTCTGCGAGGCTCCCATCGTATAAAAAGTCACATACCAATTTATACGTTGGGGTGTCGGTTATCAAGCAGCAGTAAATATATATATACAAAATTAACCAATTGAAACTTAACCAAATTTGGGTAGTGAGGGAATAAGGATATGTTGAGCCTCTGGTAATTTACTTGGGGAGTTTTGATCAATATTTGTAGCACTTCATTTGTAACCAATAGAATTTCCCTAAATACTAATTTGGCTATTGTGGTCTCACTGCCCATTGAAAGGGCATGAAACATTGGCAGAGGTAGTTTTAGACTATACTAATCATGTATGAATTTTGATAGAATTTTTGGATATCTAGTTAGGGCATCTACTTCACAAGTGCATTACTTTGGTTATATACTAAATAATTCTTGCAAGAGCCCAATACTTATTGAAAAATTATGAAACTTGATACATAGTGTTTCTAGCTCATTATTATCATGTGGGAATTTTTGTGGAAATTTTTGATGGTTAATTAGTATACTTTATCCATTAACCCATAAACCTGAAATTTCATGAGAAAATCAAGTATAGCGTTATTTTTACATGATAAATTATGAAACTTTTTCTAGGGTATTTGTAGGCCATCATAATCATCCCTGAATTTGTTCTGAATTTTTGGAGGTATTATTACTGTAAAATCTTTTAAAATGATTTTTTATGAGATATCTTTGAAATTAAATTTAAGGGCCTAAACCTTGCTGGAAAATTTGAAGACTAGGCTTTAGAGTTGATTATGCATCTTGTAATTACCATAAAGTTATTGGAACATTATCTTGTCTGAAATTACTACTTCATGTTCAAACTTGGGCTTTTTGGATACTAGAATAAATTAATTAATTATCAGACAAATTAGGAAAATTATGGATTTCTTGATTTATGCTTCAAATGTCATTTTAGCCCTCTAATAATTATCATAGGGGTACTGGATGAGTATTTTGTGTACTTCCCTTTTTACGGGTCATGTAGCTTAAGTGGTCTGCATATAGCACAACTGCAGGAAATCATTGTGGATATGAATTAGAGCACGTGTGATGGGTCTTGATGGTTTGCTGGAAGGATAAGTAGATTGGGTTGCATCTATGGAAGATGAGTGAGTAGAGTGTGGTTTTGTCTAGGGTTTAGAGGCGTTCGGGTCCGACGAAAGATCGTCCTATCCAAGGAGAGTTGGAGTCAAATCACCCTAGGATTAGCATATCGGAATATGATAAAGTAATGGGTAAGGGAATCAACCAATAACAAATTAAGTACCTTGCGAAAGGGAACGCTGGGCGTAATCCCAACACAGTTCCTAGTGCCCCTTGAGAGCCCTTCACAGGGAATACCGGGGGCAGTCCTGGGTTAACGTAAACTGTTTAAACAAGCTAAAAAGAGTAACTCAGTAATTAGGGATGCACATTTCACAAACACTGTTGGCACCGGAAGTTAGCTGGGAGCTTCGGCTCGGATGGTTAAAAGACGGACTTTGGGTCCGGGGAGCTTCGGCTCGATTGTTTGTGACGGACGTGTTGGTCCGGGGAGCTTCGGCTTGGTTCTTGATTACGCTAATTTACATGTGCATAAAAGGAAAGGAAATTAAGGTGGTGTGTTGAAACCGGAATCCGGCCTCTCGTGGAGTTCGACCCTTGGGGAAGGGGTGGTCTCGCACCTACTTTGCTCCTGCAAGAAAAACAACGAAAGAGACAAGAAAGAACATACCCAAGGGCTCGGCAGGGAGGTCCCTCCACAAACCCGGAAGATCTCTGAGCGCTTCCCCTCCTTAGCCAGAAGCCGAGCTAAGGTACCCTCAGAGAGCACTCGAAAATGAGAGTCAGGAGGCCCTGAAAGCGTGTCCTCTGAGGTACCCCTTGGGTCTTATTTATAGATTTTCAGAATCTGAAATGCCAATAACCAAAAGAACAGACCTGGAAATACCAAAAAGCCCTTGGTTGGGTCTGCCAACAGCCAAACTCCGCTGTCCCGCGCAGCTATGCGCAGTCCAACCTGGTCTCGCCTCCAATTCCCCACGCGGGAGGCGGGCGCGACCTGGCTCTAGTGGCTCGTCTATCCTCCCTGGGCGAGCGCGAGCCGAGCCGGGCGAGCTGCCTGTCTTCTGCCGGGCGGACCGGCAGCCAGGTCGCGTGTAGGGGGTTGGCCGGCGGTCACCGCGACCCCGATCGACTCGCCAGTCGCGGGTCGCCAAACTTATCTGCTTTGGTCAAGGACTCTTCGCGCGACCCGCTCGCTCGCCTCGCCGGCTCGCTCACCTGAAATGGGCGGGAGCGGGCCAGCCCTTCTGCCGTATATCTGTTTTGAAGTTCGTGTGCGGGCCGCGTGACCAGGTCTGCTCAACCTCCCTGGCGGGACCCGCTCGCCGGACACGGGGTTGTACACAATCCCCGCTCTTTTTGAGCTTGATTCAAGCTCGGAAAGAAACATCCAACCCGCGTGTTCGGCGAGCACTGTGCTGAGGTGGCAGGGAATCTTCTGGTGGGCCCCCACTGTCCGGCTATAAATACATACCGCTGACCCATGGAGGAGGCTCCCCAGACCCCTTTATTTTCTTTGAGCAGACTTTAGTTTCTCGATACCGGTCAGCGAAGAGGTGCGAGCTCGCCTGGTGGCAGCGGTCCTGAAGACTCAGGAGGAGGCCCTCGAGGCCGCCCCTTGGCTATCACGCGGGTCTCCCGGCCCTCTCTTCAGGCCGGTGAAGGGAAAGATTGTTAGGCGGTCTCTGACGGGTGACTGTCCGGGCTCCAGCTCGGCGGCGGGTGTTGAGGTTGTCCCTGCGGTACGTGACCTTCCGCGGATTATCGCTGTACCTCTGACCTTTTGTCTTGCAGGTGATTCCTCGTGAAGAGGTGGGGAACGGGGGAGAGGATCGCCCCCCTCGCGTGTCGCCCGAGAGGGTCGCTGGTTCCCCAGGTCTAGATCGCCCACCTCCGGAAACCCCCTGTCCGCCGGCTTCCCACGGACTGGGAAAATCTCTTGAGACCCTCGAGGGAGGAACCTTTCAGGGTTGGCCGGGCTCTTCTCGCCCTTCCGTCGGTGCGGGCGACGTGCCAACCCCTGGTGAGCTGGTATTTACTGTTGGCTTTGTCTCTTGCTCGCTCCTTCTGACTCGCCCCGTTTGCAGGCTATAACAGGGCCTCCCCCGAAACCGAGATGAGCGAAGGGTATTCTCCTCCGCCCAACGTGGACAGTGTTTCTGACTACCTGGGCGACCCGACCGATGCGGTGGGGATGAAGAGGCAGGTGACGCGGCTGTTCCAAAAACACACACTGCTGCTGCAGGAGATCGTGAAGAGGGTCGATGAAGACAAGGCCGAGACTAAGGCCCGGCTCGCGGCCTTGGAGGGCCCTCCGCGCGAAGCGGAAGACGACGATGTCACTTCACCGGGCGTGCATATAACGCGAGCCGAGGGGCATCTTAGGAGCGCCACAGAGCAGGTCGGCCTGGCTCAGCGGGAACTGGTGGCGGTTCGCGATTACCACGACTCACGCGTGCCGCCGCGATCGGGAACGAAGCGGCGGCACAGGTGGAAGTGGGTCGAGTACTGACCCAGCCCTCTGCCCCCCGCTTGCGGGATGCCGCGGGATTGCTGTTATTTTGGAGTTATCTTATATTTGTAATCGTTTGCGACTCTTTTAGCCCGCCTATGGGCCTAACTTGTTACTGCTGAGGCTCATTGAAAATATCATGCTGTTTCTATTGCTTTTTGTGGGCGGGTTAGGGGAAAGGTCCGTTCTTCCCCTCGCGCTGATCGGGGCGAGGGCGAGCCGAGGAGCTCGCCAGACGGGAGTTTCCCGTCTCGCGCGGGACCCCGTGCGGGTGCGGGTCGAGACTCGCCCGCTCAGGTCTTCCGCGGACGCGGCCGGGCGAGACCCGCGCCGCATCGGTCTTTGGGGTGCGGTTGCGTGCGGGGAAGCCGAACCGTCGGGCTGATTTTTGCTATCTGCACCCCCTCTTTCGGCGGGAAGTTTCCCGCCCTTTCTCTTTCCCTATAAATAGGTCTTGTCGGCTCTTATTTCCTCACCGACTCCAAACATCCTCTCGCTTCCTTTTTCCCGCGAAGTGTGATTCGTGCTCGCCTCCTGGATCTGTCTCGCGCGTTCGGCGGCGACTCGATGGGAATGGGCGAAGGCGGCGGCGACGTGGACGGACGAAGTAAGTGTGCCTGGACCTTCTCAGAGCACGACTTTCCTCACGCTGTCATCTCTGAGCGCGAGTACTTGGATGCTCTTAGCGACCACGTGCCGCCGAGCTTTTCTGCGAGACGGCTCGGGGATGGGGAAAAGATCAACGACTTATCCAGGGATGAGCTCGCCATCCAGCTAGCTCACTTTGAGGTGGGCCTGCGACTCCCCCTGTGGCCCGAGGTGCGCTAGGTGCTGAAATACTTCGGGGTCATCCTGGGTCAGATGACCCCGAACTCCATAGCCGTTATGGTGGGGTTCGCCTGCTTCCTGCGAGAGGAGCGAGTGGAATTCAGCCTCGCCATTTTCCGGAAGCTGTTCTCCTTCCGGGCGAATCGGGACGGGACCGCTTACTTCTCCAGCGCCCACCTCAAGGTGCGGGAGACAGTCAATAAGAGCCACAATTGGCTCAAGAAGTTCCTATTCGTCAAAGGGGACTTCGGCAACGTCCCCTTCTCGCTGGTGCAGCTTAGCGAGGCGAGCTACCGACCACCCAGCCTAGGCGGTCATGAAGCCGACTTGTGCGCGTTCTTCGCCGGGAAGAATTTTGAGGTCGCGTACCTGCGCCGCCATCTTGACGACCTCGCCGTCGTCCCGCCAGGGGGAGGTTTGCCACTCGCCGCTGTTAGGCCTTACCTTACCATTTTTCCTTCATCTCACCCTTCCTTCTTTGCAGGTGAACGCGACATCCCTCTTCACCCCCCTTATGAGAGCGCTAGGATCCCCTCCGGGGTTCTTGCCCGAGCTCAAGCTGCGGATGCCGCTCAACGCGACATCCCGTCAGTCCCGGCCAAGAAGCGGCCGGGTGGCGGACAGCCCGCCCCTCCGCCGAAGGTGGCGAAGACCGCGGATCAACAACCCACCGCGAGCCAAAGGAAGGGCAAGGCTCCCGCGGTCCTACCGGCCGAGGGCCCCTCGCCCCCGCTGGTTGCTTCGGCCAGCGACTCCCCGGTCAGGGCGGCGGGCACCTTCGCGCCGCCGGGCGGGTCTCAAGTTGCTGCGGAGCCGGTGCCGAGAGGGCATCGTAACTTTGGCTACGGCGAGAGGTACCTGGACGAGCTCGGCGTCCCGCTCCTGTCGTGGGATAAGGAGTCGAACCGCGTGATGATCTCGACCCTGCTGCCGAGCTGGATGGAGCAGGATACCATCGGCGGGGAGGCGTACAACTTCTCCTTTGGCCTGTACTCGCGAGAAGACGCCGCCATCTACGACAAAGAGGAGACGCGAGTACTGGTTCATGAGAGCGCGCGGGCCCAGCTGCGCGGCCTGGAGCTGGCTCACATGGTGGGGAGGCGTTGCACCCAGGTGGGGCGGAACGCCGCGTCCATCCACAAAATGGCGGACGAGAGGGAAGAGGCCCGAAAGCTCGCTCAGGAGGACGCGGACCTTCACAGGAGGCGGGCCGACGCGGCTGAGGAGACCCTCGCGCAGGACCTGGGCAGGGTGGTACGTGCTCGACCCGAACTACCGCCCCTTCTTGCGAACACAGCTCACGATTATTCTCATTTCTTTTCCCAGGATGCGGCGACGGCGAGCCGAATGGGTGCCGAGATCGCCACCCTTGGCCAGGAAAAAGCGGCGTTGGAGGCGCGGGTACGCGAGCTGGAGGCCACCGCCGCTGTCCCTCCTCCAGACAGCAGGGTCTGCCCACGCGAGCACCACTCCGACTATGACTTGGAAGTTCTGATGCAAAAGAACGCTGCCACCGCCGCGAAGTATACGATGCAAATGCTGCGACGCGCAGATCTTCTTATGAGCGAGGCGGCGGAACTCTCGGCAGAAGACGTGGTGCCGGCGATATTCCTCCCCGTACCGGACCCTGGGGACAAAGCCTTCCAGCCCATTTAGGACTCCTCGCCCCGGATCTCGCGTCTCCCCTGACTTTTGACATTTATTTTTTGATGTATATTATCATGTATGTTTACTCGCTTTGAGATGTACGAGCGGGCTGCGCCTATACTTTGTGTTTTTTCAGCTATGGTTGCTTTTATAAATGTTCTCTCGCTCGCCTTATTTATACATTTGTTTTTGCCGCGCGACGCGTCCTGCCCTTGCGGCCCGGCCCTGATGAGGCGACCGCTCGCCCGCCGAGCGGGGCGAGCCGGCTCACGCCTCGGTCGCATTGCCTGATTTCTCGTGGACTCTCGCCTAGGTTCTCGCCTCCTACTCAGCCGCCTCTCCTGGGGCTGGGGGGTGGGGGGGGGGGGGTGGGGGGCTATGTTAGACCCCTCCCCTTTTTGATTAACTTTTGTGATTCCGACCTGCTGTTAACATCATTTGAGTAGTTCCCTGCCTCGCCGGCTAGGTGGGAGTCCGGCGGCGTGATTTGTCCTGGGCCGCAAGTTATTGCTATTGAGTGACTTCCGACCCTGCCAGCTAGGTGAGAGCCTGGCAGCGGGATCTTCTCGGGGTCCAAACTCATTCCATCGAGTGACTTCCGGCCCTGCCAGCTAGGTGGGAGCCTGGCAGCGGGATCTTCTCGAGGCTAGGGATGACACCGAGTGACTTCCGGCCCTGTCAGCTAGGTGAGAGCCTGGCAGCGGGATCTTCTCGGGGTCCAAACTCATTCCATTGAGTGAATTCCGGCCCTGCCAGCTAGGTGGGAGCCTGGCAGCGGGATATTCTCGAGGCTAGGGATGACACCGAGTGACTTCCGGCCCTGCCAGCTAGGTGAGAGCCTGGCAGCGGGATCTTCTTGGGGTCCAAACTCATTCTATCGAGTGACTTCCGGCCCTGCCAGCTAGGTGGGAGCCTGGCAGCGGGATCTTCTCGAGGCTAGGGATGACACCGAGTGACTTCCGGCCCTGCCAGCTAGGTGAGAGCCTGGCAGCGGGATCTTCTCGGGGTCCAAACTCATTCCATCGAGTGACTTCCGGCCCTGCCAGCTAGGTGCGAGCCTGGCAGCGGGATCTTCTCGAGGCTAGGGATGACACCGAGTGACTTCCGGCCCTGCCAGCTAGGTGAGAGCCTGGCAGCGGGATCTTCTCGGGGTCCAAACTCATCCCATCGAGTGACTTCCGGCCCTGCCAGCTAGGTGGGAGCCTGGCAGCGGGATCTTCTCGAGGCTAGGGATGACACCGAGTGACTTTCGGCCCTGTCAGC
Source organism: Platanthera guangdongensis (assembly GCA_039583875.1). Taxonomy (NCBI): domain Eukaryota; kingdom Viridiplantae; phylum Streptophyta; class Magnoliopsida; order Asparagales; family Orchidaceae; genus Platanthera; species Platanthera guangdongensis. The sequence goes on from CM077162.1 coordinate 153,657,734, forward strand.
TAGGTGAGAGCCTGGCAGCGGGATCTTCTCGGGGTCCAAACTCATTCCATCGAGTGACTTCCGGCCCTGCCAGCTAGGTGGGAGCCTGGCAGCGGGATCTTCTCGAGGCTAGGGATGACACCGAGTGACTTCCGGCCCTGCCAGCTAGGTGAGAGCCTGGCAGCGGGATCTTCTCGGGGTCCAAACTCATTCCATCGAGTGACTTCCGGCCCTGCCAGCTAGGTGGGAGCCTGGCAGCGGGATCTTCTCGAGGCTAGGGATGACACCGAGTGACTTCCGGCCCTGCCAGCTAGGTGAGAGCCTGGCAGCGGGATCTTCTCGGGGTCCAAACTCATCCCATCGAGTGACTTTCGGCCCTGCCAGCTAGGTGGGAGCCTGGCAGCGGGATCTTCTCGAGGCTAGGGATGACACCGAGTGACTTCCGGCCCTGTCAGCTAGGTGAGAGCCTGGCAGTGGGATCTTCTCGGGGTCCAAACTCATTCCATCGAGTGACTTCCGGCCCTGCCAGCTAGGTGGGAGCCTAGCAGCGGGATCTTCTCGAGGCTAGGGATGACACCGAGTGAATTCCGGCCCTGCCAGCTAGGTGAGAGCCTGGCAGCGGGATCTTCTCGGGGTCCAAACTCATCCCAATTCTCTGTGCAAGCTGGATATGGCAACCCTGGGGGGGGGGGGGGGGGGAGAAAAAGGGCTTCATTATAACAAATCGTGTTGCTTACAGGTGCTTAGGGAAAAAACCTCTTCAGGTCGTCTCCACTCCAGGTGAGACTCAGGGCCTCACCCTCTACATTTTGGAGCCGATAGCCCCCTGACTTCAGGGCTTCCTTCACAATGAACGGCCCCTCCCAGCTGGGGTTGAGCTTCCCTACGGACGCTGACCTCCCTGTCGCATCCACCTTCTTCAGCACCAGGTCCCCTTCTGCGAACTGCTTGACCCTGACATGCTTGTCAAAGTATTTTGCCATCCTCCTTTTGACCTCCTCCTGTCGGATGGCCGAGAGGTCCCTCAACTCTTCCACCATGTCAAGGGAGAGTCTCAGCTCCTCCTCGTTCTCGGCTTGCCATTCCTCTCGGCCCTCTCTGGCCGTCCCGACTCGCGGCGTTTGGACTTCAAATTCTATGGGGAGCACCGCCTCGTATCCATGGGAGAGCTTGAAGGGGGTCTCCCCCGTGGCCGTGTTAGGGGTGGTTCTAAGGGCCCAAAGAACGGCGGGGAGTTACTCCACCCAGCTCCCCCTCAAGTTTTCCACCTTCTTCTTGAGGAGATTGACGATGATCTTGTTCGCGGCCTCCACCTGCCCGTTGCTCCTGGGATGGTGGACCGAGGCGAACCTGAGGTCGATTCCAAGCTGCTCGCAGAAACTGGTGAACTCGGCGCTGCCGAACTGAGGTCCGTTATCTGTGATGATGGCCTGGGGCAGCCCGTGGCGATAGATGATTTCCCCCCAAACGAAGTTCCTGATTACCTAGGAGGTCACCTTGGCCAACGCCTTCACCTCCATCCACTTCGAGAAGTAGTCGATCATCACCAGGAGGAACCTTCTCTGACCGCTGGCCTGGGGAAACAGTCCAACCAAATCCATCCCCCGGATTGCAAAGGGCCAGGGGGCCGTGATACTCTTGAGTTGTTGGGCCGGCTGTAGCTGGAGGGGGGCAAATAGCTGGCACTTATGACATCTTCTTGCGAACTCCGCGGCGTCCCGTCCCAGGGTGGGCCAGAAATACCCTTGTCTGACTATCCTCCCCTCCAAGGTCCGACTCCCGGAATGACTCCCGCACTCCCCGGAGTGGACTTCTTCTACGATCCTCTGCGCCTCGCCCTCGGATACGCAGCGAGCCAGCATCCCGGAGAGGGTCTTCCTGTATAGCTGCCCGTCTTTAAGGAGGTAGTAAGCGGACTTGTGCCTCAGCTTCTTCCTGTCCACCCCCTCCGGGTACTCTCCCGTGGAGAGGAAAACTACTACTGGATCCATCCACGAAGGCTGCTGATCGATCTCCATGAGCTCCCCTTCTCCGATGGAGGGGCGGAACAGGTCGGTGATGGTGCCCCCCATCCGGGGGCCATGCTTCGTAGTTGGTCGGCCTGTTCATTCTCTCCCCTTGGCACGTGTCGGATGGAGAAGGTCTGGAAGATCCCTATGACCCCCTTCACTTTGGCCAAGTATAACTTCAAAGCGGGCTCCCTTGCTTCGAACTCCCCGTTGATCTGGGAAGCCACCACCATGGAGTCGGTTAGGACCTCCACATCTAGCACCCCCAACTCCCTGGTCAGGCGCAGCCCCGCTATCACTGCTTCGTACTCGGCCTAGTTGTTGGTAATGGGGAAATGCACCACCACCGTCTGCTCAATCTGAGTCCCTTGAGGGCTTTCCAGAACCACTCCTATTCCGAGAGAATGTCTTCCTGAGGCTCCATCCACCCTCACCTTCCAAGGAGTCGGGCGGGTGAGCTCCTCCTCCGCTACTTCTACCACGTAGTCGGCCAGGAAGTCGGCCATCGCCTGAGCTTTGATCGAGAGCCGCAGAACGAAGGAGACATCGAACTCGCTTAGCTCTACCGACCACTTGGCCAGCCGGCCTGAATGCTCCACCCTCTCGAAGATGTTGCGGAGATGATGGCCGGTCACCACTCGGATCGAGTGTGCCTGGAAGTAAGGTCGTAGCCTCTGAGCCGAGATGATTAGTGCGAATGCAAGCTTCTCCAGGATCGGATACCGGAGCTCGGCCTTCCTTAGGACCCGACTGACATAATAAATGGGGAGCTGCCTCTTCCCCTCTTGTTGGGTATTGTATCCATAATGTACCTGATTTGAAGAAGCCCCTGGACAAGCTAAGGTCAATAGACTATGTATTTGATAAACTCTTTCTAGTTGTGCTTGCAGTTTTTCCACGCTAAGTGCACACCAATGTCAGGGTGCAGTAGGTCAATATACACGGGTCTGCACGACGTAATCCCTCGTTGAGCAGATCAGTGTGTTGGCCTACGTGTACTCTCTCTATTGGAGTGCACTTACTTTCAAGCACAGGGCTGTAAATATGCAGGAGCAGACAAGGAGCAAGGATGGGCCAAGGAGCACCTCATAGGTGGAAAGACGAAAATTCGTCCAAGTGAAAGTCGACGAGAATCACCAAGTGATTCTCGCCGAATCATCGAGAATCATTAGTGATTCTCGCCGACTCCTTCCGGCTACCTTAAAATGGTGCCAAGTGAGATTCGGCGAGAATCACTAATGATTCTCGCCGAACCCGTCGCTGAGCAGGTCATGAATACCAAGTGAAAATCGTTGAGAATCAACAAGTGATTCGTCGAGAATCACCAGTGATTCTCGACGAATCGTCGAGAATCGTTAACTGATTCTCGCCGATTCGTCGAGAATCACCAATGATTCTCGACGAATTTTACTTGGCGTTTTCTCTGGATGCTGCTGGACCGGACTCTGCCGCTGGACCACTTTGAACCGGTTTTCGGGATTTTTCTTGTGGGTCCCACAACGGTCAAATTAGTAGTATCTACTGTATATATATACGGGTATTTTGCACTGTAAATATACAGAAAGTAGCCGAGCAAAAACCTAGACCTAAAATCGCGATCAGATCTCCGCCGCCGCCATCGTGCTCGAGCTAGTTGGTCGCCGTCAACGATCGGGATTCCTTTGTGATCTCCGGCGACAGAAGCTTAGCAAAGCTTGAGTCTCACGTGTCTATCCAGAGATCTCTTGTCTCTCGATTTGTTGACCGGGAAAAACTTCCCATCTGAATCGATCGAGATGACCGATCCTCGTGTGACCGTTGGTAGACCTAGCTTGCTTCGCTACGAAGATTGGATCTCTATTTTCAACAGCCGCTCATCATCATAGCCGCCGATCCCGAAGCTAGCCGCCGCTCGTGTTGCCGCCGCCGGTTCCGGGGAGATCCTCTCCAAGAGAGACCAAGGTTGTAGACTCTTTATTGACTTCACGAACACGTCGTTGAACGAAGAGGAACACCGTAGTCTCCAAACGAAGTTTGTATCTCGTGTACATTCTATATTTACTTTTGTTGTAAAGGAACTTTTGTTCCGTGTTGTAAGGGTTGGGTGCAACCCGTTTTGTGGGAGTGTTGACTCTCACGTGTGGAAGGGTTCCTTCCGATAGTGCAGGGATTGGATTTCAATCCTGTTGGAGAAGAGACCGAGTCGTCCCTTGTTGGGAGATAGGTCGAAGGGGGAAAGTGGATGTACCCAAGTCGGGGAACCACTATAAATTGCCTGTGTATTCTGTGTGCTGTGCTTTTTATTTTTATTGTGCAGGTACATTCATAAATTCCTCAAAAGCGCTACACGTCACCTATTCCCCCTCCCCCATAGGTGCACATAGTTGACACTAGGTGGACTTTCAAGTGGTATCAGAGCCAGGTTACTCATCAAAAAGGTTAACGCCTTGAGTTGAATCCTGCCACTAGTGTCAAGAAGGAGGCAAACATCTACTATGGACGGGCTCAAGTACTCCGGCAAGATCCCAGTGTGCAACAGGCTCAACTTTCCTATTTTGAAGGAAAGGATCAGGTTCTACATGGAAGCAGTGGATCCTCGACTTTTCATGATCGTGCTGGAGGGACCTTATGTCCCCACTAAGGCCTCCACCATTGATCCCACCAAGAAAGTGCCGAAGACACTTTCTGAAATGGACAAGGACGAGATGGTACTAGTGGGACTTGACATGAAGGCACGGAACATTCTGGTCAGCGCAGTTGATGACTCTATGATGCAAAACTTCAGCAACTGCAGGACAGCACAGGAGATTTGGCAGTGCCTGATCATCCTAATGGAGGGCACGGATGAAGTGAGGGATGATCGGAGATCCCTCCTGAACCAGAAATATGAGGCCTTCAGACAAGGGCCTAAGGAAGAGATCGGAGTCACATACGAGAACTTCCTCAAGATTGTTAACGCCCTCAAAGGCTACGGAAGAGTGTTCACTAATGGTGAACTCAATGATAAGTTCCTTAGGTCCCTTACTAAGGAATGGGACACAAAGATCTGCGCCATCAGAGAGTTTGGCAGACTTGCTGAAACTGATCCACAAATTCTGTTTGGAAAGCTGATGTCCTATGAGCTTCAACTGAACACCAGAAAAGTAGAAGAAGAAGCTGAGAAGGCGGCTGCCAAAGAAAAGACGGTGGCTCTAAAAGCCAGTCACTCCAGAAAAGGCAAGGGTACGGTGTCGTACCGTGCCAGGAAAAAGGATGAGGAGGAGGACTCCGAGCCATGCTCCTCCAGCTTAGAGCTGTCGGAGGAGGATTTCTCCCTCATCACTCGAGAGTTCAAGAAGTTCCTCAAGATGAGGAATCAAAGAAAGAGAGACGGCTCCTCCTCCAGGCATCAGAAGAAAAACTACTCTTCTGACAGGTATGCATCTAGACCTAACAAACATCGCTCCTTTGACATTATTTGCTTTGGATGCAACAAGCCAGGACACGTCGTGGCCGACTGCTATCAAGGCAAGAGGGAAAAAGGGAAAGAAGAGGAGCACAAGTCCTCTAGAGACAAGAAGAAGGAGCGGAGCTACATCGCCAAACGGCCAAAGTCACTGAGTGAGTCTGACTCCTCAGACTCAAGTGATGATGAGGAAGCCTACTTCGGGCTGGTGGGTCGCTCGGACTCAGAAGGAGAATGCCCCTCATTTACTGGGAAGGTAAAAGCTCACACCCCTCTCTCCGACTCTGACTCTGATCCTGAGTCTCAGGATGATGAACCTGAGGATGGCCCTTCGGCCCGTGAAGCTGAGCTCCTCGAGAAGTATGAGCTTCTGCTCAACACTTTCGATGAGTGTCGTAAGAGACTGAAGGCTGAGAAGAAGGAAGTAAAATTCCTTAAGGGTGAGTGTGTATCCCTAAGGGAAGAGGTCACTAGCTTGATTTCTCTCCGACAGGAGCACCTTGACCTGACTTCAAAGCATTCAGAGTCTTTGAAGCTCCTTGATCTTAAGCAGGAGGAAGTCAACAAGTTGGAAGAACTACTTGCGGCAGATAGGAAGATCGTCAAGAGCTTCTCTATGCCAAAAACAGTTCTTCCAGTCGTTGATACCTTCTCTGCTCAGGCCAAAGGAGCTAGCTTGGGGCATATAGGGGTATCTGGTTCTTCATCTAGGAGAAACAAGAACCAGAGGAAGAATAAGGCCACCAAGAAGGCCTCTGCTGATGAAAAGGGTAAGGCTCCTCTTAGTCCTGTTGCGTTCAGAAAGCCTGGCTTTCCTTGCAGCCAACATGACTTTGAGTCAACATTTGGGCATCATTTCCGGCCCTCGGTTGCAAAGCCAAAGAGCCGGTATGACGGTTGGAACTTTCCCCGGAACTTCGGTGAGAGTGCCTTCAAGGCACCTTATGAGGAAATCCACATGGGAAATTATGGTCCGTTCTCTAGCGGCCATAATGGAAAGCAGGCACCAAAAGCCAAGCCTGTTATACAGAAGGTGACAAAGTCATGTGACTGTTGTCACCATGAGGCCTCCACCTCCAGATCCAAGGCCCCAGCAGTACCCACCGTTCCCAGGGTAAGGCAGGAGCCTAGGAAGAGATACAACAGATTCGACTGTTGGTGTTGTGGCAAAGTCGGTCACTTTGCCGTGGATTGTTGGTTTAATCCAAGGAGTTACGAGACTCCCTATGTTAGTAATGCGAGACCGACCACTCGTAGGGTTAACCAACCGAGGGGGAGTGTGCTAACCAGGAATCTAGGACCCAAGTTCGATTGGGTTCCTAAGGCAAACTAATTTTGTTTTGCAGGAATGTCCAAAGGCCACCAAAACGCCGATCTGGTATTTGGACAGTGGTTGCTCTCGGCATATGACCGGGACAAGAAGCCTGCTGCGTGATTACACTCCAGTCGAGAATGGACCCAAAGTCATCTTTGGAGGATCAGATCGAGGAGTCACCAGAGGTTACGGTATGATTTCCAACGGTATAATCTCTATCACCGATGTGGCTTATGTTGAAGGGTTAAACCATAACCTGATCAGTGTAAGTCAGTTATGTGATAAAGGTTATGACGTTAAGTTCTGCAAGGATAAATGTCTGATAATTTCACGTACCTCTTCTGAAACGGTATTATCAGGCATTAGGAGCAGAAATATCTTCTGTTTAGATTTTCTCAGTTTGGATTCATCTACCCCCGTATGCCTTGTGGCAACAGGCAGTGCATCTCTTTGTGAACAATGGCACAAGAGATTGGCACATATTAATTTCAAGACTATTAGTATGATGTTTTCTAAGAACTTGGTAAGGGATGCTCCCAGTATCAAGTGCATCAAAGATAGCCCCTGTCCTGCATGCCAGATGGGCAAACAGACTCGGGCTACCTTTAAGAGCATCGCAGACAAAGACTCTTCCCGATGTCTTTACCTTTTACATATGGACTTGTTTGGACCAATGCAAGTTCATAGCTTGGGAGGCAAGTCCTATACGCTAGTGATAGTTGATGATCATTCTCGGTTTACATGGGTGTTCTTTTTGAAACGAAAGTCAGATACGTTTGACATCTTCACTAATTTTGTCAAGCAGGTTCAGAACGAATTTAACTGCTCCGTGGTCAAAATCAGAAGTGACCATGGAACAGAATTCGAATCTGGTGCTATGACAGAATTTTGTGAAGAACAAGGTATCTTTCATGAGTTTTCCTCCCCGCGCACTCCTCAGCAAAATGGAGTTGTGGAGAGGAGAAATAGAACTCTCATTGAAGCCTGCACGACAATGTTGAAAGATGCTTCTCTCCCGGAATACTTCTGGGCAGAGACTGTCAATACAGCTTGTCATGTACAAAACCGAGCATTGATCAACAAGCATCATCGTAAGATGCCCTACGAGCTCCTGAAAGGCAGGAAACCAACCATGTCTTACTTGAGGATTATTGGTTGCAGATGCTATGTACTGAATAATGGGAAGTACCCGCATACTAAATTCGGTGAAAAATGCTTCGAAGGCATATTCATGGGCTATAGTTCCCATAGTCGGGCATATAGGGTCTTCAATAAGAAAACCCTAGTGGTAGACGAATCAATAAATGTTGTATTTGATGAAGGAAGTTTGCTTAACAGCAATTCTTCCAGTAGTATTCTTGAAGATGCAGGTGCTCGACTTGAACAGCTAAGTCTGGATGAGACCGCTAAAGATGACGCTCCTAAGTACGTCAAAGTTTCCACTTCCACGTCATCTGAAAATGTTGAAGATCAAAATGGAACAAATATCTTAGAAGAAGGAGAAGCCCAAGAAGTAGTCGAAGCTCCAGACACCAGACTTCTTGAGCTCCGGCACGTGAGGGATCATCCTAGAGATCAGATCATCGGAGATCCTCGTGTCGGTGTCAGAACTCGAAGAGGTACTATTAACGAAGTATTGCATCTTAGCTTTCTGTCACAGGTAGAGCCAAAGAAGTTCGACGAGGCGAACAAGGATGCGGCATGGATTCTGGCCATGCAAGATGAACTACATCAATTCGAACGTTGCAATGTTTGGACGCTGGTTCCCAGACCATACAAGCAGAATGTGATTGGCATGAAGTGGATCTTCAGAAACAAGCTGGATGAACATGGTGTCATCGTAAAGAACAAGGCCAGGCTGGTGGCTCAAGGTTACAGACAGGAGGAAGGGATTGACTTCGACCAGACCTTCGCACCAGTAGCAAGGCTCGAGGCAATCAGGTTGTTCCTGGCGTATGCTTCACACAAAGGATTCACAGTGTATCAAATGGATGTGAAATCGGCATTCCTGAACGGAGACCTGAAAGAGGAAGTATACGTCGCTCAACCCCCAGGTTTTGTCGATCCTACTTATCCCAATCATGTTTATTTTCTTAATAAGGCCTTATATGGGTTGAAACAAGCTCCACGAGCTTGGTATGAGACTTTATCTAGTTTTCTTCTTGAGAACAAGTTCTCCAGAGGTAAAATAGATAAAACATTGTTTCTCAGGGAAGTCAAAGGCAAGATTTTGTTGGTGCAAATCTATGTCGATGACATAATATTCGGCTCAACGGATAACAATCTTTGCAAAACGTTCTCTAAACTTATGCAAGGAAAGTTTGAAATGAGCAGTATGGGAAAGCTCAAGTATTTCTTAGGACTTCAAGTGAAACAGTCTAAGGATGGAATCTTCATCTCTCAGACGAAGTTCACAAATGAACTCCTTAATAAATTCGGTATGGAGAGTGCAACCTCTATGAGGACTCCAATGGGATCCACCATGTCTCTGGATAAGGATGAGAAAGGTAAACCTTTCGATGAAACCAAATACAGAAGCATCATTGGATCCCTGCTCTACCTTACTGCCAGTAGACCGGATATCATGTTCTCCACATGTGTCTGTGCCAGATATCAGGTGAACACTGAGGAATCTCAATATGTCGCTGCAAAGCGAATTCTAAGATACCTTAAAGGTACTCCTAATCTTGGCTTGTGGTACCCGAGAAACAATGATGTCGAGCTAATAGGCTTTTCAGATGCTGATTTTGCAGGGAGTAGGGATGACAGGAAAAGCACTTCCGGGACGTGTCAATTCCTCAGAAGAAGGCTTATCTCATGGAACAGCAAGAAGCAGAACTGTGTGGCTACCTCCACAGCAGAATCTGAGTACATCTCAGCAGGCAGCTGTTGCGCACAACTCCTATGGATCAGAAACCAGTTAGCCGACTACGACCTTCAGTTCAAGGAAGTTCCAATGTACTGCGACTCCTCCAGTACAATTGCCATTGCCAACAATCCTGTCTCGCACAGCAGAACGAAGCATATTGAAGTGCGCTACCACTTCATTCGGGAGCACGTGGAGAACAAGGACATCTCTCTCTGCTATGTCCCCACGGACAAGCAGATTGCTGATATATTCACAAAGCCCTTAGACGAGGCCAAGTTCAATCTTTTCAAGACTGAATTGGGAATGCTCAACTATGAGGACTGATGACTACAGAAGCTCCAGGCTCGTGCACGATCTGAGGGGGAGCAAGGAAATCAAGTGTGAGCACAGACCAAAGAACTGAGGGGGAGCAAGGGGTCAAATGCTACCGACCCCGATTTGTAGAAGCCGAAAAGGGGGAGATTACCCCAAGGCTAAGGTGGCTCCAAGCTTGTTCCCAAGAAATTGGTATTGGTAAGGGATAACTCACTCAACTCAATTTTAAGTTTCTTGTTTTCATTCCCATTTGCTCTATTCACCTTAGCTTGTAGGGTTTAGGCTTCTTCAAACAGGGGGAGATTGTTGGGTATTGTATCCACAATGTACCTGATTTGAAGAAGCCCCTGGACAAGCTAAGGTCAATAAACTATGTATTTGATAAACTCTTTCTAGTTGTGCTTGTAGTTTTTCCACGCTAAGTGCACACCAATGTCAGGGTGCAGTAGGTCAATATACACGGGTCTGCACGACGTAATCCCTCGTTGAGCAGATCAGTGTGTTGGCCTACGTGTACTCTCTCTATTGGAGTGCACTTACTTTCAAGCACAGGGCTGTTAATATGCAGGAGCAGACAAGGAGCAAGGATGGGCCAAGGAGCACCTCATAGGTGGAAAGACGAAAATTCGTCCGAGTGAAAGTCGACGAGAATCACCAAGTGATTCTCGCCGATTCGGCGAGAATCACCAAGTGATTCTCGCCGAATCGTCGAGAATCACTTGGTGATTCTCGCCAAATCGTCGAGAATCATTAGTGATTCTCGCCGACTCCTTCCGGCTACCTTAAAATGGTGCCAGTGAGATTCGGCGAGAATCACTAATGATTCTCGCCGAACCCGTCGCTGAGCAGGTCATGAATACCAAGTGAAAATCGTTGAGAATCAACAAGTGATTCGTCGAGAATCACCAGTGATTCTCGATGAATCGTCGAGAATCGTTAACTGATTCTCGCCGATTCGTCGAGAATCACCAATGATTCTCGACGAATTTTACTTGGCGTTTTCTCTGGATGCTGCTGGACCGGACTCTGCCGCTGGACCACTTTGAACCGGTTTTCGGGATTTTTCTTGTGGGTCCCACAATGGTCAAATTAGTAGTATCTACTGTATATATATACATGTATTTTGCACTGTAAATATACAGAAAGTAGCCGAGCAAAAACCTAGACCTAAAATCGCGATCAGATCTCCGCCGCCGCCGTCGCGCTCGAGCTAGTTGGTCTCCGTCAATGATCGGGATTCCTTCGTGATCTCCGGCGACAGAAGCTTAGCAAAGCTTGAGTCTCACGTGTCTATCCAGAGATCTCTTGTCTCTCGATTTGTTGACCGGGAAAAACTTCCCATCTGAATCGATCGAGACGACCGATCCTCGTGTGACCGTTGGTAGACCTAGCTTGCTTCGCTACGAAGATTGGATATCTATTTTCAGCAGCCGCTCATCATCATAGCCGCCGATCCCGAAGCTAGCCGCCGCTCGTGTTGCCGCCGTCGGTTCCGGGGAGATCCTCTCCAAGAGAGACCAAGGTTGTAGACTCTTCGTTGACTTCACGAACACGTCGTCGAACGAAGAGGAACACCGTAGTCTCCAAACGAAGTTTGTATCTCGTGTACATTCTATATTTACTTTTGTTGTAAAGGAACTTTTGTTCCGTGTTGTAAGGGTTGGGTGCAACCTGTTTTGTGGGAGTGTTGACTCTCACGTGTGGAAGGGTTCCTTCCGATAGTGCAGGGATTGGATTTCAATCCTGTTGGAGAAGAGACCGAGTCGTCCCTTGTTGGGAGATAGGTCGAAGGGGGAAAGTGGATGTACCCAAGTCGGGGAACCACTATAAATTGCCTGTGTATTCTGTGTGCTGTGCTTTTTATTTTTATTGTGCAGGTACATTCGTAAATTCCGCAAAAGCGCTACACGTCACCTATTCCCCCCCCCCCCATAGGTGCACATAGTTGACACTAGGTGGACTTTCACCTCTTCACGTACTAAGACGGAGCTCAAGGCCTCTGCCCCGACCCCGAGATATAAGAACAAATCCTCACCCTCCTTCGGCCCCTGGAGCAGCGGAGCCTGTGTCAACTGCGCCTTGAGGGCCTGGAACGCCTCCTCGCATTCCTTGGTCCATTCAAACCTCTGGCCTCCCCTCAGCGTTTTGAAGAAGGGGGAGCACTTCTCCCCTGCCCGAGAAAGGAAGCGACTCAGTCCTGCTAGCTTCCCTGTCAACCGTTGGACCTCCTTTGCATTCCGCGGGGACCCTAGCTCCAAGATGGCCTTGACCTTGTCTGGATTCGGCTCGACCCCCGCGGGGGTGAGGAGATGCCCCAAGAACTTCCCCCGGCTAGCCCCAAAAATACACTTAAGGGGATTCAGCCGCATTTTGTATCTGCGCAGGGTGGCGAACGTCTCCTCCAGGTCCCGGAGGTGGGAGTCCACATCACGGCTCTTGATCATGAGGTCGTCCACGTACACCTCCAAGTTCCTCCCCCTCGATTCCTTGAAGACCCTATCCATCATTTTTTGGTAGGTGGCCCCAGCGTTCTTCAGCCCGAACGGCATCATCTTGTAGCAGTAGCAGTCGTCCCCTGTGATGAATGAGACATCCTTGATGTCTGGGGGGTGCATCCTGATCTGATGGTAACCTGAAAAGGCATCTAAAAAACTCATTACAGAAAAGCCGACGGCGGAATCAACCAGCGCGTCGATCCGAGGCAAAGGGTAACAGTCCTTAGGACAAGCTTTATTAAGAAGGGAAAAATCGATACACAACCGCCAGCGGCCGTCTCCTTTTTTGACCATCACAACGTTGGAGACCCAGCCGGGGTACTGAATTTCGGACACGAAGCCAGCTTTGAGAAGCTTCGCCACCTCCTCCCTGATGGGTTCCGCCAGCTTGTCCGCCGTGGATCTCTTTTTCTGCTGAACGGGGCGTGTCCCCGGGTCCAAGTTGAGGCGGTGGCAGGCCACATCCGCGTCAACCCCCGGCATCTCCGCGGCATTCCAGGCAAAGATGTCCACGTTCTTCTGGATGCACTCCAGCATCCTACCCTGGTCCTCCGGGGTCAGCCCTCCGCTGACGCGAACCTTCTCCATCCTTCCTCCCCGGGTGAGCACCTCCAGCTCCACCACTTCTTCCGCCGCCTCCAGCCTGGATCGCTCCCCCCATCCTTCGACGTCCCCTTCCTCCGGAACGGGGACCTCTACCTCCATCTCCCCTCCCACGGCCCTTATTTTGGCCACTTCCTCCAAGTCTCCTCCTTCCACCTTCTCTGCGCAGTCCTTCACTCCCAGTTCCACCCCTCCGGCTTCCTGCTCGACCTTCTCCATCCTCCGCCCCATCTCCTCGGCTCCTTCCTGCCAAGAGATGGTGTTCACCGCGGTGACGTAGCACTCCCTCGCCACCTTCGGGTCTCCCCTAACCCTGACCTGCACCCCCTCAGCGTTGAACTTCAGGCACTGATGGAAAGATGAGGGGACGCAGCGGAAGGCGCTGATCAGGGGCCTCCCGAAAATTGCGCTGTAGCTTCTGGGGGCGTCCACAATGACGAACTTGCAGTTTCGGGACTGCCCCCCCAGGGTGACATGGAGGCCAACTCCTCCCTCTACTTCCTTCCTTTCTCCCGAGAACCCGAACAAGGCCCGTCCGAGGCCAACACCCTTTTAGCCTCCACCTGCATCGCGTCAAACGCCTTTTTGAAGACGATGTTCACAGAGCTCCCATTGTCCACGAGGATCCGAGAGACAGTGAAATTCTCGATGGCGGCCTTGATGACCAGCGCATCACAGAATGGATCCTCGTGGTCTGGCATATCACTTCTGGAGAAGGTGATCCTCTCCTCTGGCGGCGGGGTTTGGGACGTAGAGGCGACGCTCCGCCGGTACATGGTGTGGAGGCTTGCCTTGTGGGAAGCCTCGATTACCACTCCCCCGTGGATCACCCCAATCCCTCCTCGGGTCCCGACATCAACCCGGTCCTCGCAACGATCCTCCTCTGCCCGAGGCAGGACCTCCTCGATCCTCACTTCTTGCCGCGCTTCCTCCTGCTGTTGCTGCCGCCCCCTATTCCCTCTCATTTCCAGGAATTCCGGGCACGTGGCCGTTGCGTGCCCCTCTTCCTGATGGAAGTCGCAATAGGGCAGCTCCACCCTGAACTCCCTTCTCCTCCTTCTCATGATCCCCCTCCTTTCTCCCAGAGCTATGGTCATGGCCTCCTCCTGATCGGGGAGCTGAGGCCTCTGACCCTGCCTCCAGCCCGGTGGGTGGAACTGGTCCTGCCTCCCCTGATAGTGACCCCTTCTGAAGTACCCCCTCTGTGGCCCCTGCCCCTGCCACTCTGGTCTCCAGCCCAGCCTACGGTCGGGCTCCTGACGCCCCCACCCCGGCTGCTGTCCTTGGAGCTGCCTCTGCTCCCTCTGCTTGGGCTCCCCCCTTCTCTCCTCCTGCGCTCTTCCTCCCTTCGACTCCTTCTCTTCCTCGGTGGCCCATATGGCTAGCTTTCTTGCGAACTCCGGATTCGACGCCTCCCCGTCGACCTCTCTCGCCGCCCTCTCCATCAGCTCCTCGTAGGAGAGGGGGGGAACTCTCTTCAGCTCCATGCGGAAGAAACCCTTCTGCAGGCCCAGGGTGAAGGCCATCATCAGACTGTGGCCCGGCATCTCCTGGACCTGGGTAACCTCCTCCTGAAACCGATCCACATAGCTCCCCAACGTCTCGTTCACCCCCTGCTTTATGTGGAACAGGGACTCAGACTCCTTCCTCTTCTTTGAGGTAGTGAACCTCAACATGAACCCTCGGCGCAAGTCCTCGAAATAATAGATGGAACTAGCCGGTAGCTGGTGGAACCACTCCCTTGTCTTCTCTCGGAGGGTGATGGCGAAGAGACGGCACTTGAATCCGTCCGACATCTGACGGATGGAGACCACGTCCTCGAACCATTGGACGTGCTGAATCGGGTCTCCTTTCCCAGTGTAGTAGGACATCTTGGGCTCCCTGAACCCTTCTGGCACTGGTGCTGAGGAGACCAGCTCGCTGAATGGACTGCCTCCAACCACCGGGCGAGCCGGCGAGTCCCGCGAGCCCAATTCGCCGAACCGGCCTCGGCCTGCCGAACCGGGGAAGAGCTCGTGCCCCGAGAGCTCTCTCCCCCGGCCTTCCTCAGCCACTTCCTTCCCGGCTCGCCTGCCAGGAGCGTCTTCGCCTAAAGAGGGGGCGGCCGCGATCTGGGCTACCGGAGTCGAGCACTCGGCCCGCGCGCCGAGGGCGAACTTAACGAGGTTCAGCACCTCGTTCCTGAAATCCTCCAACATCCCCACCGTTGCTAGAGGCGGGGGGGGGGGGGGGGGGGCAGCGAGTCCTGTCTGTCAGATCCTTGACCTCCCGTCATTGAGCTCGCTGAAGCTTTTCTGCACTGACCACTCTCCACGCTTACCGCCAAAATGTTGAAACCGGAATCCGGCCTCTCATGGAGTTCGACCCTTGGGGAAGGGGTGGTCTCGCACCTAATTTGCTCCTGCAAGAAAAACAACGAAAGAGACAAGAAAGAACAGACCCAAGGGCTCGGCAGGGAGGTCCCTCCACAAACCCGAAAGATCTCTGAGCGCTTCCCCTCCTTAGCCAGAAGCCGAGCTAAGGTACCCTCAGAGAGCACTCGAAAATGAGAGTCAGGAGGCCCTGAAAGCGTGTCCTCTGAGGTACCCCTTGGGTCTTATTTATAGATTTTCAGAATCTGAACTGCCAATAACCAAAAGAACTGACCTGGAAATACCAAAAAGCCCTTGGTGGGGTCTGCCAACAGTCAAACTCCGTTGTCCCGAGCAGCTATGTGTAGTCCAACCTGGTCTCGCCTCCAATTCCCCACGCGGGAGGCGGGCGCGACCTGGCTCTCGTGGCTCGTCTATCCTCCCTGGGCGAGCGCGAGCCGAGCCAGGCGAGCTGCCTGTCTTCTGCCGGGCGGACCGGCAGCCAGGTCGCGTGTGGGGGGTTGGCCGGCGGTCACTGCGACCCCGATCGACTCGCCAGTCGCGGGTCGCCAAACTTATCTGCTTTGGTCAAGGACTCTTCGCGCGACCCGCTCGCTCGCCTCGCCGGCTCGCTCGCCTGAAATGGGCGGGAGCGGGCCAGCCCTTCTGCCGTATATCTGTTTTGAAGTTCGTGTGCGGGTCGCAGGACCAGGTCTGCTCAACCTCCCTGGCGGGACCCGCTCGCCGGACATGGGGTTGTACATGGTGGGTCTTCGGTATTGGAGGGTCGATGCACCGACACCAATACGTTGACTCGGCAAGTGTGGTTAGCACTTCGCCATCAGAAGTCCGGTGTGCCAGCCGGCAAGAGTACGCAGGAGTCCGCTTCGTGCACCAAGCGTTGAGGCGTACGATAGGTCTAACCGGTAGTGCTTTACTGGTTTAGAGGGGGCGAGGCCCAACCCACCGCTTCCGTCTGCCACTACGGAGGTATCCTGGGAGGTTACGGCTCCAGAAAGGGGGAACTAAAGGTCTGTGTGCACAGAGTCGGGTGTGTGCGTTGCACTTGCATGTCCATCATACCCACTTGCATGTCATAGCATAATCGTTTCCTTTAACCTTGACACCTAAATTATAAGTGGAATGGGACGCTTATACTTTAGGACCTGCAAAACGACCACTTGGTCTATAAGCTTGTGTGGGCAAGTTTACAAATTAAGGTTAATTTTGTATATCTATATTTACTGCTGCTTGATAACCGACACCCCAACGTATAAATTGGTATGAGACTTTTTATACGATGGCAGTCTCGCAGAAGACCCCTTGGCTTATGTGATTTCACATAAGTGAAGGTTACTTTTCATATTTCAGCTTATTGTCTTACATGCTATAGAAATTGCTAGTATAGGACCGCTGCCATCTGCTTTTGATATTCTCCACCTTCAAGTCCTCCCCTTTCTTCCTCTCCACTCGGTGCCTAGGAGCCGTGGGGGAAGGGGCGGGGGATGATAGGACTTAGTCTTTTAGACTAACGGTTTTCGAACCGCATCATTTAGGGGATCGTGGAGACCAGCATGGAGGAGTAGCCCTAGAGACCAGTGCGTTTGGAGGTGGGGCAGTCTAGCTCCGGAGTTCATACAGCCGGGACCGTGAGTCTCGACCTTGAGTAGTTTTCTGCTTTTGCTTCCGCATGAGTGATTCTGTAGTGAGGATATATTGTACCGGGCATAAGCCCGTATTTTGCTATTCTGATGTTTTATTCTGTGGACACTCCCTTCATGGAGTTATATTTATTACGTTGATATGTGATTTTCTGTGGACAGTTAGTTTTCATGACTTCATTATGCTACTTTTCTATGATCGAATTGGCCGGCAGGATCGGCGCTTTGTGGTGATGACCCTTCAGGGTGTGAAGGAGTCACCGCAAAACGGCAGTTCTGGGCCTAAGACCCCGGTGTCGAAAGGAAAAAAGGGGGGGGGGGGTCTTACAAGTGGTATCAGAGGGGACCTCGATCGAAAAGTAGCAGTCCACAACCCGGTGTCACCCCTGCGCTAGTTTAGTTTGGGGACAAACTAAGCAGCGGAAGCCGTGGTGTGCCCATATGAGGGATCACATGTAGTTGTCCATTTTTTTAGGGTATTGAGTCAATTACCTACTAATACAATTCGTTTTGCAGCTCAGTTGGTGATGAGAGTTGAAGGAACTCCATAGTTAAGCGTGCTCGGGCTGGAGAAATTCTGGGATGGGTGACCTCCTGGGAAGTCCCCGTAGTGCAGGCTTGACTATCGAGTTTACCTCATCAAAGGGAGGCTGCGGCCACCAACAACCCACCGGTGGGCTGGAGAGGGGTTGGGGTGCATGGCCTGCAGGCTTGAATGTGAAAGGCTGACTACTAGTGGTGGGCCCGGGTCTGGACCCTGGTAGGCCGGCGGTTCCAGCTGGGTCCCATGTTGATGGGCCTGGACCGTTATATACAGAGTCCGTAGTCGTAAGTACGGGCATAGGCATTGTGTGTGAAGCCTACCTGGACGTGTATTGTCTGGATCGGTGATGTTGCATTTGATATGTTTTGCCGGAGAAGACTCCGTGCTTTGGGTTTTTCGGGTTTCTACGCAGTAGATTGCAGCAGGGATCCTTGGAGGTTAGCTTCAAGGCGCACCCGGAAAACTGAGCGGAAATATGTTCTGTTAACTTGGCGGTCTGGGAACCGGCCTTGATCATAACTTGGTTATGAGATTGTTTGGAAAATTTTGGGATCCGAGAGAAGCTTGTCCCGCGCATAGAACTTAAATTGTATATGCGGCGTGAGCAACGGGCAAGTGGAATTGGACCTAGGCTATGTGGTTCGGTGCGAGAGACCCGAAGACGGGGACTGGCCGTTGGCATAGTCGGGAGCCTTAGACGGTGGTCAGAAAGGCTAAATGCTCACATGTTGTTGTCATCCTGGGGGTGGTGGTGAAGACGCTGATTGGTCAGGATTCACCGTTAATGTGCCCTGAGTGCACGGGGTGTTTGGCCGTGCGAGCCTACACCTGTGGCGTAGTTTAGTTGCGCTTTATTATTTTATTTGGCTATTGATATGCAGGGAAAGAGCATCGTCGTCTCGAGTTAGTGGCGGGGTCATTATAATTTGGTCGGCTTTTGGCTGACCATTGTTTTGTTTGCCACCGTGCGGTGGAATGTGCTTGCAGGTGCTGCGGAGCCGAGTACTAAATAGCGGGTGGAGCCCATGTTGCAATGCTAGCCCTAGAAGGCCAAAGCAAATAGTCGTTTTTATTTTTATCATGTGTGGCCGGCCTACGAGCCGATGTATGTAAGACATGTTTTTATTAAGTGAACATTTGTAAGGCCATAAGGCCATGTACCCTTTTTAGTGTATTTGAGGTTTCATTCCCGTTGTGTGGATGTGGACATTCTTGGATATGGATTTAAGATTTGGGTTCTTTCAACTTTAAAAAGCTTCCACTAGAATTCTCTGTGTAGGACGTGTAGTCTTAATTGGATAGTTTGAATATTCCTATGTAACCCTTCCGACTGTCTGTGGTATATGGCGTCGGGTTTCAACTGGACCTTCTGTTATATGCCATGCGACGGATGGGGGTGTTACAGTCAGACCGAGTTCCTCACCATGGGGAGCTCTGGTCCTATTCGTGAAGAAGAAGGATGGGAAACTTCGACTGTGCACTGATTATCGAGCACTGAACAGGCTGACCGTCCGGAATACCTACCCGCTCCCAAGGATAGATGAGTTGTTCGATCAGCTGGAGGGATCCCATTTTTTCTCGAAGCTGAACTTGAGGTCAGGCTACTACCAGCTGCGGATCCAGGATGACGATATCTCGAAGACGGCCTTCAGTAGCAGATATGGCCTGTATGAGTTCACCGTGATGCCCTTCGGGCTCACGAATGCTCCATCGGCATTTATGAGCTTCATGAACTGGGTCTTCGAGATTTATTTGGATATGTTTGTCATAGTATTCATAGACGACATCCTTATCTACTCTAGGACGGAGGAGGACCATACACGGCATCTGGCACTGACTTTAAAGAGATTGTAGGAGCATCGCCTCTATGCGAAGTTCAGCAAGTGTCAGTTCTCGTTGAATGAGGTGGCTTTCCTGGGCCACATTATCAGCAGAGTCGGGTTAGCGGTGGACCCTGCAAAGGTTCAGGCAGTCAGGGATTGGCCACCACTGAAGACGGCCACGGACGTGCGGAGTTTCCTGGGGCTTGCCGGTTATTACCAGAAATTTGTGGAGGGGTTTTCTCGGATCGCCCTTCCAATCACTTCGTTGACGAAGAAGGACGCGCCCTTTGTATGGACGCCACAGTGTAAGGCAGCCTTCTAGGAGCTGAAGAACCAACTTATCTCAGTCCCTATCCTGGCCCTTCCATCTGGGAAGGAAGGATTCCAGGTGCACACTGATGCATCATATCAGGGGATGGGTACGGTGTTGATGCAGAACAGGCATGTCATAGTGTATGCCTCCCGCCAACTAAAGACCCATGAGAAGAACTATCCGGTACACGACCTGGAGATGGGAGTAATTGTATTTGCACTGAAGATATGGCGACACTACCTCTACTGAGTCCACTGTGATATATACTCAGATCATAAAAACCTTAAGTACGTGAACACGCAGAAGGAACTGAATACCAGGCATAGAAGGTGGGTGGAGTTTTTATCGGACTATCAGTACGAGATGTACTACCACCCGGGGAAGGCTAACGTGGTAGCGGATGCACTGAGCAGGAGAGCCACCACAGCTGAAGCAGAGTCTCAGTTGATGTCTATGGAGTTGCTGCAGAGTCTGGAGGACATGCATATTACTCTGGTCTGGTCTGACGACCCCGAGCTCTATGAGGAGTACCTGACCGTGATGGGCGTCATCAATGACATTAGAGACCGAGTCAAAAAAGGACAGAGGCAGGATGCCAAAATAAAGCCCGTCTTCCAGGCCTTAGAGGCAGGAGCTGCGGGAGACTACACACTGAGGGATGGCCTAGTGTGTTTCAGAGGACGGGTTTATATACCGGAGGGAGGCCAAATCCGGGAGGAGATTATGACGGAGGCGCATTGCAGCCGGTATTCGGCGCACCCGGGAATCACGAAGATGGCGGCAGATTTGAAAAAGATGATGTATTGGCCGGGCATGAAGAAGGATATCACCTACTTCGTGACTCATTGTGAGACATGTCAGCTAGTTAAGGCGGAGTGAAGGAACCATGCA
This sequence comes from Platanthera guangdongensis, assembly GCA_039583875.1. Lineage (NCBI taxonomy): Eukaryota > Viridiplantae > Streptophyta > Magnoliopsida > Asparagales > Orchidaceae > Platanthera > Platanthera guangdongensis. The sequence goes on from CM077162.1 coordinate 153,678,326, forward strand.
GGATTGTTGAAGCCACTCCCGGTGCTAGAGTGGAAATTCGACGACATAGCCATGGATTTCATACATGGGCTTCCCCGGTCTCGGACGGGGAATGACTCGATCTGGGTGATCGTCGATCGGCTGACAAAGGTGGCTTGATTCATACCGATTAGGAAGGATGACTCAGTCGGAGTGCTGGTGCGGAAGTTTGTGGAGCAGTTCATTCTCTAAAATGGCATGCCCAGGTCAATAGTGTCAGATCATGATGGGCGGTTTACGTCTAGGGAGTGGCGGTCAGTTCAAGCATATTTGGGCACCCCCCCTGACTTTCAGCACAGCCTTCCACCCTCAAACGGACGGGCAGACAGAGCGCACCAATCGGACATTGGAAGATCTTTTACGACTGTGCATTCTGGACCGAGGAGAGCCATGGGAGAAGATGCTGCCACTGGTAGAGTTCTCATATAACAATAGCCATCAGTCCAGTATAGGCATGGCTCCCTACGAGGCCTTGTATGGACGGAGGTGCAGGACACCGTTGTCATGGATACAGGATGAATACCCAAAGGTCCTGGGCTCGGAATTTGTGGAGGACACTGAGGCCCAAGTGAGACTGATACAGGACCGGATGTTGGAGGCGCAGAGCAGACATGCCAAATATTACGACGCGCGACATCGTCAGGTGGAGTTTTAGGTAGAAGACAGAGTGTTTTTGAAGATACGGCCGATTCACGGAGTCTCTTGAGTTCGCAGACAGAGGAAGAAGCTTAACCCGAGATACATGGGGCCCTACAGGATCCTGGAGCGGATCGGACCCTTGGCATACAGGCTGGAGCTGCCGCCAGAGCTAGAAGGCCTACACGATGTTTTACATGTCTCCTCCCTCAGGAGGGCCCTATTACGTCCAAAGTAGCAGATAAACACCATGGATGGGCTGGTAGCATCTAATCGGTCAGTGCACATGGAGCCGGTCTGGATTGACGACGCGGATATGCGAGTCTTGCGCCGCAAGAAGATCCCGCTGGTCAAGGTCCTTTGGAGAAATCACGGCTAGGAGGAGCACACCTAGGAGCCACGGGACTTGATGCAGCAGAGGTACCCGGAGCTCTTCACCTCAGGTAAAATTTTTTTTAGTTAAATATTGGGATGTTACAATTAATACTCTGGTAGAACACCGCAGGGCTAACCTTAATTTCGGGGATGAAATTTTTTTTATTATGTGTTGGGATTTGTAACATCCCATTTCCGACTAGACCCCCAAGAGTGGTTTTGGTCATGACAAAACCCTAGGAAGCCCAAGGGATCAAGTGAACAAGGCCAAGGTGAAAATCACCTTGGTCTGCCTATAGCTCAGCCTTATATCAGCAAGGGGAGATCTGAACCATCAGATCCCATAGGAAGAAATAAACAGCCACACAAATTCCCTGAAAACAGCTCTTCTAGGACTGACACGCCCGTATCGCCAGGCGTGTCGTCAGCTCGACGATCATTGAGCTCATTTCGTCGACCAAAGGGGATCACGCCCACCCGACACGCCCGTGTCGGATGATACATGCCCGTGTCACCAGGCGTGTCCTCAGCACGATGATCATCGAGTTCATTTTGTCGAACAGGGGGGAACACGCCCCCGACACGCCCGTGTCGCCAGGCGTGTCGTCAGCCCGACGATCGTCAAGCTCATCTCATCGAGCTCATTTCATCGAGCTCATTTCATCTAATAGAAGGGAACACGCCTGTAACGCCCCGTATTTTTTTTCGTTGAAAGATTGCATATGCTTGATGGGCGTTACGTTGGCTTTGACCGTTGTTCGAGCATGGTTTGCCCGCGGGCGTTCGAGTGGCTGTTTTGGTAGCCTAGTGGCACGATTCCCCAGCAAGCCGGAGTCCAAATTTTGGGGACTCGGTGAGGCCTCTTAGGGAATGCTTGCACTTTTTCGAGCCCGGGTAAGGTTGCTCAAAACGGGTTGATTGTATGGACGATGTGTACAGAAAACAAAAAAATGGGTAAAACGTTCTTAAGGAAGAAATGGTCTAGGATGAAACAGAAACACTTTTCAAAACGGTGAAAAATGGTCATTTTTGTGCATGACACGGCCTGGGACACGGGCGTGTCTAGCTCGAGATGCGGTTTGGCTTTGTGGTCGTCGAACTTCGTTCGACGAAGTTGCGGGAGGAACACGCCCCCCCCCCCCCCCCCCCGACACGGCCGTGTCGGGGCGTGACCCAGGGCGTGACCTGGGGCGTGACCTCCTTGACTCGACGAAGTTTCTTGCATCGAGTTGAGTTCGACGAATGGGGTACACGCCCCGTGACACGGGCATGTCACGGGTCGTGTCCCACTATGTCGAGTGTCGAGTGTCGAGTGTCGGGTGTCGAGAGAGGGGACACGGCCTGTAACACGGGCGTGTCACAGGGCGTGTCCAGCTTTGTCGAAGTGTCGACACTTTTGGTCGACGAGATGTCGAGACACGGGTTACACGCCCTAGGTCACGGGCGTGACCTACCGGTCACGGGCGTGTACCCGGCCATGTACCTTGTGGATAAGCTGGAAAGTGTTGGCGTCTGCGCCGCTTAAGGTACACGTCCTGTGACACGGGCATGTCACAGGGCGTGATAGGGCCGAAAATCAATTTTTTCCAGTTTTTTGTGCCGTTCATTTCTTTGATTCTGGATCAAATGGACCAGCACTGTTCTGGAGGAAATAAGGCCGAAACAGAGATTTTTCCTCCTCATTTCACCTTCTTCTTCATCTTCTTCCTCATTCCAAAAGGAACTCAAGGGAGCAAAGCTAAGACAAGAGAAGGAAAGAGAGGAGCAGCCGTCGCGGTGTCATCTCGGTTCAGGCAAGCGGTGTTCTTCACCCTTGCCAAGTTTGTTTTTTTTGTTCTTTGATTGTGCAAGTTTAGCTAGCCTTCCTCTTTCAATTTTACTAGCTTGTTCAATTTTATTAGTCTTGTTACCCATGTTTTTATGTAGTACTCACAAACATGAATCATCTTGTTCCTTCAAGTCTTATCGAATTTTCCCTATGCTCAATTAAGTCTTATGCTCAGTTGATTCATGTAGCCTTTCTTGTTCATGTGATTCTTTCTTGTTCATATCATAATCATGTGATTCTTTCTTGTTCAATTAATCAAACTCTATCAAGTTTTACATAACTTGGGCAATTTGTAGTCATGAGTGAGGACGAAGGAAGGAAACGCGTGTAGCTTGGGTTATGGTGAGATTTGCTTATGGTGTTGAGCTTGGGTTCGCTTATGGTGAGTTTTGCGAGGCGAATTATGAACCATGGCAGGAGCGTTTGTGTGAGGATTCGGTAAGGGGTGGTGTGGTTTAAGCCTTGGTGGCCACCGGGTTTGGATTTGTGGTGTAGAGCACCATTTTGGCCTCGATTTGGGCTAGCTTTTATTGGTGCGTTCCACTTTAGGGCCGCCACCAAAAGACCCTTGCGGAATCGAACTTAACCGCTGCTTATGTTTCACTAGTATAGTTGTTTCTTGTTCTAAAGATGATGGATTGGGCATGTGTATTGTCTTTTTGCTCCTGCGGGTTGAGCAGGACTTGATGAGAATTGCACGCACTTAGTGCGTTTTACACTTTGGATTGACAGTGGTTAACATTTGTTTTCCATCTGTTCTTTTCACTCATTTTACTTACCTGAAACATTGCTACGGGGTCGGTAAGCCCCTTCGTCATATTTTCTGAACTTCATACTTTATTGTGTAGCTTTGATGATTGCTGAGGTGTTCTTTCTTGAATGCCTCAGGTGCAGGTTGTAGCCGGTTGAGCGGCTAGTGCTTGGGTAGAGTTTCTTTGGAACTAGCCGAGCTTACTTAGCGAGGTAGTTCTTTTCTTTGTTGTACAGACATACATGTGCCCCAATGGGTTCGTGTCAGCTTGTTGATGCCCATTGGTGGTTTTCTTTACTTGTAATATATGAATGCTAGCCTGCTAATGTGACTCATTTGGATGAGATGATGTCTACTTGCTCTTAGGAAGGATTTATGCTAGATTTTTTCAAGATAAAACAAACCTATTATCCTAGATCATGCATACATGTTTTGATAAACTAATACGTATTTTCCAAACAACGTAAAAGAAAAAAACAAAAGATACGTTGACTCGGGGAGACTAGCTGGTTTGCTAGGAATAGTACGGAAATGTACGAGAGGGGCTAGGCTGGGTAGTGTGATTACTAGTCTAGGAGTGGAGAGGCCCAACCCACTGTCTCCGTTGGCCACGATGGGAGGCTCCTGAGAGTTTAGCTAACTCCAAATTGGGGAACTAAAGGTCTGTGAGCATAGAGTCGTGTGTGTGGGTTGCACTTGCATGTTCATACCCTAGCATACTTGAATGTCATAGCATAGTCATTGCATTTAACCCCTGACACCTAACGTATAAATTGGTATGGGATAGTTTATACGATAGGCCCTGCAGAATGACCCCTTGGTCTATAGGGGTAATCCCTATAAATCAATGGTTACTGATTACTATTTGTACAGTTCTTACTTTCAGTTCTTCATGCTTACCTTACTTCTCTGCATTACCATTTATTGATTAACTCCTACTGCACTTTTATTATTATAACACTCCTGTTAGGATAGTTGTCATCTGCTTGATTACGCCCTGCTATTTGGTCCTCCTTTTCACTTCCTTCCACCCGGTGCCTAGGAGCCACGGGTAGAGGGGTGGAGGATTGTTGACTGAGTCTAGTTTGACTGACGATCGTCTGACCACCACATTTTAGGCACTCTGGATGGGAGACAAGGAGCAGCCGCAGGAGACGCAGCACTAGCGGAGTACAGTGTAGATGGGACAGGCCAGTGTAGTTCGGGTGGACAGGCATCCAGATCCGTGAGTGGAGCTGAGTAGTAGTAGTTTTACTTTTATGAGTGGCTTGTAGTGAGGTCTTTATGTACCAGGCATAAATCCGTATATCGTGGTGTGGACTCTTTATTTGTCATGTGATTTTTTCTTTCTATGTTGTGGACTTGATTGTTTTAGCTTTTCCAATCATTAAATATTCTCTCTTGTTGATCAAAAAGGCCGGCAGAATCGGCGTTTTGTAGTGGCGGCCTTCCCGAGAGTCGGGGCCACCGCAAAACGGCGGTTCTGGGTATAAGACCCCGGTGGTTGTTGCAAAAAAGGGGGTCTTACAGTTTGTGTGTGTGTCGGTGTTTGTGTATATGCATGTATGTGTGTATGCGTGCCTATATATGTTTGTATGAGCCTGTTGGGGTCTGTGTCTGTGTTTGTTTCTGTGTTCCTATATATGTTTGTCTATGCTAGTTAGGGCATGTGTCTGTGTCTTTGCGTCCCTATATATGTGTATGTGTGTTTATGTATTTAATTATATGTATTTGTGTCTGTGTAGTATCAATGTGTGTGTCTGCGGCTGTGTGTGTGTCTGTGTCTGTGTGTCTTTGTCTGTGTGTGTGTGTGTGTCTGTGTTTGTGTTTGTATTGTTGTCGGTCTATGTTTGTGTGTGTCAGTCTTTATATATGTTTTTGGGTCTGTGTCCATATCTGTGTGTGTATGTGTTTGTGTATTTGTGTCTATCTGTGTCTTTGTATCTATTTGAAGTTGTGTTTGTCTATGTGTGTGTGTGTGCGTGTCTATGCAAATTGTATGTCTGTGTTAGTATCTGTGTGTCTATGTTTGTGTTTGTGTGTTTGTGTTTGTGTTTGTATTTGTGTATGTGTTTGTGTGTTTGTGTTTGTGTTTGTGTATGTGTTTGTGTTTGTGTGTTTGGCTGTCATTGTCTGTGTGTGTGTCTGTGTTTGTGTGCATGTGTCTATATGTTTGTGTGTTTGTGTCTATGTGGAGGAGGTCATGATATATCTCGCGGGGAAGAGGAAATTCATGTGCACTGTCAGTTATCGAGCATCATATCCAAGAACTAGTCGATGAATTGAAATCAGGCAGAGATAATTCTTATTTAAAAAATAAAAATTCTTATTTAAAAAGTAATTCTTATTGAACCATGCATTGCATTTATCAATCGAATTGACATGTATTTATGAATTTCATTACATCTATTTTCATTAAACCGCGTCTCATATAGCAATCGATAAAATGCGCACATATTTTGAAAAAAAAGAATGAATGGGTTAATTTTTAGTTTAGTTTTGTTCAAAATTTTATGTAGAGAAATTACCCACCATATATTTCATTCATGTGAGAGAGAGGGAGAGAGGAAGAAAAACTTTTATAAAAGTTAAAGTTTTATAAAACTTTTTATACACGTTTTAACAAATTTTAATAAAAATTTTATATAAAGAAATTTAATATATAATGTGTTTCGCAAGAAAACGCTAGCTGTGCAACCCCAGCGCGTTGGCAGCACCCGCGCTTGTACGTGCTCGCGCTCCATGTTAGCGAAAAAATATGTTTTAGGACCAAAAATACGGGCGTGCGAAAACATGTGTCATTGCTAAAAAGATGCTTCATAGAGAAAATGCACCCCGACACAATACACACTCTCAAGCAAAAAAAGAAAAACTACACGCACGAGAGTGCATTTGCGTGCGTGCGAGAGTGGATTTGTGTGCGCGCAAGAGTGCATTTGTGTGTGCGAGAGAGTGCATTTGCGTGCGCTCCGGAGTGCATTTGCGTGTGTGTGGATCCGTGCGTGATTTTATTTTTATTCCAAAATTATATTAAAAAATTAATGTCATATTTGAATTCAATTTTATATTTAATATATTTTAAATTTTTTATTTAGTTTTTTTCAAAATTTTATTGAGGGAAATTTCCCTCCATATATGTCATTCATGTGAGAGAGGGGGAGAGAGGAAGAAAAAAACTTTTATAAAAAGTTGAAGTTTTATAAAATCTTTTTAAACACGTTTTAATAAATTTTCATAAAAACTGTGTATAAAGAAATTTAATATATAATGTTTTATATAAAACTTAATAGTGTCCCAGCACAACGACACTCATGAAAATATATACTCTTTTTGGATAAGTACGCTCCATATGTCTGTGGCAGCCGTGCGTGGATCTTTGAGCTGAAATATATAACTCAGCCGCTCACAAGATCCTATTCACTGTTTTAGATTTTCTTGTAATTTATTTTGTTACGCGCATGTGATGTGTTATTCCACTCATGTATAGAAAACCCAACAACTGATTCTTCTTTATGATTTTAGTGTTTATGAACATGCATCACTTATTTAAATGATTTTGACGTCATGCTAATTTTTTTGTCGCATCTTTTATTTTCAGTGCTAAGTTATAGCGTTGTTTTAAGATAGTGATGCGTACGTAGATGTTTTATTGATGTTTGATGTTGTGTTGACTGTACTTCGACGCTACTTTATTTTTACGCCAAGTTCTTCTACTACTTCCTTGGAATAAGATATTCTAGCCTTGATACTAAGTCCTTATTACAAAATTACCCTTTTATACAACATGGTTAATGCCCTCTTAAATCACTCATTAAATGGTATATCAAACCAAGAGGTGTGTCTTCCCTAACAAAGTATTTTAATAAAAGTTCTTATTAAGATAAAATATATTTTGAAATATTTTATTAATATAAATTTACATATTATTGAAGAATATACATGGCAAATAATGAACATCACACCTTGTCCCTACAATCAATCTTTGAGAAGGACAAACTCAATGGAAAAAAACTCCCTGGACCGGTAGAGGAACTTTAGGATTTTCCTCAAACAAGAGTGTAATCTCTATACTTAGAAGCATATCCCCTTAAATAGCCACTCGAGGCTGCCTCTCATATAGATAAAGATGCATACTAGAAGTATTAGAATGACATCTTGGATATTAAATGCCTCATGCTCGCAACTTTAAACTATGAGCTTCAAAAGCAACATGAGACCATAAGTGGTTATGAGATAGTCGAGCACCTACGAAAATGTTTTAGGCGTAAGCTCGATTAGAGAGGTATGAGATGTCATGGGTGTTATTTCAGTTTAAGATGGTAGTTTGTGACCCATTAGAAACTCATGTACTCAAAATGATTGTGTACATAAAAAACTTATAAAGATTGGGTTTTCCTTTAGGATAGAAGTTGTCCACTAACTTAATCCTGCAATAATATCTGGAGAGTTACGAGCAATTTGTCTTGAATTATAATACGAATGAAATTGAAAAATTGTTACCTATGCTTTTAGACATTCTGATAACTGCCAAAATCAATATGAAGAAGTTCAAGTCTATTAGCACCATACTGATGGTGTATAAAGGTAAGAGCAAGGCTAAGGGATTTAAGAAGTCTAAGATTGAATCTAAGTTTAACTTTAATTACATGACCTTAACTCTAAAAAGAAACAACCGGCTAAGGAGGGAAATTTCCAGCATTATTGAAAGGCATGACAATGAAGAAAGAAATGTTCTCTTTACATTGAAGATCTAAAAAAAGAAAGTTAGTGAATTTTCCACTTCAGGTCTCTTATTATAGAAGTCAATATTTTTATTTCTTCATCTTGGGTATTAGAAATTGGATGTGGTTCTCACATTTGTGTAAATATGCATGAAATAAGAAGGAGAATATTACTAGTTAATGGGAAGTTTGCAGATGACGAATGTCGAGGACATGTCAATTCTGGTTTTTAAGTCAGTTTTGATATATCGTGGGATATATTGGGGATATTTCATATATTGTCATTAATTATATATGTAATTAAATGTTATTTTTTATACATGTCACAGTACTACCTATTTTATAACCTATTGAACTTCTAAATATTAAAAGTTGTATGTAACATTTAATATACAATACTTTGATGATGGAAAATTTATAAAACAGGTAATTTAAATAATCTTGTAACTATATATTATTTCTATGAGATCAAAACTTTAAAATTAAATTTCAAACATACCTCATTCTTCATCACTTACAAACTCATCTATAGTGGGCGGAGTAAATAGAATATGATCTTCATCTAATGAACCCTCTAGACCTACTGCGTCTACCTCAGATATTTTTCTTTTCCCTTCTTTTGATAACTAATTGCCATTTTTGTTTGTAGCTAGTCTTGGAGGTCTCCTTTCATCATGATCAGTTTCGACTATATTGTCAATTTGCATCCATGTCAACCCCTCTCCAAGAAAGACTTCATTATTGCCATCTTCATTTTCATCCTCCTAAGAATCAACATTCACCATGCACTCTTCGACCTTCCCAGAATTTACATTCTTATCTATCAATGGATCTCGAGATGTGTCTGAATATTTTAACTTCAGCAAAGCATTGAACTTTACAAATACTAGATCGTTCAATCTTTTATTATCGAGGTTATTCCTTTTCTTAGAATATATCTACAAAATTTTAAAAATGATAAATAATGCATACAATCATATAATAAGATATTTATATTTAACTAGAAAACTAAATTAATTCATATAATCTCAAAGGTGCTTCAGTTCCTCTCACAGCTAGAGGATGGAGTAGTCAAACTCAAAATCTTCATAGTCATAATTTTAAGATATGGTGTATCAGCACCGTTAAACCTCCATCATTGTACTGTGAAAATTAAAATGATAACACAATTCAATTATACATAATACATCATTAAAAATTAATGTTAATAAAAATATATATTAAAATGTAGCTGTATTAAGTTGGGATTTTGTAGCTGTCTCTTTTCCATATCTTTACCAATAACCCTTATTGGTTTTGGTAAAGATCAATCTCAGCACTGATGTGATCCCGTATAAAAGGATCTTTCCTATATATCCATGGGGACACTCCACAAAACCACTCATAAACCTTGTCATCCTCAATCTCCACTCGACATGAATAATAAAAATATTAGTTTAAGTAATAACCTACAAGGTGCAGAGGACTGCTCATCTTCTTCTCTCATCTGCTTTTCCATATAGGAAAATATTTGTTCTCTTAGTGATTGAGAATAGCAGCAACCTCTTCCCTAGATTTTTTTTAACCTCATATAATGACCACATCGAAGGTGTATCCCCATCGACTCTTCACAAAACCATCATAAATCGTGTAAACATACCAATAGCTAGCTCGACATTCACCCAAAATCTAGCGCTCATTATTATCATTGCATCTTACCATATGCAAAATTAATTATTGAGAAAATACTATAAAGCGTCAGTTGCAAATGTATATTTTAAATGAAATGAAAAAGATGCAATAGTTTTACCTACTTTTTCCTAACACTACTGGTCAACTTTGTGCAGCCCACTTTGTAGATGTGAGGAGGCCCCTCAACTAATTCATCCTCTCTAAGATACTCTCTAAAGATGAAAATAATGTAGTGAATCTAGCCATACCTGGTCGAATAAGCTCATGAGAGTCCAAGTCCTTCATTGACTATCTAAACATGTCGAGAGAAATGGTATGACCATAGATGAAGATAGAGAGTTGGCGACCTAAGGAGATAACACTCTTTGTTTGACTTAAATTTTCCTATATCTTGTACTAATAGATTAATTGTGTGAGCTGAACAACTAGTCCAAAAAATCTTAGGCATTTTCGAAGTCATAAGCTTTGTTGCAACTGTATTGTTGGATGCATTATTTGTCATAATCTGCAAGATACTGTCCTCTCTTAGGCTCTTAGGGCTATCAACCGCCTCATCCAAGAAGCCAAAGATGAACTATCTATCATGTGTGGAGGACGAGACATTCTTCGAAATCTAGAATGTCACTTCCGAACTATAATGCAACATGATGTTCATTACACTTCTACCCTTCCAATATGTCCATACATCAGTCATGATAGTGTTGACATTCATTTTGAAAGTCTGTGTGAATGTGAAAAACATCTCCTTTGACCTCTCCACCTCCATTTGCAAAATAATCTCTCAACTCATAAAATGTTGGGATCTTCATCACAGGTCTGCATAACCCAATGACAAGAACCATCTACTGGAAGGAGAAATAACATAAGATATTAAATAGGATCCTATTTTCATATGCTTATCTACTTATGTACACGATAGTATCATCTTTTGTTTTCTTTTCATACTTGCTCTCTATCGTGCTCTGTTGGAAATCTTTTCCCCATGCTAGACTTCGCCGATGAATGAACAAATTGGTTCAGTGGACACTTGGAACTTGTGCTCCTACGTATGACTGTCTCGTCTAATTCATCATCATATACTCCTCCAACTACCACCTCATTCAAGGTTGTATGTAACTTTACACTCTTATCACTTTTAATCTCCAAGTTTGAGCTTAGGATCGACTACACCTTTGCCTTAATGTCGGTGAGAACTTAAGTGCATGGCTTGACATTACCTTTCCACACATTCAACTAATGTTTGAAACGTGTAATTCCATCATTCATTGTCTACTTACAGTAGTTGCATTGAATTCTGTTGGTGTCGTATGCAACCAACACTACTAGAAAAGTTACTTTTAGCCACACTTTTTTTTGCTACGTGTCGAAAATCGTGACTAATATTAAAGTATTAGTCATAGTCCCTAATTCGTGGCTAATAAGCAAGTATTTGTCAAGAATACCTAATTCGTGGCAAAAAAACATTGGTCATAGTTTGATTAATTCGTGACTAATAATATAGTATTACTCACAGTTTCGTAATCTATGGCTAATATTTAAATCACATTTCTTAATTTATGGCTAAAAAATAAGCATTATACATGATTTTTAGTATCGGGAAAAAATATTGAGATAATTGAAAATTTTTTCTATTTTTTTAATAAAATGCAAAAAAATATTTATCACATTTCATATGCTTCTCCATTTTCCCTACTCAATCAAAGCTGTATAAATTTGGTGCAATACATCTTCATATAATTGTGTGCCAAGATATAAATTGATAGTTTGTCAAAGATATACAAATTGGGTGCAAAACCTTTTTCATATTGTTGTGATTTTAATTCATAAGTGAATTGTTGGTTTTAATAAATTTTTTGGCGAGTTCTCATTCTATCATTTTATACTCTACGTGTGACGACCCAGGTTGGAGTAGTACTGGGATGGGTGACCTCCTGGGAAGTCCTCGTGGTGCGCGCTTGACTATCGAGTTAGACTCATCAAAGGGAGGCTGTGGCCACCAACAACCCGCCAGTGGGTTGGAGAGGGGTTGGGGTGCTTGAGCTGCAGCCCGTTAGCGTTGCCTAGAGCGGAGCTGTGACATTGTCACGTTGTATCGGCTAGGGCCGTTACACTATGAGTTACACTATGAGTGTGAGTTTCCTTACTTTTCATGCGAGTATTCCAAGTATTTTTGATAGTGGGCCGGGTGACTTTGCTGTCATTTCTTTAAACAGTTATTATCTCATTCATGTTATCAATTTGTCCACTTAATTTCTCTTTATAATCCCTATAACAATGGAATCTATGGATGAAATCAGAGGACATAATTTCATTTTACCTCTTACAGATAGTTTCTAGTAAATGTTACTTTTGGAATTTAGGCTCCGTTTAGCACGGGTCATCGTGGTTTATTTGTTTTGGTAAGGTTGGACAAAAATATCATTGTCATATCAAAAATTTATGCCCCAAGCTAGTTTTTTTTGTAATGGTAGTAACATTTGTAATACCAAACATACATTCTACGACAATGACATTTTTGTCCAACCTCACTAGAGCAAATAAGCTGCGATAAGTCGCGCCAAACGCAGGCTTAGACTGATTGGATACCATGTTTTTTTACATCAAGGAGATTTAGCCTAATAATTTTGTTCACCATTCAACTTGTGCTATTATTATAGGTTGAACATTTAGCGTAATAATTTTGTTCCCCATTCAACTTGTGCTATTATTATAGGTTGAACTCTAATATCGCTTCCTTTTTTTGGTCCCAGACATGAAAGTAAGGTGGTGAAGAAACTATGTGAATTTTGTAGAATTATGAAACATCGTGGAAGAGTTTTTATACAGTGCACCGTCAATCCGGAACATAATTAAGTAGTAGATTTGGCTTATCAACCATAGCGAAAGTAGCAGACTTTTTGAAATTGTATTCCTGGTGTGAAATGTACAGGTTCCGTTCTTCTCATAATGATTGTACTGAATAACATATGGGTGTATAAATATTATTAATTGGGTTGTGAATATAATTTAACGTTTAATAGCTGGTATTTGTTTGCTTATAACATTATTATTTTACAATTGTTTTGAATTATTTGTCAAAACTTCAAAGCATGATAATCTTTTAAAAAATGTGGATAAGTATTTGCCACGATTTTAAATCATAGCGAATATTTTAAAAATATCCGACAAGCATTTGCCACGATTTAACCGTGGCAATTACCTTTTAAAAACAACTGTCAATTGTTTACCACGACTAAACACCATTGCAAATCATGAACTTTTAGCCACGGGAGAGAAATCATAGCTAAAATTGATATAATTAAGACCTTTAGCCACCATTTATATCCATGACTAAAAGTTGTGGCAAAAGTTAATTTGCCACAAAATGAGCATGGCAAATACTTTTTGCCACGCTCATATTACCAACGCATATTTTTCAAGAACAGGCCATGACAAAAAAACTTTTGCCACAGTTTAAGACTTTTAGCCACGACAATTTGTCGTGGATAAAAGTCCATCTTTTAGTTGTGCAACTTCTTATCAAATGCTCAGAATAGATCTCTACTGGTTAGTATCAATGATATGAGCAACTCACTAGATCCAGTAGAAGAAACCATTCTATAAAATATGAAATGAAAGAAATATTAATTATATGAAATGAAATAAATATTTTATATAATTACATCACAAGAAAAAATACAAAATTACTTGATTAGTTGAAAATGAATCAACATCAAAAATATCTCATAAATTCATTAGATCGTTATATCTTCATTCATCGTTCAAATTATCTACACAACATTTTATTTATCCAACAATATTATCCACCATAAGTAGTATACTAGTATACAAAGTTACAACGATCATTTAAAGTAGAGAACCCACGTATCAAAAGAAACACATCATCCAATTATCATTCAAAGTATCCAACAAAGCATCCGCATAGACTATTACCCAATTAATTATCATTCAAAGTATCAATTCTAGTTTCAGAACAAAGAATCCAACATTTTACTTTATCAAAAGGTACATCATAGATTGCAAAATGAAGTTGAAAAAATAATGAGTAGTTGAGGTATTTAAAATCAATTGTTAACTAACAAAATCACAAACAAGACAATTAAAAATAACAAACAACCACCAAGCAAGAAGTAATGCAAACACCAATCCATGACTAACTAGCTACAACCACAAACTACAGCAAGGCAGCATGGCAGTAATTAGCAAACAACCACCATGCTACAAAACACACAACCAGCAAGGTAGCTAGCTAATAAGGCAGTAAGGAACAAGGCAGTAGGGCAGCATGTCAGGCTTGTAGTAGGGCAACAAATTCTAACAGCCAGCATGCTATAACAACTATCACCAGCAAGGTAGTCGACCAATAACGTAGCAAGGAGCATGGTAGCAGGGTAGGCTGACTGCAGAGTAACTTATTCTAATAGCTACTATGATACAATAACCAAAACTAGCAAGGCAGCTGAGCAATAAGGCAGGGAGCAAGGCAATATGATAGCATGGCAGCAAAGCATTAGGGAAACAACAACAAGCAAGGTAACTAGCAAAGCACAAGAAAAGGAAAAATGCAGAGCTAGAGAATGCGAGGGGGAGGTAAGGAGAATAATACACCATCCAAGAGAGTGAGAACATTAGCAAATAGAGTCGAGAGCCCGCGAGATTGAGAGCACCAAAGAGAAGAGGAAACAACTAGAGTGAGTACACCAGCCAAAGGAATCAAGAGCACTAATGAGAACAACCAGCAAGCACTAGCGGGAACAACAAGCAGGGAGAAGAAAGAACCAGAGAGAACAACCAGCATGCTAGAGTGCCAAGAGCACGAGAGAGAGAGAGAGAGAGAGAGAGAGAGAGAGAGAGAGAGAGAGATAACTACCAGTGAGCACAAGAGTGTCGAGGGAGAGCACCAGTGGAGGACGTGAGGGAGCGCACCAACAGAGAGCATAAGGGAGAGCATCAACAGAGAGCACCAGTGGAGGGCGTGAGGGAGCGCACCAACAGAGAGCATAAGGGAGAGCATCAACAGAGAGCAATAGGGAGAGCAAGGGTAGGAGTTGCGCAATGAAATGAACTGCGTGGGATAGGGAGGGAGGTTAAAAGATCGCGGTATCGCACAGAATAAAAAACCAATATTTTAGCATTTTTTGGACCGATATATCAGTTATAACTGATATATATAGGTCCATTTTCCCAAAATGTTGCAAAAAAATGAATACACATCATTTTAGTTCCCAAACTTTTTTGTCGGCCGACATGGCGGACATGTCGACTGATATCTACAACACAGGTTAATGGTGAGGTAGATCTACAAGTTAGAAATGGAGCAAGAGTTATTGTCATTGCTATAGGGACTTATTATTTATCTTTGCCTAGTAGGCTTGTAATTGAATTAGAGAAATGTTATTATATACCCGCTATTATCAAAAATATTATAGTCATTTATTGTTTGAGCATGAAAGAATTTTCATTCATTATTAAGAACAATTGTTGCTCTATATACTTGTTTGATATTTATTTTGGAATGACAACAATATTCTATCATCTTTAAATTTGAACTTGGAACAGGCTATTAATAATAATAATAATACTAAGCGATTAAAAAATGACTTGAATCTTACGTATCCTTAGTATTGTTTTTTGGGTCATATAAATGAGAAATACATTTCTGAACTCCATAAATATGAACTCTTAGACTCTTTTAATTATGAATTATATGAGAGATGTGAATCTTGTTTATTAGACAAGATGACTAAAGCTCATTTCATTGGTCATCTAAGAGAGTAGATGACCTTTTATGTGTAATAAATAGTGATGTATGCAGACCTATGATTTCTATGGTTAGAGGCGAGTTTTACCATTTTATTACATATACTGATGATTTATGTATCTATCGATATGTGTATCTTATTAAGTACAAATCCTAATCTTTTAAAAAGTTTAAGGAGTTCAGGAATGAAGTGCACAACTAACTAGGAAAAACAGTTAAAGCACTCGGATCAGATCGACATGACGAATACTAGAGTCTGGAGTTTCAAGTAGGGCTGAGCAAATTATTCGAAACTCGAAAGTCGCTCGAAAATCGTTCGAAAATATAGCCGAATGGAAATCATTTAAAATTGATTCGACTCAATTTGAGTCGATTCAATTTGACTCAAATCTGATTTTGAGTTGATTTCAAGCCAGCACTGAATCGCTCGAAATATGATTCGAATCAACTCGAATTAATTTAAAAAAAATGTATTTATTAATATATTCTTATTTTAAGATTAAAAATAACTAAATTTAAACGTAAATAAAAAGAATAAAGACTTTAGGTGTTTCATTTGCTTTATTTATAGGTTGCCCAATTTAATTTTGAGCAAACTAGGAATAAAACAAAAAATTGCTCAATTTCAAGCAGACTTGATTCGATTTTGAGTCTACTCAATTCGATTTCGAGCCAACTCGATTCGATTTCGAGCTGACTAGGAATCGAGTTAATTCGAGTTGAGTCAACTCGACTCGAAATCAATTTCGATTTCGAGTCGATTTCGAGCCGAGTTCTAGTCGAAAATTTCGATTTCGAGCCGATCTAAAATCGCCCTAACTCAACTTGATATCAGCCCTTGTTTCAAGACTATCTTAGATAGTGTGATATTGTACCACAACTCATTCCACATAGGACGCCACAACATAATAGTGTTTTTGAGATGATAAATTGTAATTTGTTCGATGTGGTGTGTTTTATGTTGAGTTATGCAGATTTGCCTATTTTCCTTTGGGGATACACTATAAAGACAATTGATTTAACACTAGATTGTGTTCCTACTAAAATGGTTCAAAAGGAAACATATGAGATATGGAATGAGAAGCATCCTAGTATGTCTTTCATAAATATTTGAGCTCGACCTAAGATGGGCAGACTGCGAGTAGGCCTCACAACATGATAAGCACCTACATGGTGAGTTTGATAATGGGCTTGGGTGGAGCTATCCTATAATAGTTCATGCAGATTTAGGCTCCACAGACCCAATAATGAACCTTGTATGTTTGACAATTTGATCAATGTATTGGCGAGCTCTAATCAGGCTTTCTGTAACACACCCATCTGTCACATGTGATATAACAGAAGGTCCGGCCGGGGCCCCACGCCATATACCACGGACAGCTGGTGGAGTTATGTATTAATACCAAATTACTGTCAAAGGAACACGTGTCCTAACACAGAGCATTCCAGCGGAAGCTTTTTAAAACAGTTATAAGAACCCAAGCCGCAACATGAATGTCCACTAAAAACCCAAAGTAGGAATGAGCGTACAGATACACAAAGTACTTGGGCTTATGGCCTTACAAGAGTTTACTTAAATAATAAATGTCTTCCAAACATCGGCATGCAGGCCGGCCACACATGAGCATAAAAGTAAACATTTGATTTGGCCATCGAAGGCCTGCGCAGCAACCTGAGCTTCAGCTCGCTACTTGCCACTAGGCTCCGGAGCACCTACAATCAACATTCCATCGCAGCGGTGGCAAACAAAAGCAACGGTCAGCTAAAGCTAACCAAATTATAACGATCTCACCCCTTTACTCGGTGCAGCGATGCTCCTTCCCTGCACTTTATTAGCATAGCCAAATAATATAGTGAAAGTACAATCATAAGCACACTTCACCACAGGTGTAGGCATGCACGGCCACACACCCCATGCTCTCAGGGCACTTACACGGTGAAGCCGGTCCGAACTCGGTCTATCCCGCAACTCCACCACCGCCCCCAGGACGGCAAACTTTGTGAGCAATATAGTCCTTTCAGCCGCAGCCTGGACTCGCTCTCCAAGTTATCGATAAGTCTCATGTACCTTAGGTCGCTTTAACCGAAGAAAATGGAGTGGGTAGGGTTCCACCTGCCTGTTGCTCACTTCGCCGCGACAATATAGCCATCGACGCGGGCCAAGTTCCCCCAGTACCAAAGTATTGATCAAACAATCATACATAACCCGATTATGTACATGGCTGGCTCCCAGGCCACCGATACGCTAGAAATTCGCTTCTGCCCAGATTTCTGGGTGCACCTTGTGGTTAGTCTCCAAGGCTCCATGTTGCAATCTACCACGTAGAAAAACCCGAAAACAACCAACGACACAGAGTCTTCTCCGGCTATTCATGCATAATGAAAACATCACTGATCCAGATCAACTTGTCCGGGCAGGCTTCACACACCATGCCTATGTTTGTACTTTGTTTTCGGACTCTACATGAAAAACTAGGGTGACTATTCATATCCACCCGAAGGAACACCTCACACTCACTGCATACTCGCCAGAGCGGGTTTCCTATGCAAAAATAAAGAGGACTTCACATGTCCAAGAAGATAATCGTTACCCTAAAGGTTTGCTTTGGCGCCATGAAAAACTAGCCGGATAGAAAGCACCGCATCGGCCTCGCCTCCACGGACCTGGACTCGGCAGGCGGTTTGGGGCTCTGAAGCTCCACCGGCGGCCGGATTTCTCATTCTCCTTATTCCTTGCTATCCCCTCTCTCTAACGCTTTAGAAAGAGAAAACCTAATGAGAAATGAGGGTTTCACCCCTATTCCCGGCCTTATAACAACAAGGACAAATCTGGGCCCTTTGATCCCATTTGAAGGAAATGAACGGCCAATATTCGCACTTAAAAACACTTTCCTGGGCAGAACACGGCATGTGATACGTCCGTGTCACAGGTCGTGTCTCATGATCTAAAAATGATCGTCGAACATAGAACAGGATACGGGCTCAGACACGCCTGTGTTACTCTTGACACGCCCGTGTCAGCCTCTGACACGCCCGTGACACAGGGCATGTTCCTCAAGCTATGATGGAAACTGTCACGTCCCGACCAGGATACGGGCTTAGAAACGTCCGTGTCAACATTTGACATGCCCGTGTTGTAACACCTCCCCTGTAATGACCGTATAATATAGGTCCGGCCGGGGCCCCACAACATACGGACGCCACAGCTTTAGTATTATAAGTTGATATAGCTACCCACACTCAAAACTCTTTGTACAACACAGCGGAAACATAAACAAGACTATAAGTCATCCACCACCAAAAGAGTAATAACATTGGCCTTATGGCCTTACAACACAAATGAGTCCAAACTTAACAATACACCAATCATGAAAGTGCATAGCACTCCTAGTCTACCTCGGCATGTAAGCCGGACAACATGAATCTCAAACATACAACATCATTTAAGTAGAGCTACAAAAGAGAAAAATACTTCATGAGGCTTAGGCCTTTCTGGCTGGCGAGCTAGCTCCTGCATGCGATCCTTGCCCTGTAAAATTTATTAGTAATGTGGGTCAGCAAAGGCTGACCTCAAACTGTGTAACAACACATCTCCTCCCGGCCGCCCCTAACGGACCCCGGGGTACCCCCTCCAACCTGCAAGTTAGCACTTCATATGCAATAATCATAAGCAAGAAAAGCAACTACAGAAACAGGCTTGGATGTCACACGCATCATACATGTTCTCTACGGGTTGAGCATATAATAAAAAGGGCCTACTTATGCAACATGTATGCAACAACCCGGGCACCAAGGCACCCTATCTCGTATGCATCTAGCACATCATCACATCATATGGGTACTCATCGATTCCCCATTGGTATAAAGCCGCAAACAAAGGGGTAACACCATTCCCCCCAACGACACACAGGCCGCCACATGGAACTCTTGCAAAGGCCCCACCCGATCAAGGTCTTAGACTCGGGCTTGCCTGCAAGCTCCGACGTCTCTTGTCAGGATTCCAACAAACACAAACTGACTGATTCTAAGAAGCATTGCCGGACCCCACCCGCTCATGGCCTCATTTCCCGGGCTTGCCCCCATGCTTGGCATTCTCGTCAGTATCACAGAAGGGGACTAGTCTCGCCAGGACACTCTCCACACATGACGTGAATGTCTCGGGATAGCCAGCCGACCACGGAGACATAGCCACGCCTTGGCACATCACAAACCAAGACAATTCCACCCTAGTCCCTCATTTGTACTGCAGCGTTCCCGCTCACCAAGGAAACCATCTCCAACTCATGCGGAGCTAACCTTGTCCACCAAGAAAACCATCTACCGCCACGAGGAGCTAACCTTGTCCAGTTCCGACTACACGTACTCATTCGAGGAAAGGGGAAAACACCACCACATCACAAACAGCATCTTGCCGCAACGGAATCTATACGAATCCCTAAAGTTCGTATGTAACATCACCGAGTCGGACTAACGGTCGTGACTACGGCTTCACCCACCATGCCTAATCCACTAACGGAGCGGATCTCTAATGCAAAACAAGCCCGGGATGGACTCAATCAACCCGGAGGTTCCTCTTGAACCTTGGCAACCCAAAACCCCTCTCATTTGAGAGTTTGGTGCCCATAAATTAGAAAGAAAAGATGCTAAAGACATGCATCCTAAGACCGAGAGGAGAAGTGTCGTTACCTTCCGACTCCTCTTCCTTGCCATGGCAAAATAGCCGGATGAAAACCTTCGCAACGACCTAGCCTCCACGGATCTGGACTCGGCTCGCGATTTGGAGCACTGAAGCTTCTCCTACAGCCCAAACCCTCCTTCACCTTCTTCCTTGCTCTCCCTTCTCTCTAGAAATTAGTAAGATAAAAGCTTGAAGAAGAATGAGGGTTTCCAACCCTATTCTCGGACTTAACTCCCAAAGAGCAGTTTTGGACCATCAGATCCCAAAATAAGGGAAGGAATGGCCACGATCCGTCTGAAAAATAAAATACCTGGGTTGAACATGGCCTGGCACACGCCCGTGTCCAGGGCCGTGTCCCCCATTCGCCGTCTCAAATCGACGCGCCTGGAACTGCACACGGGCATCCGACACGCCCGTGTTCGACCCGACACGCCCATGTCCCAACTGACACTGCCGTGTGGTCGGCTGTGTGCCTCCATGGACACAGCCCCGAAAACAACCTGAGAAGTGACATGGCCTGGGACACGCCCGTGTCCCAAGACGTGTGCCAAGTCTCGACACTCGTCGACAGCCTTTGTGTCGACACCGCAGAAAATCGTCAAGCGAAAATCGTCGACCAAGCGGGACACTCCCTGTGACACGCCCGCGTCACAGGCCGTGTGCCCCAGTCTCGACACTCGACACTCGACACTCGTCGAGTGAACACCGTCGACTGACCCACACGGCCTTGGACACGCCCGTGTCCTAGGCCGTGTGCCTTGTCTCGACACATAGTCGAGCGAAAATGTCGACACCCCGGCCGAGTGTCGACGCAGGCTCGACACGCCCTGCGACATGCCCGTGTCGCAGGCCGTGTGCCCTCACTCGACACTTCGTCGAGCGTAAAGTATTGACACCTCGGGCCGAGTGTCGACACGGGCTCGACACGCCCTTCGACACGCCCGTGTCGCAGGCCGTGTGGCCTCACTTGACACTTCGTCGAGCGCAAAGTGTTGACTACGCGGCCAAGTCGTCGACTCCAGCCTGACACGGCCTGGGACACTGGCGTGTCCCGGGCCGTGTGCCCCCTGCCAGAAACCAAAAATTGTCCAGAAACGCAAATCGACCCTTTCTCAAAATCTGGGGTGTTACAACTCTCCCCCCCCCCTTAACAGAATTTCGTCCCGAAATTACAAAACAAAAGGGACAAAAACTTAAATTGTACCTGAAATGAAGAGTTCTGGATACTCTTCTAGCATGGCTTGCTCTCGTTCCCAAGATTGCTCCTCACGACCGCAGTTGTCCCATCGGACTCTCACGAGTTTAACCTCTTTATTCCGCAACTGCCGAGTCTCCGGATCCTCTATAGCGATTGGACGGACTCGCGTCCTCAAGTCTTCCTCAATTGGCACCGATGCCGGCTCGATCACCACACTAGCCTCCACCAAGGCTTTCCTCAAGGCGGAGACATGGAAGACGTCATGCAATCCACTCAGCTCTGCGGACAACGCCAACCGATAGGCTGCTTCTCCCACCCGTTCAACAACTTCAAAAGGCCCCAAAAACCTTGGACTCAACTTCTTGAGTCGGCGAATCCGTGAGACGCCCTTGAACGGCTTGATCTTCAAATAGACCCAATCACCTATCGCAAACTCCAACTTCCTGTGACGAGCATTAAAGTATTTTGCTTGTCGGTCTTACGCCACCTTCATACGCTCTTGAATGGTCCGTACCAACTCACAAGCGTCAACCACCGCCTCCCTTCCCAAAATTTTGGTGTCTCCTGCCTCTGCCCAAGACATCGGTGTTCGACACCATCTCCCATACAAAGCTTCGTATGGCGCCATTTTTATACTTGCTTGATAAATGTTATTGTATGCGAATTCTACCATGAAGAGGTGATCCTCTCACTTCTTGCCGAAGTCAAGAACGCACATTCTCAACATATCCTCCATGGTACGGTTCGTTCTTTCAGTTTGCCCATCAGTTTGAGGATGGAATGACGTACTGAACTTTAGCTTCGTGCCCAAACTCTTTTGAACCAATCTCCAGTCCTTGGACGTAAACCGTCCATCTCGATCGCTGACTATACTCCTTGGAATCCCGTGCAGTCGCACAATGTTGCGAGCATACAACTCTACCAGCTTCTCCACGCTGTCCTCTTTCCGATTTGGGATGAAGTGGGCCACCTTGGTTAAGCGGTCCACGATCACCCAAATAGCATCATTACTCTGCTGCGATCTAGGCAGGCCATGCACAAAATCCATGGAGATGTCATCAAATTTCCACTCAGGGATTGGAAGGGGCTTCAGGAACCCTCCCGGCTTCTGACATTCGGCCTTCACCAAGGCACAAGTCTGGCAACGATTCACATACAAAGCTACGTCCCGCTTCAGCTCCGACCACCAAAAGGATTTCTTCATATCCAAGTACATCTTTGTACTGCCCGGGTGAATGGAGTACTTTGTGAAGTGAGCCTCAAACATCAACTCCTCACGGAGTTTGCCGAACTGCGGTATACAAACCCTTCCGTCCTTCTTCAGACTCCCATCAATCATCTCCCAGGCGATGCTCTCGCCCGTTTGAGCCTCCAACACAAATGGTTGAAACTCCACATCCAACCGAGTCGCTTCCCGAATGCGATCGGTCAAGTCGTTCTGCACTTTAATCCAGTTCAACCGAGCCACGCTGGACTCGCCTCTCGCAACACATTCCAAACCAAGGGACTCCCATTCCCGTACCAACCGCTCATCATGAGCTTCGATCCAATTCCCTTGCCCTGAGTACTTTCTACTCAAAGCATTCGCCACCACATTGGCTTTACCTGGTGTATACTGAATCGCCACCTCGTAGTCTCCAAGAAACTCAACCCACCTGCGTTGTCGCATGTTCAAGTCCTTTTGATCCAAGAGATACTTAAGGCTTTTATGATCCGTGAAGATCTCCACCTTTGCACCATATACATAATGCCACCATATTTTCAATGCAAAAATTACCGCCGCCAACTCCAAGTCATGGATGGGGTAATTCCTCTCATGAGGCTTCAGCTGTATAGACCCAAAAGCTATCATCTTGCCATGTTGCACCAAAACGCGACCCAAACCGCATCCCGATGCGTCACTGAAGATCTGAAATTCCTCGGTCCCTTGCAGTAGACTTAGGATTGGAGCCATCATCAGTCTCTTATTCAGTGTCTCAAATGCTTGATTGCACTCTTGAGTCCACATAAACTTATGATCTTTACGAGTGAGTGAGGTGAGGGGTAGAGCTATCCGCGAAAAATTCTCCACGAACCTCCTGTAATACCCGGCTAGTCCAAGAAAACTTCGGACCTCCGCCACGGTCCTCAAAACCGGCCAATCTCTGATGGCTTCCACTTTTGTTGGATCCACTGCCACCCCATCCCCACTAATCACGTGGCCCAAAAATGCCACCTTCTCTAAACAGAACTCGCACTTGGAGAACTTTGCATACAACTGATTCTCCCTCAACACTTGCAAGACCACTCTCAATTGGGTCTCATGCTCCACTTCCGATTTGGAATACACCAAGATGTCATCAATGAAGACAACCACAAAAGAATCCAAGTATTCCCGAAATACTCGATTCATAAGATCCATGAACACAGATGGTGCGTTCGTCAGCCCGAACGGCATCACCGTAAACTCAAAGTGTTCATACCTTGTACCAAAGGCAGTCTTGGGTATGTCCTCATCCCGAATTCGCAGCTGATAATAGCCTGACTTCAAGTCCAATTTTGAATACACCGCTGACCCCACCAATTGGTCGAACAAGTCGTCTATCCGAGGAATCAGATACTTATTCTTGACGGTCAATTTATTCAACTCTCGGTAGTCTATGCATAGCCGCATACTACCGTCTTTCTTCTTTACAAACAACACCGGTGCGCTCCACGGTGAAGAACTGGATCTGATATACCCTTGCTCCAACAGTTCCTGTAACTGTACTTTAAGTTCAGCCAAGTCCTTTGGTGCCATCCTAAACGGAGGACGTGACACCGACCTAGCCTCCAGCACTAACTCGATCGAGAAATCGATCTCCCTCCGAGGAGGCGCTCCAGGAAGTTCATCCGGAAACACATCCTTGAACTCTGCCACTACGGGCACTTCCTTAATAGACAGCTGGGAGAGACGAACCTCCAATAATGCCACAAGTGCTACACCACCCTGGCTAACCGCCTGCATCAACTGCATGGCCGAAATCAGGGAACAGGCCACTCCACAAAGGCCCTCAAATTTGACCTCCGTCTGCCCTTTGCTCCTTAGGGTCACTACCTTAGATAGGTAGTCAATACTGGCGCGCTGCTCTGCAAGCCAATACATGCCCAAAATGACATCTAACTCAACCAATGGTAAAATCGCTGCTACCAAAACGAAGTCAACTCCGTCCAGCTCCCAACAGATGCGCCCTTTGGCCCCGGTGGTCATGGATGACCGATTGGGCATGCGCACTTTCAACTCCGCGTCCGCCGATAAAGACTCAACTCCTATTCCCCGGATGAAGCTCTCCGCAAGAAAGGAGTGTGATGCTCCCGTATCGAACAATACCCTGCGGGGTATCCGGAAACTAATACGAAGCCTACAACATCGACATCACACAAAAAGGGTCTAAAAGTATGAAGCACAAAATTTCAACTTAAATTTTCTTCATACCTGTCACCACATTGGTTTGGTGGATCGCTTCTTGCTGTCCAAGGTTGTAAGCCCTTGGTTGCACCGGTTGGAACCGAGAAGCGCTCGACTCCGTCATCTTCCCTTTCTCCGCAGCACTAGGGCCAGAGCGCACAGTCTGCTCCTGCCTTGCCTCTTGCCCCGCTCTCCTTGGGGACAAACACGAGCTATGTGCCCCACCTTATCGCAGTTGTAGCACGTCGGCGGTCCCCTAGAGTGAGAACCTCCAGGCGTCCACTTGCTCTTTCTCACCGGACCTGGATGTGTGAGGCTTATTCCTCCACCTACTCCCTTCAGACTTTCCATGGGATTGGGAAGGCTTCCCTTCCCCTTGCTTGGGAGTGAAACCCTTACGATGCTGGGTTCGCTCCAGATCACTCTCCAACATCCTGGCAGCCTCCACTAATTCGTTGAATCCCGCTCTCTTCATGGAGATGAGGGGTTCCCTCAGATTCTCCCTCAGCCCCTGGTAGAAGAGGTTATCCCTCTCTACATCATCCGCCATCGTCATACCCGCGTACCAACCCAAACGGGTGAATTCCTGCACATACTCATCCACCGTCTTGTCTCGCTGCATTAAATGCAGAAACTGTCTCTGAAGGGCCAACCGTGTAGAAACGGGAATGTACCTCTTAAGAAAAGCATCCCCAAACTCCTCCACCGACGGGGTGCGTCCAGGGAACTGGCGGCCGCTATGGCTCACCCACCACAACTTGGCGTCTCCTTCCAACATGAACGCCGCATACGCAGCTTTCTTTTCTTCTGGCGTCTCTGCCGCCCTCAAAAGCTCTTGGATTCGAACCCACCAGTCCTCCGCATCCGTTGGTGTACAAACTCCCTTGAATGACGGGGGATGGAAGCTCAGGAAATACTTCATGTGTTGGTCTCCATGTCTGACAACCACCCTTTCCGCCAAAGGCTCCACTCGCCTGGCTTCTCCTCCTGGCACGGCCGTCGCCATATCCGATGTAGCAGGGGTTGCTACCTGAGTTGTCGCTGCAGCTTGGGCTGCCACCATCGCTTCTGCAAGCATGCGACAGAAGTCGGTCGGGTTAACACCCGTGCCCAAAAGACCTGGAGCAGTGGAACTGCTCGCCGAGAGTTCCTCTCTTGCTCTTGACGTACCCACCTCGTTGCTTGCACTCTTCAAGAAAACAAGAAATAAGGAATCAGTCTCTAATCTCAAGACTTAAACATAAGGACATTGATGGTCCCGCGTTACTCTTATGTGGATAACTTCTCTACGCTTTGACCTTGAATCTAACCTCGTTTTGATACCAAATTGTAACACCCCCCCTGTAATGACCGTATAATATGGGTCCGGCCGGGGCCCCATAACATACGGATGTCACAGCTTTAGTATTATAAGTTGATATAGCTACTCACACTCAAAACTCTTTGTACAACACAGCGGAAATATAAACAAGACTAGAAGTCATCCACCACTAAAAGAGTAATAACATTGGCCTTATGGCCTTGCAACACAAATGAGTCCAAACTTAACAATACACCAATCATGAAAGTGCATAGCACTCCTAGTCTACCTCGGCATGCAAGCCGGACAACATGAATCTCAAACATATAACATCATTTAAGTAAAGCTACAAAAGAGAAAAGCACTTCATGAGGCTTAGGCCTTTCTGGCCGGCGAGCTAGCTCCTGCATGCGATCCTTGCCCTGTAAAATTTATTAGTAACGTGTGTCGGCAAAGGCTGACCTCAAACTGTGTAACAACACATCTCCTCCCGGCCGCCCCTAACGGACCCCGGGGTACCCCTCCAACCTGCAAGTTAGCACTTCGTATGCAATAATCATAAACAAGAAAAGCAACTACAGAAACAGGCTTGGATGTCACACACATCATACATGTTCTCTACGTGTTGAGCATATAATAAAAAGGGCCTACTTATGCAACATGTATGCAACAACCCGGGTTTCACCCAAGGCACCCTATCTCGTATGCATCTAGCACATCATCACATCATATGGGTACTCATCGATTCCCCATTGGTATAAAGCCGCAAACAAAGGGGTAACACCATTCCACCCAACGGCACACAGGCCGCCACATGGAACTCTTGACAAGGCCCCACCCGCTCAAGGTCTTAGACCCGGGCTTGCCTGCAAGCTCCGACGTCTCTTGTCAGGATTCCAACAAACACAAACTGACCGATTCTAAGAAGCCTTGCCGGACCCCACCCGCTCATGGCCTCATTGCTCGGGCTTGCCCCCATGCTTGGCATTCTCGTCAGTATCACAGAAGGGGACTAGTCTCGCCGGGACACTCTCCACACATGACGTGAACGTCACGGGATAGCCAGCCGACCACGGAGACATAGCCACGCCTTGGCACATCACAAACCAAGACAATTCCACCCTAGTCCCTCATTTGTACTGCAGCGTTCCCGCACACCAAGGAAACCATCTCCAACTCATGCGGAGCTAACCTTGTCCACCAAGGAAACCATCTACCGCCATGAGGAGCTAATCTTGTCTGGTTCCGACTACACGTACTCATTCGAGGAAAGGGGAAAACACCACCACATCACAAACGGCATCTTGCCGCAACGGAATCTCTACGAATCCCTAAAGTTCGTATGCAACATCACCGAGTCGGACTAACGGTCGCGACTATGGCTTCACCCACCATTCCTAATCCACTGACGGAGCGGATCTCTAATGCAAAACATGCCGGGGACGGACTCAATCAATCCGGAGGTTCCTCTTGAACCTTGGCAACCCAAAACTCCTCTCATTTGAGAGTTTGGTGCCCATAAATTAGAAAGAAAAGATGCTAAAGACATGCATCCTAAGACCGAGAGGAGAAGTGTCGTTACCTTCCGACTCCTCTTCCTTGCCATGGCAAAATAGTCGTATGAAAACCTTCGCAACGACCTAGCCTCCACGGATCTGGACTCGGCTCGCGATTTGGAGCACCGAAGCTTCTCCTACAGCCAAAAACCTCCTTCACCTTCTTCTTGCTCCTTCTCTCTAGAAATTAGTAAGAGAAAAGCTTGAAGACGAATGAGGGTTTCTAACCCTATTCTCGGACTTAACTCCCAAAGAGCAGTTCTGAACCATCAGATCCCAAAATAAGGGAAGGAATGGCCACGATCCGTTTGAAAAATAAAATACCGGGCCGAACACGGTGGCACACGCCCGTGTCCAAGGCCGTGTCCCCCATTCGCCGTCTCAAATCGACGCGCCTGGAACAGCACACGGCATCCGACAGCCCGTGTTCGACCCGAACCGCCGTGTCCCAACTGATACGGCCGTGTGGTCGGCCATGTGCCTCCATGGACACAGCCCCGAAAACAACCCGAGAAGTGACACGGCCTGGGACACGCCCGTGTCCCAGACGTGTGCCAAGTCTCGACACTCGTCGACAGCCTTTGTGTCGACACGCGGAAAAATGTCGAGCGAAGATCGTCGACCAAGCGGGACACGCCCTGTGACATGCCCGTGTCACATGCCGTGTGCCCCATTCTCGACACTCGACACTCGACACTCGTCGAGTGAACACCGTCGACTGACCCACACGGCCTTGGACACGCCCGTGTCCTAGGCCATGTGCCTTGTCTCGACACATAGTCGAGCTAAAATGTCGACACCCCGGGCCGAGTGTCAACACGAGCTCGACACGCCCTGCGACACGCCCGTGTCGCAGGCCGTGTGCCTCACTCAACACTTCGTCGAGCGTAAAGTGGCGACACCCCGGGCCGAGTGTCGACACGGGCTCGACACGCCCTGCGACACGCCCGTGTCGCAGGTCGTGTGCCCTCACTCGACACTTCGTCGAGCGCAAAGTGTCGACTACGCGGCCAAGTCGTCGACTCCAGCCTGACACGGCCTGGGACACGCCCGGGACGCGTCGGGCGTGTCCCGGGCCGTGTGCCCCCTGCCAGAAACCCAAAATTGTCCAGAAACGCAAATAGACCCTTTCTCAAAATCTGGGGTGTTACACGTGTCGACTAGTACACGCCCGTGTTCCAATCCGTGTTCTTCAACTGACACAGCCCGACTAATATAGAGCATTACACGGCCCTGGACACGCCCGTGTCTCAAGCTGTATGCCCAACCTCCAAGGATCGTCGAATGCATTTAGTCGACCACACGGAAAATTGTCGAACTCGTAGCAAGACACGGCCATGGACACGCCCGTGTCCACGGCCGTGTGACGCTTGTCAGGCTCCAGATTGGCCTTAAGATGCTACCAGATCATTTTCGAGTTTTGGAGCGTGACAATTCTCCCCCTTAAAAGATATTTGTCCCGAAATTATGGAATAGAAAGTACTCAAACTTAAACGGTACCTGAGTAGAAGAGCTCGGGACACTCCTCAAGCATGGTCTGCTCTCGCTCCCACGAAAGCTCCGCATGACCGCAGTTGTCCCACCGGACTTTGACCATCCTGATGTCTTTGTTACGAAGTCGCTTGACTTCAGAGTCCTCAATGCAATAGGTTTGACCTTCATCGTCAACCCACTATCAACAGGTACCTGATCGACTGCAATCATTTGTAAAGGCTCTTGCACCACCTTCCGCAACACCGATATGTGGAATACGCCATGTAGACCACTCAATTCCACTGATAACTTCAGTCGATAAGCCGCTTCACCATTTCGCTCTAGAATCTCAAACGGTCCAAGTTACCTCGGACTCAGCTTCTTCAAGCGTCGTACCCGAGAGACACCCTTGAACGGCTTAATTTTCAAATATACCCAGTCGTCAACAGCGAACTCAACGTTCTTGTGTTTGGCATTATAGTATTTAGTATGCCTGTCCTGGCCAATCAGCAATCATTCTCGTATTGCTTCCACCAACGAAGTAGCCCCTTCCACTTCTTGTCGTTTGTACAACTTCGACTCACCCATCTCCAACCAAGACAACGACGTGCGACATTTTCTACCGTAAAGGGCCTCGAAGGGCGTCATTTGAATACTCTCTTGGTAGTTATTGTTATAAGCAAACTCCACCATATATAGGTGATCTTCCCACCACTTTTCAAAATCCAAGACGCACATGCGAAGCATGTCCTCCATCGTCCTGTTGGCCCTCTCGGTCTGACCATCCGTCTGCGGATGAAAGGCCGTGCTGAAACTCAGCTTGGTTCCTAACATTTGTTGCACCAACCTCCAGTCATTGGACGTGAAGCGCCATCTCGGTCACTCACGATATTGTGGGGCACACCATGCAGTCGAACAATGTTATCTACATAGAGTTTTGCTAGCTTATCCATCGAATCATGCTTCCTATTCAGAATGAAGTGCGACACTTTTGTCAATCGATCTACGATCACTCAGATGGCGTCGTTTCCCTTCTGCGATCTTGACAACCCATGCACAAAATCCATTGAAATATCGTCGAACTTCCACTCCGGGATAGGTAAGGACTTCAAGAAACCTCCGGGCTTTTGGCACTCCACCTTCACCAAGGTGCACGTCTGACACTTCGCCACATAAAGTGTCACGTCCTTCTTAAGTCCTGGCCACCAGAACAACTTTTTCATATCACAATATATTTTCATGCTCCCTGGATGAATCAAGTACTTGGTATGATGAGCCTCGTACATCAATTCCTCCCGTAGTTTGACCATATTTGGGATGCACAGATGACTGTCCCTCCATAACAGTTCATCCTTAACAATAAATTGGGAATTTGACTCATCAAAAGCCTCATCCATGATATGCTTCATGCTATTATCCAAATCCAGGGTCTGCTGAATCCTATCAGTAAGGTCATACTGCACCTCTATCTAGTTCAATTGTTCTTCGGCACTCGTCTGCTTGTCAATGCAAGAGATCTCTAATGCCTCCAAATCCTGAATCAAACGCTCGTCATGAACCGACAACCAGTTGGCCTATGCGGGGGCCCTACGACTCAACGCATCCGCCACCGCATTGCCTTTCCCAGGAACATAATGTATCTTAAATGTGTAGTCACCCAGGAACTCCATCCACCTCCGCTGCCGCATGTTTAGGTCCTTTTGATCCAACAAGTACTTCAGTCTCTTGTGATCGGTATAGATATCGACCTTCACACCGTACAGGTAATGCCTCCACAGCTTCAGAGCAAATATCACGGCCGTTAACTCCAAGTCATGGAGCGGATAATTCCTCACGTGCACCTTCAGCTGACACGAGCCATAAGCTATTACACTCTCATACTACAGTAGAACACAACCTAAGCCACTTCCCGAAGCATCACTGTAAATCTCAAAACTTTTGGTCCCACTCGACGAACATAGAATAGACGACGTGGTCAACCGACTTTTCAGTTCTTCGAAAGCTTGCACGCACTCCAGCAACCACACAAACTTTTGATCTTTCCTCATCAAATTCGTGAGGGGTAACGCTATCCGCGAGAAGTTCTCTATGAAGCGTCTGTAGTAGCCGCAAGTCCAAGGAAACTCCGCACTTCTACCACTGAAGATAACACAGGCCACTGCCGTATCGCAACTATCTTCGCCGGATCTACCGCAATCCCTTCTCCACTAACTATATGACCAAGGAATGCTACCGAGGATAACCAGAATTTTCATTTGGAGAATTTGGCATAAAGTTGATTCCTCCTCAATGTCTTCAACACCATATGCAGATGCTTGAAGTGATCCTCCTCGCACTGCGAGTACACCAATATATCGTCGATAAAGACTATCACGAAGTGGTCCAGGTACTCTTTGAACGTTCTGTTCATCAAATCCATAAACACAGATGGTGCATTAGTTAGCCCAAACGGCATGACGGTGAAGTCATAATACCCATACCATGTGCTGAAAGCTGTCTTGGGGATGTCACTTTCCCTTATCGCAGCTGATAGTATCCGGATTTCAGATCCAACTTTGAGTACACAGTCAACCCCACCAGCTGGTCGAACATGTCATCTATCCTTGGGATCGGATACTTATTCTTCTCCGCTAGCTTATTCAACTCCCAGTAATCGATACAAAGTCGTAAACTTTCGTCCTTCTTCTTAACAAAGAGGACCGGCGCGCTCCAAGGCGACGAACTTAGACGCACATAACCTTGCTCTAATAGCTCTTGCAAATGTACTTTCAACTCTGTCATCTCCTTAGGCGCTAACCGATATGGAGAGCGTGACACAGGTTTGGCACCTGGCACCAGCTCAATGGTGAAGTCGATCTCTCGCTGAGGCGGGGCTCCAGGGAGATCGTCAGGGAACACGTCAAGATACTCAGATACAACTGGGATACTGCCCATACTAGGCTTAGGCTTCGAAGCCTCCACTAATGTGAAAAACAGCTCTGCACCAGCACGAACTTCCTTAACCACCTGGAGAGAAGACATCAAAGTCTTGCTCGACCCTTTCATGCCCGCAAATGTCGTCTCACGATCAGTTCCCAATTTGACCTACTTGCGGTTGCAATCAATGTATGCCCGCTGCTCCAAGAGCCAATCCATCCCAAAGATCACGTCGAACTCCACTAACGGCAGTAACGACGCTTGCAAGTCAAACTCTTGACTCTCGATCTGTATCTTTACGCAACAAACTCTATCCGCGGGCATTGAACACCCATTAAGCAACAACACATCCAATTTGTCCCTTTCCATCAAAGAAGGTACTCTGATGCGCGATATAAATCCTTTGGACAAAAAGGAATGCGAAGCTCCTGTATCGAACAGTGTTCTCGCCGGATAATCAAAAATCAAAACAAAGCCTAGCACTAGCAGTCATAAGCTAACGCGCAAAAGGGTAACAAATATATATAAAGTTAATCTGTTTTTAATTAACTCATACCTGTCACCACGTCGGTTTTCTTTATGGCCTCCTGAAGGCCAAGATTGTACACTCTAGGCTGGGCTGGAGCATAGTGGGATGCGGTTGACTCCACCGCCTTCCCCTTTTCCTCGTATGTTGCTCCAGGCTTCCTCTCGGACTTTGGACGTCCGCTCCAACACTCTTGGGCAAAATGCCCCGGCATTCCACAGTTGTAGCAAGCACCTTTAGCTCGGCCTGTGGTTTCCCCAGACCCACCAGAAGAAGGGGTTGGACTCGAAGTCCTAGCCTTCTTGTCCCACTTATGGATCTTAGATTTCGAGGAGTTTGGCAGCTTGAACTCCGTCTTCTGCACACCCAAGTCGTTGCTCCCTTGGATTCTGTTCAGATCTGTTTCCATTGATCGTGCTGAACTGACCAAGGTTAGGAAACCTTGCATCACAGGCCTAGCAAGTAGTACCCTCAGGTTATCACGCAGTCCCTCAAAGAACTAGTTGGTCTTACGCTCCTTATCGCCAAACGTAGGGCCAGCGTAATGACCCAACCATGTGAATTCGTGGAGGTACTCATCCACGCTACTGACTCCTTGCTTCAACCTCAAAAACTGATTCTCCATCTCAATTCTCTCAGTGGAGGGTAGGTATCTAGCCAAGAACAACCTTGAGAATTCCTCGATCGAGACGTCGGCGAGTTGTTTCCCAACTAAGAGATGTTGCTCCAGATCTTCCCACCATAACCTTGCTTCGCCGTCTAGCAGGAAAGTTGTTATGGCAGTCTTCTGCCATTCCTCCATTTTCATTGTTGATAAGATTCTCTTAACTCTAGCAAGCCAATCCTCGGCTTGAGTTGGGGTTCCAGTCCCGGTAAATATTGGAGGACTGAAACTCATCACATGTTTAAGTTGTCTTTCTGTCGCTCTTCTTGGCGGCAAAGGTTCTTCCGCCACGCGTTCCACAACTCTAGGCTCTGCCGCTCGAAGCGGTTCTTGTTCCATCGCAGGGGCTGGGTGTTGCACCTACCTTGCTGGTTGGGCATTTATCATTGCAAACACCGCTTCTGCTACAAGTCTTATAGTTTCTGTTGAAGGCGTGGTTGCAGGCACGTAATTAGGCGCACTGCTTGCCTCCGAAAGCCAATGCTCTGACAGTCTTGCGCCACTCCTATTCACCTATAGTAGCAAAAACCCTCGATTAGGCGACACAAGAAATCATTAGAACACTCAGATTCCTCAAAACAAGTGTATTTTCATTCCTAAGTAGACATTCATGGGATCTTTTCATGTTATAACGATGACGCACATACATGTGCTCACCACCCCTTAAAAGAATTTGCCTACGAATTCAAATAAGCAAGATCGAAGCCATAGTCTGATACCAAATTGTAATACCCTCATCCGTCATATGGGATATAACAGAAAGACTGGTCGGGGCCCCACGCCATATACCACGGACAACTAATGGAGTTATGTATTAATATCAAATTACTGTCAAAGGAACACGTGTCCTAACTCAGAGCATTCTAGCAGAAGCTTTTTAAAATAGTTATAAGAACCCAAGCCACAACATGAATGTCCACTAAAAACCCAAAGTAGGAATGAGCGTACAAATACACAAAGTACTTGGCCTTATGACATTACAAGAGTTTACTTAAATAATAAATGTCTTCCAAATATCGGCACGCAAGTCGGCCACACATAAGCATAAAAGTAAACATTTGCTTTGGCTTTCGAAGGCCCGCACAGCAACCAGGGCTTCAGCCCACTACTTGCCACTAGGCGTCGCATCACCTGCAATTAACATTCCACCACAATGGTGGCAAACAAAAGCAACGGCCAGCTAAAGCTGACCAAATTATAACGATCCCGCCCCTTTACTTGGGGCAGCGATGCTCCTTCCCTGCACTTTATTAGCATAGCCAAACAATATAGTGAAAGTACAATAATAAGAACACTTCACCACAGGTGTAGGCACGCACACCCACACAACCCGTGCTCTCAGGGCACTTACACGGTGAAGCCGGTCCGAACCCGGTCCGTCCCGCAACTCCACCACCACCCCAAGGATGGCAAACTTCGTGAGCAATATAGTCCTTTCAGCCGCAGCCTAAACTCGCTCTCCAAGTTATCGGTAAGTCTCATGTAACTTAGGTCGCTTTAATCGAAGCATATGGAGTGGGTAGGGTTCCACCTGCCATTGCTCACTTTGCCATGGCAATATAGCCATCAGCGCGTGCCAAGTTTCCCCCAGTCCCAAAGTATCGATCAAACAATCGTACATAACCCAGTTATGTACACAGCTGGCTCTCAGGACACCGATACGGCAGAAATTCGCTTCTGCCCAGATTTTCGGGTGCACCTTGGGGTTAGTCCCCAAGGCTCCCTATTGCAATCTACCATGTAGAAAAACCCAAAAACAACCAACGACACGAAGTCTTCTCCGGCTATTCATGCATAATGAAAATATCACTGATCCATACCAACTTGTCCGGGTAGGCTTCACACACCATGCCTATGTCCGTACTTCGTTTCCGGACTCTACATGCAAAACTAGGGGGGCTATTCATATCCACCCGAAGGAACACCTCACACTCACCGCATACTCGCGAGGGCGGGTTTCCTATGCAGAAATTGTTGGGTATTGTATCCACAATGTACCTGATTTGAAGAAGCCCCTGAACAAGCTAAGGTAAATAGGCAATGTTTTTGACAAATTATTTCAAGTTGTGCTTGCAGTTATTCCACGCTAAGTGCACACCAATGTCAGGGTGCAGTAGGTCAATATACACGGGTCTGCACGACGTAATCACTCGTTGAGCAGATCAGTGTGTTGTCCTACGTGTACTCTCTCTATTGGAGTGCACTTACTTTCAAGTACAGGGCTGTGATCTTGCAAGAGCAGACAAGGAGCAAAGATGGGTCAAGGAGCACATCATGGGTGGAAAGACGAAAATTCGTCTAAGTGTAAATCGACGAGAATCGCCAAGTGATTCTCGCCGATTCGGCGAGAATCACTAGTGATTCTCGCCGAATCGTCGAGAATCAGTGGCAGATTCTCGCCGACTCGATCCAGCTACTTCAAGGCGCGCAAATTCTGATGCTAAGTAAGAATCGCCGAGAATCACTGGCTGATTCTCGCCGTCTCGACCCGGCTAAATTAGTGCGTGCAACCAAGTCAAATTCGACGAGAATCATCCTTGATTCTCGCCGAATCGTCGAGAATCGCCTTTGATTCTCGACGACTCGATGAGATTCACTTTCGATTCTCACCGATTTTGACTTGGGCGATTTTCTGGAACTCCCTGAACTGGATTCTGCCGCTGACAGTGTTCTGAACCGGGATTTAGGGATTCTTCTTGTGGGACCCACAACGGTCTTATTGAAAGTATCTACAGTATATATACGGGTATTTTTTGAACGACAGACACACAGAAAGAAGCCGAGCCGATCTTGACCTAAAATCGCGAGTTCCGCTCCGTCGCCGCCGTCGTCGTCGCTCGAGCAAGTTGGTCGCCTCTTTTGATCGATATTTCTTCCTGATCTTCCGGCGACAGAAGCTTAGCTAAGCTTAGAGTCTCACGCGTCTATCCAGAGATCCCTTGTCTCTCGATTTGTTGATCGGGAAAAACTTCCCCGTCCGAATCGATCAAGACGACTGATCCTAGAGTGACCGTTGGTAGACCTAGCTTGCTTCGCTACGAAGTTTGGATCTCCAGAGTACAGCAGCCGCACATCGTCGTCACCGCCGATCCCGTGAACCTAGCCGCCGCCCATCTTGCCGCCGCCGTTCGGGGAGATCCTCTCCAAGAGAGATCTAGGGTTGTGGACTCTTTGTGGACTTCAAGAACACGTCGTCAACAAAGAGGGACACCTTAGTCTCCAAACGTAGTTTGTATCTCTTGTACATTCTAGTTTTACTTTTGTTGTAAAGGAACGTTGGTTCCTAGTTGTAAGGGTTGGGTGCAACCCGTGTTGTGGGAGTGTTGACTCCTACATGTGGAAGGGTTCCTTCCGATAGTGCAAGGATTGGATTTCAATCCTGTTGGAGAAGAGACCGAGTCGTCCCTTGTTGGGAGATAAGTCGAAGGGGGAAAGTGGATGTACCCAAATCGGGGAACCACTATAATTAGCTTGTGTTTTCTGTGTGCTGTGCTGTTTATTTTTATTGTGCAGGTACAATTTTAAATTCCGCAAAAACGTTGTGCGTCACCTATTCCCCCCCCCCCCATAGGTGAATATAGTTGACACTAGGTGGACTTTCAAGTGGTATCAGAGGGAGGTTAACTCATCAAAAAGGTTAACACCTTGAGTTGAATCCTGCCACTAGTGTCAAGAAGAAGGAAAACATCCACCATGGACGGTCTCAAGTTCACAGGCAAGATCCCAGTGTGCACCAGGCTCAACTTTCCTATCTGGAAGGAAAGGATCAGGTTCTACATGGAAGCAGTTGATCCTCGACTCTTCATGATCGTGGAGGAGGGACCTTATGTCCCCACTAAGGCCTCCACCATTGATCCTACCAAGAAAGTGCCGAAGACACTTTCTGAATTGGACAAGGACGAGATGGTGCTAGTGGGACTTGACAAGAAGGCGCAGAACATTCTGGTCAGCGCAGTTGATGACTCAATAATGCAGAACTTCTGCAACTGCAGGACAGCTCAGGAGATCTGACATTGCCTGATCATCCTAATGGAGGGCACTGATGAAGTGAGGGATGATCGGAGATCCCTCCTGAACCAGAAATACGAGGCCTTCAGACAAGGGCCTAAGGAAGAGATCGGAGTCACCTACGAGAACTTCCTCAAGATTGTCAACGCCCTCAAAGGATACGGAAGAGTGTTCACTAATGGTGAACTCAATGATAAATTCCTTAGGTCCCTTACTAAGGAATGGGACACAAAGATCTGCGCCATCCGAGAGTTTGGCAGACTAGCTGAAACAGACCCGCAAATCCTGTTTGGGAAGCTGATGTCCTATGAGCTTCAGCTGAACACCAGGAAAGCATAAGAAGAAGCAGAGAAGGCTGCAGCCAAAGAAAAGACCGTGGCTCTAAAAGCCAGTCACTCCAGAAAAGGCAAGGGTACGGTTTCATATCGTGCCAGGAAGAAGGATAAGGAGGAGGACTCCGAGCCATGCTCCTCCAGCTCAGAGCTGTCGGAGGAAGATTTCTCCCTCATCACCCGAGAGTTCAAGAAGTTCCTCAAGATGAGGAATCAAAAAAAGAGAGACGGCTCCTCCTCCAGGCATCAGAAGAAAAATATTCTTCTGACAGGTATGCTTCTAAACCGAACAAACATCGCTCCTCTGACATTATTTGCTTTGGATGCAATAAGCCAGGACACGTCGTAGCCGACTGCTATCAAGGCAAGAGAGAAAAAGGGAAAGAAGAGGAGCACAAATCTTCGAGAGATAAGAAGAATGAGCGGAGCTACATCGCCAAAAGGCCAAAGACACTGAGTGAGTCTGATTCCTCAGACTCCAGTGATGATGAGGAAGCCTACTTCGGGCTGGTGGGTCGCTCCGACTCAGAAGGAGAATGCCCCCCATTTACTGGGAAGGTAAAAGCTCACACCCCTCTCTCTGACTCTGAATCTGATCCTAAGTCTCAGGATGATGAACCTGAAGATAGCCTTTCGGCCCATGAAGCAGAGCTCCTAGAGAAGTATGAGCTTCTGATCAACACTTTCGAGGAGTGTCGTAAGAGATTGAAGGCTGAGAAAAAGGAAGTGAAATTCCTTAAGGGTGAGAGTGTCTCTCTAAGGGAAGAAATCACCAGTTTGATTTCTCTCCGACAAGAGCATCTTGACCTGACTTCAAAACACTCAGAGTCTCTCAGGCTCCTTGATCTTAAGCAGGAGGAAGTCGACAAGTTGGAAGAACAACTTGCGGCAGAAAGGAAGATCGTCAAGAGCTTCTCTATGCCAAAAACAGTTCTTCCAGTTGTTGATACCTTCTCTGCTCAGGCCAAAGGAGCTGGCTTGGGGCATGTAGGGGTATCTGGTTCCTCATCCAGGAGAAACAGGAACCAGAGGAAGAATAAGGCCGCCAAGAAGGCCTCTGCTGCTGAAAAGGAAAAGGCTCCACTCAGTCCTGTTGCGTTCAGAAAGCCTGGCTTTCCTTGCAACCAACATGACTTTGAGTCAACCTTTGGTCATCATTTCCGGCCCTCGGTTGCAAAGCCAAAGAGCCGATATGATGGTTGGACCTTTCCCCGGAACTTCGGTGAGAGTGCCTTCAAGGCACCTTATGAGGAAATCCACATGGAAAATTATGGTCAATTCTCTAGCGGTCATAATGGAAAGCAGGCACCAAAAGCCAAGCCTGTTATACAAAAGGTGAAGAAGTCTTGTGACTGCAATCACTGTGAGGCCCCCACCTCCAGATCCAAAGCCCCGGTTGTACCCACCATTCCCAGGGTAAGGAAGGAGCTTAGGAAGAGGTACAACAGATTCGACTGTTGGTGGTGTGGCAAAGTCGGTCACTTTGCCGTGGATTGTTGGTTTAATCCAAGGTATTACGAGACTCCCTATGTTAGCAATGCGAGGCCGACCACTCATAGGGTTAACCAACCGAGGGGGAGTATGCTAACCAGGAATCTAGGACCCAAGTTTGATTGGGTTCCTAAGGAAAATTAATCTTGTTTTGCAGGAATGTCCAAAGGCCACCAAAACGCCGATCTGGTACTTGGACAGTGGATGCTCCCGGCATATGACTGGGACTAGAAGCCTGCTGCGTGATTACACTCCAGTCGAGAATGGACCCAAAGTCATCTTTGGAGGATCAGATCGAGGAGTCACCAGAGGTTACGGTATGATTTCCAACGGTATAATCTCTATCACCGACGTGGCTTATGTTGAAGGGTTAAACCATAACCTGATCAGTGTAAGTCAGTTATGTGACAAAGGTTATGACGTTAAGTTCTGCAAGGATAAATGTCTGATAATTTCACGTACCTCTTCTGAGATGGTATTATCAGGCATTAGGAGCAGAAATATCTTCTGCTTAGATTTTCTCAGT
Source organism: Platanthera guangdongensis (assembly GCA_039583875.1). Lineage (NCBI taxonomy): Eukaryota > Viridiplantae > Streptophyta > Magnoliopsida > Asparagales > Orchidaceae > Platanthera > Platanthera guangdongensis. The sequence continues at coordinate 153,718,182 of CM077162.1, forward strand.
TTAGATTCATCTACCCCCGTATGCCTAGTGGCAGCTGGCAGTGCATCTCTTTGTGATCAATGACACAAGAGATTGTCACATATTAATTTCAAGATAATTAGTATGCTGTTTTCTAAGAACTTAGTAAGGGATGCTCCTAGTATCAAGTGCATCAAAGATAGCCCCTGTCCTGCATGCCAGATGGGCAAACAGACTCGGGCTACCTTTAAGAGCATTGCTTACAAAGACTCTTCCCGGTGTCTTTATCTTCTTCATATGGACTTGTTTGGTCCAATGCAAGTTCATAGCTTGGGAGGCAAGTCCTATACACTAGTGATAGTTGATGATCATTCTCAGTTTACATGGGTGTTTTTCTTAAAACGAAAGTCAGATACGTTTGACATCTTCACTAGCTTTGTCAAGCAGGTTCAGAACGAATTTAACTGCTCAGTGGTCAAAATCAGAAGTGTCCATGGAACAGAATTCGAATCTGGTGCTATGACAGAGTTTTGTGAAGAACAAGGTATCATTCATGAGTTTTCCTCCCCGCGCACTCCTCAGCAAAATGGAGTTGCGGAGAGGAGAAATAGAACTCTCATTGAAGCCTGCACGACAATGTTGAAAGACGCTTCTCTCCCAGAATACTTCTGGGCAGAGGCTGTCAATACAGCTTGTCATGTACAAAATCGAGCATTGATCAACAAGCATCATCGTAAGACGCCTTACGAGCTACTGAAAGGCAGGAAACCAACCATGTCCTACTTGAGGATCTTTGGTTACAGATGCTATGTACTAAATAATGGGAAGCACCCGCGTACTAAATTTGGTGAAAAATGCTTCGAAGGCATATTCATGGGCTGTAGTTCCCACAGTCGGGCATATAGGGTCTTCAATAAGAAAACCCTAGTAGTAGAAGAATCAATAAATGTTGTATTTGATGAAGGAAGTCTGCTTAACAGCAACTCTTCCAGTGGTATTCTTGAAGATGCAGGTGCACGACTTGAACAGCTGAGTCTGGATGAGACCGCTAAAGATGACACTCCTAAGTACGTCAAAGTTTCCACCTCCACGTCATCTGGAAATGTTGAAGATCAAAATGGAACAAATCTCTTAGAAGAAGGAGAAGCCCAAGAATTAGTCGAAGCTCCAGACGCCAGACTTCTAGAGCTCCGGCACGTGAGGGATCATCCTAGAGATCAGATCATCGGAGATCCTCGTGTCCGTGTCAGAACTCGAAGAGGTACTATTAACGAAGTACTGCATCTTAGCTTCCTATCACAGGTTGAGCCAAAGAAGTTCGATGAGGCGAACAAAGATGCGGCATGGATTCTGGCCATGCAAGATGAACTACATCAATTCGAACGTTGCAATGTTTGGACGCTAGTTCCCAGACCATACAAACAGAATGTGATTGGCACCAAGTGGATCTTCAGAAACAAGCTGGATGAACATGGTGTCATCATAAAGAACAAGGCAAGGCTGGTGGCTCAAGGTTATAGACAGGAGGAGGGGATTGACTTCGACCAGACCTTCGCACCAGTAGCAAGGCTCGAGGCAATCAGATTGTTCCTGGCGTATGCTTCGCATAAAGGATTCACGGTCTATCAAATGGACATGAAATCAGCATTCTTGAACGGAGACCTGAAAGAGGAAGTATACGTCGCTCAACCCCCAGGGAGTAGGGATGACAGGAAAAGCACTTCCGGGACGTGTCAATTCCTCGGAAGAAGGCTTATCTCATGGAACAGCAAGAAAGCAGAATTGTGTAGCTACCTCCACAGCAGAGTCTGAGTACATCTCGGCAGGCAGCTGTTGCGCACAACTCCTATGGATCAGAAACCAGTTAGCCGACTACGACCTTCAGTTCAAGGAAGTTCCAATGTACTGCGACTCCTCCAGTGCAATTGCAATTGCCAACAATCTGGTTTCGCACAACAGAACGAAGCATATTGAAGTGTGCTACCACTTCATTCGGGAGAACGTGGAGAACAAGGACATCTCTCTCTGTTATGTCCCCACGGACAAGCAGATTGCAGACATATTCACAAAGCCCTTAGACGAGGCCAAGTTCAGTCTTTTCAAAACTGAATTGGGGATGCTAAATTATGAGGAATGAAGACTACAGAAGCTCCAGGATCATGCATCTAGGGGGAGCCTCTGCCAGGAATTCCATTGTGAGCACAGGTGCAAGAACTGAGGGGGAGCAAGGGGTCACAAGCAACAGACCCAGATTTGCAGAAGCCGCAAAGGGGGAGATTACCCTCTCAGCTAAGGCTAAGGTGGCTCCAAGTTTGCTCTCAAGAAATTGGTATCGGTAATGAATATCTCTCTCAACTTATTTCAAGGTTATGATTTTCATTCCCATACGCTTTATTCACCTTAGCTTGTAGGGTTTCGGCTTCTTCAAATAGGGGGAGATTGTTGGGTATTGTATCCACAACGTACCTGATTTGAAGAAGCCCCTGAACAAGCTAAGGTAAATAGGCAATGTTTTTGACAAACTATTTCAAGTTGTGCTTGCAGTTATTCCACGCTAAGTGCACACCAATGTCAGGGTGCAGTAGGTCAATATACACGGGTCTGCACGACGTAATCTCTCGTTGAGCAGATCAGTGTGTTGGCCTACGTGTACTCTCTCTATTGGAGTGCACTTACTTTCAAGTACAGGGCTGTGATCTTGCAAGAGCAGACAAGGAGCAAAGATGGGTCAAGGAGCACATCATGGGTGGAAAGACGAAAATTCGTCTAAGTGTAAATCGACGAGAATCGCCAAGTGATTCTCGCCGATTCGGCGAGAATCAGTGGCAGATTCTCGCCGACTCGATCCAGCTACTTCAAGGAGCGCAAATTCTGATGCTAAGTAAGAATCGTCGAGAATCACCAAGTGATTCTCGCCGATTCGGCGAGAATCACTGGCTGATTCTCGCCGTCTCGACCCGGCTAAATCAGTGCGTGCAAACAAGTCAAATTAGACGAGAATCATCCTTGATTCTCGTCGAATCGTCGAGAATCACCTTTGATTCTCGACGACTCGACGAGATTCACTTTCGATTCTCACCGATTTTGACTTGGGCGATTTTCTGGAACTCCCTGAACCGGATTCTGCCGCTGACAATGTTCTGGACCGGGATTTAGGGATTCTTCTTGTGGGACCCACAACGGTCATATTGAAAGTATCTACAGTATATATACGGGTATTTTTTGAACGACAGACACACAGAAAGAAGCCGAGCCGATCTTGACCTAAAATCGCGAGTTCCGCTCCGCCGCCGCCGTCGTCGTCGCTCGAGCAAGTTGGTCGCCGCTTTTGATCGAGATTTCTTCCTGATCTTCGGCGACAGAAGCTTAGCTAAGCTTAGAGTCTCACGCGTCTATCTAGAGATCCTTTGTCTCTCGATTTGTTGATCGGGAAAAACTTCCCCGTCCGAATCGATCGAGACGACTGATCTAGAGTGACCGTTGGTAGACCTAGCTTGCTTCGCTACGAAGTTTGGATCTCCAGAGTACAGCAGCCGCACATCGTCGTCGCCGCCGATCCCCTGAACCTAGCCGCCGCCCATCTTGCCACCGCCGGTTCCGGGGAGATCCTCTCCAAGAGAGAATCTAGGGTTGTGACTCTTTGTGGACTTCAAGAACACGTCGTCAACAAAGAGGGACACCTTAGTCACCAAACGTAGTTTGTATCTCTTGTACATTCTAGTTTTACTTTTGTTTGTAAGGAACGTTGGTTCCTAGTTGTAAGGGTGGGTGCAACCCGTGTTGTGGGAGTGTTGACTCCTACGTGTAGAAGGGTTCTTCCGATAGTGCAAGGATTTTATTTCAATCCTGTTGGAGAAGAGACCGAGTCGTCCCTTGTTGGGAGATAGGTCGAAGGGGGAAAGTGGATGTACCCAAATCGGGGAACCACTATAATTAGCTTGTGTTTTCTGTGTGCTGTGCTGTTTATTTTTATTGTGCAGGTACAATTTTAAATTCCGCAAAAACGCTGTGCGTCACCTATTCCCCCCATAGGTGAATATAGTTGACACTAGGTGGACTTTCAAAAATAAAGAGGACTTCACACATGTCCAAGAAGAGAATCGTTATCCTAGAGGTTTGCTTTGGCGCTATGGAAAATTAGCCAGATGGAAAGCACCGCAACGGCCTCGCCTCCACGGATCTGGACTCGGTACGCGATTTGGGGCTCCAAAGTTCCAACGGCGGCCGGATTTCTCCTTCTCCTTCTTCTTTGCTATCCCCTCTCTCTAACGCTTTAGAAAGAGGAAACCTAAAGAGAAATGAGGGTTTCACCCCCTATTCCCGGCCTTATAACATTAAGGACAAATCTGGGCCCTTGGATACCATTTGAAGGAAATGAACGGCCACGATTCGCACTTAAAAATACTTTCCTGGGCCGAATACGGCTTGTGACACGCCCATGTCACTCCCGTGTCACAGGCCGTGTCTCACGATCTGAAAACGATCGTCGAACACAGAACAAGACACGGGCTCAGACACTCTCGTATTACTCTTGACATGCCCGTGTCAGCCTCTGACACGCCCGTGACACAGGGCGTGTTCCTCAAGCGATGATGGAAACCATCGCATCCCAACCAGGACACGGGCTTAGACACGCCCGTGTCGACCAGTACACGTCCGTGTTCCAGGCCTTGTTCCTCACCTGACACAGCCCAACTAACACAGAGCAGGATACGGACCTGGACACGCCTGTGTCTTAGGCTGTGTGCCCGACCTCCAAGGATCGTCGAATGAATTTCGTCGACCACACGAAAAATCGTCGAACTCGTAGCAGAACACTGCCCTGGACATGCTGTCCACGGCCGTGTGACCCTTGTCAGGCTCCAGATTGACCTTAAGATGCTACTAGATCATTTCCGAGTTTTGGGGCGTTACACTTTCGTCGTCTTTTTTGACTTCATTTTAGGCCAGTTGGTCATATCTTGACTGCATTGAGGCCCACAGCTCAAGTTAGGGGCCTACCTTGTTGAATGTAGGTTATTTAGAATTTGTCGCATCAAATATGGGTTGTACAAAATTCTTGATCTTTTTAAGATTGTAAAGAGGTTGGACAGAAACATTCAATCCATATTCATCAATCTCCAATCTAGACAATCTGCGTACTCATCGATTCTTGGGGTGCCAATTTTTCTCCCTCTATAAATAGGTGTAGGGGCTTCTGCAATCCAATTTTTGGATTATGGCTACTGAGAAGAATGTGACCTCGACAATCGAGATAATGACTTCCCTTCATACCAAGGAGAATTTCATGTCCGTCCACCATGTTTGACAGGTTTCGATGCTGAGGAGTTCCTCAAGAATAAACTCCTCTCACAATTTGGAATTGTTTCCATTTAAGAGCTTCTGAGGTTGGAGCGACTTCGATGGAAACTAATAAGGAAGCGACTAAGATTCGAGCTTCCTAACACCCGGTGTTAAGCGAGGCCAAACTCCTTTGATAGGTCAAACAATCCACTAAGAGGGTTGCTTCATTTGCCTCCGACGAATCGCTTTCGAAACCTCATCCAGAGAGCTATTGTTGAAGTTGGTGACCGGGCGGTCTGTCTTGGCGGGTTGAAGACCGCGCGGTCTGGCGGTTTGACTCGCCGGCTTGTAAACCGGGCGGTCTAGCGATCTTTACAGACGACCTCTCTGCTTCTCTTGTTGTAGCCGTGCGGTTAGTCCTTCTGTCTAACCGCGCGGCTTGTGCAGTTTACTTTGTACAGTCCGCTTAGCTTGTAAATTTTTAGTCCCACATCTCTTATTTGTATTCTCTCATCTCTCCTCCATTCTATATAAGGGAGGGCATACCTTTGCAATAGTTATCTTTTTTTTTGGATAATAAAATTTCAATTATTCAAAAGCTTATCCGCTTGTTCTCTCTTTTTCGCTACTTTCTAACATGGTATCAGAGCACACGGTCATTTCCTCCTGATTCTGTGCGCTCTCTGTTGTTCGCGTCTTGTTTTCCGCTTTCTGCGACCTGTTTCGCGACTTGCCTTCTCTTCTGTCCGCTGCCCTGTTCGCGCGGCTTGTTTCTGTCCGCTGCCCTGTTCGAGCGGCTTGCTTCTTCTTGGTTCTCTTCTCCTACTGTTATTCGTCGCAGCTGTTGAGAACTAAGGTCCAGCGGGATTGGGTGTGTGTGGGACCGCATATTTGGGCTTCCCCATCGCGTTCCAGGTCTGGGTGTTGACCCCGGTGGGCCCCCCGTGTGGCGGAATATCCCCGCCATCCCGTGGTTGGATTAGTCCCACATTGCCTGCAGTGGGTGGTCCTTGGTGTTTATGTACCCTCGTCCCCCCTTACTATCACCTCGGGGTTTTGGGAAGATGTGTGGTGACGGGTGGTTTCCACATGGTATCAGAGCCATCCCGCTGCGGGGGTGTGTTGAGAACTAAGGTCCAGCGGGATTGGGTGTGTGTGGGACCGCATATTTGGGCTTCCCCATCGCGTTCCAGGTCTGGGTGTTGACCCCGGTGGGCCCCCCGTGTGGCGGAATATCCCCGCCATCCCGTGGTTGGATTAGTCCCACATTGCCTGCAGTGGGTGGTCCTTGGTGTTTATGTACCCCCGTCCCCCCTTACTATCACCTCGGGGTTTTGGGAAGATGTGTGGTGACGGGTGGTTTCCACAGCAGCGACCTGTTTCCTTGTCGCCGCGCTCCTTGTTCTTTCTTGCCTCTCCGACTTCCTAGTCGTTGCGGCCTTGTCTCTACCCGCTGCGGACTTATTCTCCCTGTCTGCTTCTGCTTTCCCCATTTCCGCTTGTCTCTGTACTCACGGTTTGCTGCTGTGATCTGCCTGACCGTGCGGGTTGTTCCTATCTCACCTGCATCTTGGTCGCGGTCACCTGCTCTTCTCCTCTCTTCTGTTCGCTTGGCCTTTTCAGTCCGCGCGACCTCTTCCCCGCTGTGCCTTGTTCTGCTTCCTCGCCGCTCGTGTTCGTGCGGCTTCTTCCCTTTAACCCGCTGCGGTTTCACGCGGGTTGCTCTCTTTTCCTCTCCCCGCGGCTTTCTCTCTGTTCGCGCGGATTCCTTCTTGTTTGCGCGGCCTCTCTACCTTTCTTCCTTTAGCCGCTCCTGCTTGTTATTCGCCGCGACCTCCTGGTTCAGTCGCGCGGCTTGTGCTCTGCACCTTGGTCGTGGCCCTTCTTGTCGCTGGTGTGCTGTCACGAGACCGCTGCAGTTTCTTATTCCTCCTTCATGGCTTTCATATCCTCCTCCAAGCCATTCACCTCGTTGTCACGTCTTCTGGTCGTGCACACATTGTTACTCAGGGAAATGGCTGATCGACACTGGTGCTACAAATCATATGACCGGCCATCTCCCGTGTTTCTCTCTCCTAGAAAAACATGCTCGCTTGCCCTCGGTTATTCTCGCTGACGGCTCTTCATCATCGGTCCATGGAACAGGGATAGTTCATGTCACTCCGTCTCTTCACTTGGCGGATACTCTATACGTGCCCCAGTTCCCGTGCAACTTATTATCTGTTACCTCTCTTTGCAAGCAAATTACAGTGTCCGTCACATTTACTTCTACTTCTTGCTCTTTTCAGGATCCGGACTCCAAACGGACGATTGCTACTGGGACTGAGAGTGGCGGCTTATACTTCCTGGACAACATTTCTGCTTTTTCCACCTTCTCCTCCACCTCCACAGATCTTCTCCAATGGCATCTCCACCTTGGTCATGCTCCTCCCCGTCTTCTTCGTCAGCTTCTGCCCCACCTTCCTCCTCAAAGTCCTCCGCTCAACTGTGAGGCCTGTCATCTTGGCAAGCATCACCGCTCCTCCTTCCCTCCAAAGCACGTTCGTAGCTCTACCCGTCCGTTTGATCTTATCCACTCCGATATCTGGGGGTCCTTCTCCTACTCTTATCATTGGTCGGGGTAGTTCCTATTTTGTCACGTTCATTGATGATTTCTCTCGCGTGTACGTGGGTGTATCTATTAAAAGATCGCTCCGAATTATTCTCTGTATGGACATCCTTCTATCTCATGATCAAAACTCAGTTTGGTGTTTCTATCCAAGTTTTTCGATCTGATAATGCCCAAGAATATCTCAGTCGTGACTTCTTTACATTCTGCATGCAAAATGAGATTTTTCATCAAACTAGTTGTGTCTATACTTCACAACAAAATGGTGTGGCCGAACGCAAAAACCGTCACCTGCTCGATGTCGCTCGCACCTTGATGACCCAGATGCATGTTCCCGCTCCTATTGGGCTATGTTGTTCTCCTTGCCTGCTACCTCATCAATCGCATTCCCTCCACGGTTCTCCATGGCCAAACCCCGTTCTCCATTTTGTATCCGGGCAAGGAGCCGTTTCCTCTTCCTCTCCAAATCTTTGGATGCACTGCCTTTGTGCATACCCCTTCTGCACCCGTGATAAGCTCTCCCTCGCTCCACCAAATGTGTCTTTCTGGGGTACTCCACCACTCAGAAAGCTACTGTGCTTTGATCCCGTCCTTCGTAAGAGTTCGTCTCTGCTGACGTCACCTTCTTCGAGAATACCTCCTACTTCTCGGATGACTCCTCTCCTCTTCTCCCAGCTTCTGATTCTCCTGCCGTCCCTTCGTTCCCTCGCTCCTACTACACTCTCCACCACTACACCGTCTCCACCCCCTCCTCTTCCTCCACCTCTCTCTCTCCCTTCTCCACCACCCTCTCCCTCATCTCCGCTGCCATCGCTCTCTTCTCCGGGCCAGCTTTCTCTACCACGGATGCTCCGGATGCCGCGGGGCCCGGCTGACCTGGACTTCCTATAGCTCTTCGCAAAGGGGTGCGGACGTGTACCTTACACCCCTTGCTGCTGTTGTTTCCTATGATCGTCTTACTCCTTCTCGCAGGGCATTTGCACTGGTTATCTCTGCCACTGCCACACCCCGCTCCTATCAGGAGGCCCTTGCTATTCCTCACTGGAAGATGGCCATGGATGAGGAAATGGCGACCCTAACTGAGCGGGGTACCTGGACTCTTGTTCCTCCTCCCTTCGGTACTGATGTTGTTGCTGTCGCTGGGTCTTTGTGGTCAAATTTAGCCCAGACGGCACTGGGATCGGTATAAGGCTCGCCTTGTTGCTAAGGGCTTTACTCAGACCTATGGGGTTGATTACTTTGACACCTTCTCCCCTGTGGCTCGTCTCAGCACTATCGGGTTCTTCTCTCTGTGGCCGTCAATCGGGATTGGCCGATTTCTCAGCTGGACGTTCAAGAATGCCTTCCTTATGGTGATCTTCACGAGGCCGTTACATGGAGCAACCTCCTGGGTATGTTGCTCAGGGGAGACACGAGTATGCCGGCTGCAGAAGGCAATTTATGGCCTCAAGCAGAGTCCTCGAGCTGGTTTGACAAGTTCAGCGGCATTGTGGCGGCTGTTTGGTTTTGTGCGAAGCTCTGCTGATCACTCTCTCTTTATTTGCAAAACTCCTTCTGGGCTGGTTGTTCTTGCTGTGTACGTCGATGATATTCTTCTCACTAGCGCGATGACCAGGAAGGGGTAGCCCTGACAAAGCGACATCTTCGCCAACATCTGATCACTAAAGATATGGGCTCTCCAAAGTACTTTCTGGGGATCGAACTCTCTCGGAAGCCCGACTCCTTAGTTCTCTCTCAGCGTAAGTATGCCCTTGATCTTTTTAAAGAGGCAGGATTAACTGGAGCTAAACCTGCCCGATGCCCCATGGCTACGGGGGGAGGACAAAACCTGGACAGATGATTCGCCTCCTCTTTCAGATAGTTCGCGGTACAGGCGTCTGGTTGGTAAGCTCATATATCTCACAGTGACCAGACCCGACATTTCCTATGTTGTGGGCAAGGTGAGTCAATTCATGCAAGCGCCTAGGGAGTGTCATCTACAGTCCGCCTTGCGGATCTTGGAGTATGTCAAAGCAGCGCCTGGGAAAGGATTACTTTTTCAGAAGAATGGTCATCTGAGGATTGAAGCCTACTCAGATGCAAGTTATGCTGATGACAAAGGGGATCGCAAGTCAACCTCAGGTTTTTGCACCTTGTTGGGGGAAATCTGGTGAGCTGGAAGAGCAAGAAGCAGTCTGTTGTCTCCAGGTCCAGTGCAGAAGCTGAGTATCGCAGTATGGCGTCAACCACTTGTGAGTTGAAATGGTTGCGGGCTCTCATGCTAGATTTAGGAGAGGTGTTAAAACCATCCTCTACTATGTTGGTGATAAACAAGACGCCATAAATACATCTACAAAAATCCGGGGTATTCCATAAAAAGAACAAAGCAATTGAGGTTGACTGCCATTTCATCGTGAAGAGATTTTAAAAGAACAAATTTGCACTCTGTTTGTCACGTCTGATAAAGAGCTAGCTGACATCTTCACCAAGCCAGTTTCCACCTCGTTTCTGCATGTTTGCGACAAGCTGGGCATGATTGATATATATGCTCCAGCTTGAGGGGGAGTGTGGTTTGAAGTTGGTGACGGGGGTCTGTCTTGGGCGGTTGAAGACCGCGCGGTCTGGCGGTTTGACTCGTCGGCTTGTAAACCGGGCGGTCTAGCGATCTTCACAGGCGAACCTCTCTGCTTCTCTTGTTGTATCCGTGCGGTTAGTCCTTCTGTCTAACCGCGGCTTGTGCGGATTACTTTGTACAGTCCGCTTAGCTTGTAAATTTTTAGTCTCACATCTCTTATTTGTATTCTCTCATCTCTCCTCCATTCTATATAAGGGAGGGCATACCTTTGTAATAGTTATCTTTTTTTTTTGATAATAAAATTTCAATTATTCAAAAGCTTATCCGCTTGTTCTCTCTTTTTCGCTACTTCTAACAGCTATGATAAGG